>WHUX01000116.1:0-169282 GCA_015179025.1 Terfezia claveryi | reverse complement strand
AACGAACGTTCTATGTAGCTCATTTGACTGGATGGGACATGATACTAGGAGAACCTGCTCTGAGCAAAGTGCGAGCAATAATTCCTGCCCATCAGGAACCAGTTACTATCCAACCGGAAAACATTCCACGATTCCAGCTAAGTGTATGGAAGGGATCTAGAACTATGGTGAAGGGTATAAGATCAGCGTATACACAGGTCAGCTGTGAATCAGTCACAGATTATAGTGAACCAGATAATTGGGAAAATATTAGTACGCAGAAGAAACTGATTCAGAAAGAGAACTCGTGACAGCCGTTTCTACGGTACAGAAATAATTCAACCCTGTAAGGGAGTTTCCCTTATTATTTCCCAAGACAATTCCATGGGAATTACCTCTACTAAGAAAATTAATCACTCTATCAAACCAAAAGCAGAAGCTACTTGGATACCAAAATGGCGACCCTCAGGACATTGATTTAGACAAAAATCCATGACAAATTAGTAGAAGAAGAAGCATCAGGTCGCATATATAGAGTAGAAAATGACACAAATGCTGTAGTCATGTTCACTATCCCTAAACAAGATAAACCGGAAGAAGCCAGACATGTCAATGATTGTCGAGACCGCAATTTAGCTGTCGAACCGGACCATACCCCATTGCCAGATATTAATGAAGCAATTGAACTAGTAGCGGAAATCCCATTTGGACTAAGCTTGATTTAGCCGATGGATTTTTTAATATTAGGAACAATAAAGAATCTGAGCAACACTCTACTTTTTTATGTCACATGGGATATTTCAGAAGTAGAGTTATGCAACAAGGGGATCGAAATGCACCAGCTACCATGGTTCGTGTTATGCATGAAATTTTTAAGGATATGGTCTATAAAAATTTAATCATCTATATTGATGATATTATTATATTCTCCAAAACGTATGAAGAACATGTAGAATTATTGAAGAAAGTACTTCAATGTCTACAGGATGAGAAATTCTATCTCAAAGAAAGCAAATGCCAGTTCTTTACTCCAAGATTGGAAATCTTAGGACACGTTTTAACATCAGATGGATTACATGTAGACCTGAAGAAGAGGACTACTATATTAACATTTCCAACTCCTACAAGAAAAAAAGATCTTAGAGGATTCCTTGGAATCATTAATTATCTCAGCAGATTTATTCCTGACTTGGCATCATATGCGAGCACCCTGTCAGAACTGCAAGGAGAAACAAAGAAATGGGAATGGACAGATACTTATAATGCAGCGTTTGAAAAACTCAAGGAACTCATGAATTCCCCACATGTTTTAAAACCCTAGAATAATGAATCTACTGAACCCAAATATTTAGTCTATGATGCTATTGATATAGGACTAGGATCCTGGATAGGTCAAGGACCGTTGACATACATCAGACCATCATGCTTCTACTCTAGAAAATTTAATCCAGCACAACTCAATTATCCTACCTTTCAAGAAGAATTATTAGCGATTATTGACTCATTAAAATTTTTTGAAGCACAATTGAGAGGTCACAAGTTCACTATCCTTACCAACCACAAACCGTTAGTAACCTTCCATACTCAAACGCCTGCAAGTCAAAAATTGAGGCAATGGCAAGATTACCTAATGGAATTGGATACAGACATACAGCATACCGCAGGAAAGGAAAATTTGATAGCAGACGCTCTATCAAGAAAGCATAAATACTTGGATACTCCCACCACCGAGGACGATTATATCTCCAACAGCATCGATCCTCCTAACCATACCTACAACCGCAACATCTCTACCAATGCTTTAAGAACTTTCCACTCACCAGAAACCTCTACTCAGAACAATATGGTTTCTCGCGGAGCTATCAATTTCAAGCATGTCGACTGCGACTTCAACAAATGTCGTGGAAGAGCCGAAGAACTTGGACACCATATCTTCTGTCCATACTTCGAGGGCATCCAGGATGAAGAAAGCGAATATGACATGATGAAGGAAGAAGAGTCCTCAGATGACGAGACTCTATCCACTATACCAGAAGAAGTTTTCAGCGGGTATGATCGTGTACCCAATATAAACCAGAACAAACCCTTAACAGTTCTTGGACTAAGATATAGGCCTTCATCTTCTGAAAACGCACAACAAAATACCCTCGCTCCTGAAGAAGCAAAAGAAATTGCTATCGACCTGGCTCATAGCAATTGGCAACAACACAAAAGGATGCACTGGTCCTTTTGCGGTGATTTTTATGGTTCAGTTCATGGCAGCTCCCACGCCATGAACAACCGCATGTTCACCGTCGAAATATGTGCAATCTGCAACCACCACAGACATGGTAGTTTGAACTGTGACCTGACAGCCTCAGTTCTTAAGAAGGAGAAGGAATTCCTTACGACTCGTATTGTGCATATCTTATCCGCAAATGAGCCTCAAAAGGAACTAGCACCAGTACAACAAATGCCAGTTTATCCACCTCCACCAGCTCTCAGTCGTGAAGAAGCTATCCAGGAAATCAGAGAATGGGCAAAAAGATGGATTGCCAACAAGCCGACACAACCCACTCTCCAACCCAGCATTCAGTTCAGTAACCCTACTGAACAGATGACCAACCGACAAATGGAACAGGAGATCATGAATACTCCTGTTGCCCCACAACAACCATGGAATGTACCTCAACAACCAGCTGCAACCGCTAGCAGCAGTAATGCAATTCCAATCAACACCGCTGCCATCACTACTCGTTCTAAAAAGAGAGTAGCAATTGACGAAGATTTGCCCTCTTTCATTCAAGTTACCAAGACCTCCAGACAGCGTTGTGATTTCTGTAAGTTCTTAGGACATAATGCTTCCACATGCAAGGAGAAGAAACCCACCATCAATGACTTCAACACAAGGATCGAACCAACCCTCAACAAGCTCATTGAAGAGAAGCACATTAGCAACGGATTGGAAGACGATAAGGACTACTTCATCACACACTGGCTTGACCAAGGAACAGGTATGAAAGCCGCATATCAATCGTGCATGAGAGTATGTCCTATCTGGAAGAACTACTATGATACCTTTGTTAACCGTAAGGATTATAGAATAAAAGATGGATTTTTGTATGTCAAAAACCGACAAGGACAATGGAGATTAGTCTTGCCCTCTACCTTTAACATTGAAGGTAAGAACTATCTCGAATTGGTTATTAAAGATGCATATGAAGCAACCGCTTATGGTGGCATTGAAAAAACGATGAAATATCTTACTGACCGATATGATTGCCAGTCCTTTGCAGAACCAACTAAGGACTATATCAAAAGTTGTGATACTTGTCAACGGACAAAGTATTCTAACAAGGCGCCACTTGGACTCGTAACCCCATTATATGTACCAAGTAGGCCATGGACTGACATATCGATGGATTTTTTTAAAGTAGCACCTGTGTTTACTAAGTGTTCAATTTTGTACCCAAATATTCATGTTGAAGAAGATCATGTAGTTTGTATTTCATGACTTTAGACGATTGTCGACAGACAATCAAGATTCAAGTTTCTTATTCCTGTCTCAGATAATTTCACAGCAGAACAATGTACTGCTACCTTTGATACTCATGTAGTCCCGACTATGGGATACCCTTTCTGTATTGTTTTTGACTGCGACACTCTTTTTATGTCAACGCACTTTCAAGATTGGGCTAGGAATAAAGGAATCAAGTTGGAACTGTCCACCGCATATCATCCACGTGCAGACGGACAATCGGAAATTGTGAACAAAGAAATTCTACAAGTAGCAAGAGCCTGTAAAATCGAAGGATTTGATTGGCTACAGAAACTACCAGAGATACAGTTGAAACTTAACTCTAGGTATAATGCTGCTAGACAGAATAGTCCCTTTTCCACACTATTTGGATTTAATGCACATCTTGGCGTATCGATACTTCCATACCCCATAAATGCATATGTACCTGCAAATGAACGTCATGAGGTAACGTCTAAAAACCTATATGATGCCAACAAGACTCAAGCATCTCAAGCGAACAAACGACTACCCAATACAGCCAAATTTTCAGTCGGACGACAAGTTATGCTTTCCTCAGAAAATATCAACCTATCGAACGTCTCACCCAAACTCAAACCAAAATGGCTAGGTCCATTTCCCATTATTTCTAGTAATCAGAAACGCAATAACTATAGCCTAGACCTATCTAGTCAACCTGACCTCCACCTCATATATAATACTTTTCATATCAGCAAACTTAAACCCTACTATAAAAACGATCCTACCCAGTTCCCTCATAGACAATCTCAGGAACTAGGACCAATTCAAGAAGATCGTTATGAAGTTGAAAAGATATTAGAATTTAGAACAGCTTCTTGAACTGGAGAAAGACAATATAAGGTCAGATGGCTAGGATACTCTCCTAAATATGATTCCTGGGTAAACGCCAAGGATATCACCACCGAAATTCTTCAAGACTTCTGGACGACCGGAAGTATGGAAGACACATTCAAGAGACATCTAAGGACTAAAGGAAAACAAAGACCATGAACTAGAGATGAGACCCGAGCTCTCATCCAACAAGAACGAGATAGAATCATGAGTCAAGGAAACACTAAGGATATTCATGTTAATGTTAATATATTAACAATGCATCAAATCTTAAGATGTATGGAAACCAATATGGCAGAGCGAAGGAAGTAAGAATAGGAAATCCTTCTATGTGGGGAAGTGTAATGGAGAACGTTGTTTCATTGCTTATATAATTGATTATATACTTTTGTATTTCCTATATTACTACTATGTTATGTAACTAAGCTCTCGGTTGAAGGACTAGCCTTCTACCACCTCCTATTGCTTTATAAGCGTCTATAGCACGCGGAATTTGCCATGGGAAGTTCCATGGCACTTGCCATATGAAGACACCCTCATTATGGCCGCGTGACCTCTGTTTAAGGCGTGTGACTCATTACTATGGCCACATGACCATTATTTAAGGCGTTTGACTCATTACTATGGCCACATGACCCCTTTTGTATAGCATACCACCTTCTGGTGTGCCACCCTTTATTGTATTTATTTCCTTAGTCATCATATCTCAGACGAGTATAAATAGGCCGCTGGATTCCCTCTGGAATCCACAGAAGACAAGAAGCAACTAAGCAAGCACTCAGAGCAAGCAAGCCTATATTCCGATCAGATCAATATCATATAGCTTAGATAGCATAAATCATATAAGATAGATTACACCAGTTAATTACTGTTCCCCTCGGGAACGTCCCACATAGTAATCTCCCTACCCTTCTGAGGTCTTACCTCAGCAGAACCAAAATACATAAACGTCCATGCCTACGGATATAGATTGTATAAACGGTACCGAATGAATACTATCTAGTACCATTCTTTACAAAGATGTATAACTTCGTGGCAAGACAAGTAAGGGGGAGAATGTATCATAGGACATAAGAAGAGTGAAGAAGGATAGCAAGAGGAGGCATACGCATGGTGTCCGGAAGAGTGGAGCATATGATGTCAGGACATGAAACGTCCAGGAATGGTAAAAGGGAGCCAGGGAGGCAGCCACAAAGAAGACGCTATAGGTAGATTCGGGGAGGGATGAGGGAGCAATGGTGCAGTCAAAGGAGGACATAAGGAATCTGGCACCGTGGAAGAGAGATATAAGGAATCAAGACATAGGGGGTCTTGCGTTACGGAAGAAAGACACAGGGGGTCTGGCGTCATGGAAGAAAGATACGGGGGGTCTGGTGTCATAGAAGAAAGACATGAGGGGTCTTCCATTAGGGAAGAAAAACGCATAAAGGCTGGCACTGGGGTGGCATTGGTCAAGGAGGTAGACATGGAGATTGGCAGGTTGCCACTGGAGGCGTCAGGGGCGCCAGAGGCAGTAGGGGCAACCAAGATTCTTTGCTGATGGCCTCTAGTACTATGAGCTGTCTATCTTCAAAAAATCTGGCAACTGTACTAGATTTCTTTTCCCCTGAATGTCTAGATAGACTATCTGGCTTACTCATCTTCGAACTAGGTCTATAGTGAATATTATAGATGAACTTTGATATGCGGAGGTACCAGGTAGCTTGATGGGAGTTGAGCTTTTACTTCATATTGAAATACTGTAACTCTTGATAGTTTGTATAGACATTTACTTGAATACCTACTAACTAATCTCACCACTTCCTGAAACAATCCATGATTGCAAACAATTCTTTATCATGGATAGGCCACTTGCGGTAAGCTGCGGAGAGGGTTTTTGCATGGTATTCGATGAGATGAAGCTGCTTTCCTCCATTGACAATATGGTATTGAGATAGAATGCCAGCAATAGCCTAATTGCTAGCATTAGTCTCCATAATCATCTCGAGTTGTCTGTCAAACTGTGTAAGGATTGGTGCTTTAAGGAATCATTCTCGGAGGTTTTCAAAGGCTTGCTGTTGCTCATATCCTCAACTAAAAGAAACATCTTTTGTTAAGTTGATTAATAGGTATACCTTTATACTATAGTTGGCAATAATTCAATGGTAGTAATTAGTAAAGCCTAAGAATACTTGTACCTCTTTTTTCTTAGTAGGAATAGGCCACTGTAACATAGTTTTGAGCTTGGAGGGGTCCATTCAGACTTACTAACCATTGATGATAAGACTAAGGAATAAGGTGTCTTGGACATATAATTCGGACTTTTTAAGGTTAACTACTAGCCTATGCTAGATGTATTACTAAAGAACATTTTTGACTAGCTGTTGGTATTCTTCTTCAGTTTCACCTCTGTAGATGACGATGTCATCCAAGTACTAGATACATCCTTCCATATCCTTAAAGATCATATCCATCATCTCTTGAAAAGTAGCTAGAGTATTGGTCAATCTAAATAGCATAATGGTATACTCGAATAGTCCCTTTTTTGTCCTGAATGCTATCTTCCACTCATCACTTGGTGCAATTCTAATGAGATTATACTTGTTCTTAAGGTCCAATCATATAAACCATTTACCTCCTTAAGTTCTATCAAGCAACTCGGAGATAAAAGGGCATGGGTATTTGTTTAGTACTGTAAGATGGTTAAGAGCTCAGTAATTGATACATAGTCTTAAAGATCCATTTTTCTTTCAAACAAATAGGATAAGAGTACCAGTGGAAGAGCATGAGCATCAGACTTTAGTTGTAGGAAGGTTCTCATCAAGGTACTTCTGAAGAGCTTAATCTTTCTCCTATGTAGTCTTATAAATAGCTCTAAATGGTATCTTTGTAGTTGGGTCTTGGAGAGGAATTTCGTGGTCCCACAACTTGTGTTCAAGGAGTCTGGCTGCCTGTTCTATAGTAAAGCAATGTGCATAATGAGAGTATTATTTGCTTGCATCAATAATAAGTATAATCTCACCATCCTCTAGTGGCTCTTTAACTTCAAGAATAGAAATAGTAGGAATTTATCTAACAGAATAAGGAACAATCAAACTGGTAGAAATCTCTCTTAGGCACCTGTCCTAAGTATCTACTTAAAATCTATTTTCCATCAACTAAGATAACCCCAAAATAATATCCTTCTTTCTAATATCCAAAACTTCGGTATCTATCTTAAACTTACCCAAGAAATAAGAAAAGGAATCTAATATACCAAACCTAGTATTAACTACATATTTTTCTCTAGAAATTCGAGATCCATCTCTCTGCCTAACTCTAACTTCCTGATCTCTTTTCTAAATTCCTAACTTAACTGCTAATCTTTTTCCAACAACTAGAGTACTAGCTCCACAGTCTATCACTACTTAACCTCTTCCCTACCAATAAAAATTCGGACTGTCAAAAGAGGAGAGTGTCTGGTTGTATATCCAACAGTAAGTAATGTACCCATTATTCTTTTTCCGATTCTTCTTCTTTAGAGTCCAGCTCTGTAATCCTTAGTTGTCCTTTATCCATTCATGCTTTTTTATTTACAAGTACTAGTGCCTGACTAGTAGTGTGAGTAGTAGTGGTATTAGATGGAGAGGGTGTTTTATCAGTTCTTTAGCTTCTGCATTCATAATATTTATGAGTGCTTCTTCTATAGTTAGTACATCTCCCTTCTTTTTGTCATTTATTAAAGATAGAACTTAGGAGACATTCTATTCTTGATGAGCTAGTAGTAGTTGTAGTAGAGTTTTTTCCTTGAAACTATACTCGTTCATCAAATGTTCGTTTCTTTAATACTGGTTGAGATGGAGCAGTATAGCAGTTATGACTCTGGAACTTAGTATTGATAATATCTATTTTGATGGGTTTTTGCCTCTATTGATGAGTAAAGGTACCGAGATTTTTGTAATGGGCCATTTATTTGTGGAGATCATAGAGAAGGTTGGAGATGATGATATTAATGATTTGCATTCCAGATAATTTGGTATAATTGTTGAGCCTATCTACCTCTGTTAGGTAGTCTAAAATTGAACCAATCTTTTTTAGTCCTGCCAAGTCATAGTATGCTCGGTCTGCCTAGTAGTGATCCCTATAATATACTTCCATGGCCTTCTTAACTTCCTTCTAAGTGTAATACTTAACTCGGTTAGCCTTCCACTAATCCAATGCCTTTCCATTCATTGACAATTCAATATATGCCAGCTTCTGGTCTTCATTTTGAGTGAGAGTAATAAGAAAATAATTATCCATTTGAAGGATCCAGCCTTCAAGATGCATTTGGTCTCTCTTGAATTTATTTGGAGGTGGTGCTTTTTGTGCTATCTACTTGTCTTCAAAGATCCCAAGTCCTACTGGAGGTGGTAGTAGAGGAGTGGGGTCTCTGGGTTGTTATTGTTCTATTAGTAGTAGAGGAGATAGTGGTATACCTCCTACTGCTTGCTCGAGTCTCTGTACTGTATTTGCTAGAGGATGTATAGGCTAAAGAGCCTGTACTCGTCATTCTACCTTCTCAAGTTGATCTTGAAAGCAAGTAAATTGTCCTTTCATACTAGTAAATTGTCCTTCAATACTAACAAACCTTTGCTGGTATTGGTCATTGTAGAAGTCAGCTTGTCTCTTGAGATATTGGAGGTTGTAGTAAATCGTTTGAAACTTCTTTGTTTAGTTTTCTTATCCAGAGATAATAAGGTTCTGGATTTGTGAAAATGCACTTTGCATATCATTCAATAGTTATGCATGTTTGTTGGCAGCAGCATTGACTGTGTTCTGGATATCTGCTGTACTTTGCTGGATAAATTCGGTATGTGCTGTTTGTGTTTGTTGTAGCTACTATACCTGTATAAGGACAGCTTGCTTTTCTGCTTCTAGCTATTGAACTTGTGCCTTCATGGCAGTGTATCCAGGATCTACTAGAGTTTGGTAATAAGCTGCTGGTCGCTTGCCTTTAGTGGAGGGTCCTAGATTAGTAGATGGAGCTACCAATAGAGAGACTGATCATATGATAGGTTCTGGAGAGGAGGAGGATATTGATCCAAGTCTTATTTGTTAACGGGGGGTGCCCTAGCATTCCTGAAACTATAGAGCCTGAGATGAGGGAGCATAGTATTGCTGGATAAATTGTTCAGCTCGTTATTATGCCTAGACAATACTATGATTATCAGTGTCAGCTATAGGTTCATCAGATGCTTTACCAAGTAATCCTCTCAACATTGACATAGTTGTAGGAGATTGTAAGGTATTGGTGTCTATAGAGATGCATAGACAAGTGGTGTAATATTACAGGCAGGCTTTAACTATGAATATATAAGTCAGTAGTAAGGGTATAAAGAGGTTATTAGTAACTAGAATAAGTATAAATACAGTAACAACTCGGGTGTATAGTGGACTTGATAAGAGTATAGCTATTTGAGACTTAGAATACCACTTGGGTCTTATTGTATTAACTATGTAAAAGCAGTAGGTTATATAGAAGCTTTAGATCTGATAATGAATAATTAGATCTGGATGATGCTTCCTATAACAGCTTAATAGCATTGTCATCAGATTGTTACCTAATTGGGAAGTTGCTTCCCAATTAGGAATATTGCAGTCTGACATACATTAATTAGGCAGCCCGAACTACAATGCTTTGCAGTCAGGCTGACAAACAGGAAATTACTTGAATACATCTAATAACGATACATGAATGATATACAAATGGAATATTATGGAAATGAGAAAAGAGATATATATATGAGATCTGATATTAGAGGCTATATAATTCAATATGCCAATCTCTTTATCCACACTACCCTATCTACATAGTTGATTAGGCCATATCAGTTAGCATTATAGTAGAGTATTGGTATTAGCTCTAGAAGAGGTAGGTTCTTTACCTGAGCCATAACATAAGCTAGCTTCTACCTTTATTTTGGTCAAGGCTATTAGAAGTACTGCAATCCTCAAGTATCCCAAGATGAACTGGCAGTAGAAGTTGGCAAACCCTAGGAAAGCTTATATATCTTTCAAGTTGGTCGAGGTTTCCTACTCTTGGATTGCAGTAACCTTAGCAGGATCCATATAAATGCCTTTTGTGGTGATGATTAATACTAGATACTTGACCTCCTGTATATGAAACTCACATTTCTCAGACTTGAGGAACAATCCAGCTTGCTCTTATGTTCTATGAGAGTATCTGAATAAATCAAGATATCATCGATATAAGCCATGCAGAACACATCCAGGAAGTCTCGTAGAATGTTATTAATAAAGTATTGGAAAGAGGCTGGGGCATTAGTTAAGCCGAAGGGTATGACATTGTACTCAAAGTAGCCATAATAAGTTCTAAAGGCAGTTTTCCACTCCTCCCCCTCTGCAATTCTTACTAGGTTGTACGCTCCTCTCAAATCCAGTTTAGTAAACCATTTGGCCTTAGAGAGCCTAGCTAATGTCTACTGGATTAGGGGTAGGGGGTACCTGTTTTTAACCATTATCTCATTTAGGCTCTGGTAATCGACACACAACTAGAGAGAGCCATCCAATTTCTTTATGAAAAGCATTATGGTAACTACTGGTGAGGAGCTGTAGTAAATGAAGCTCTTGTTGAGGTTTTCCTCCAAGTATTTCTTTAAAGCTTACTGTCACGGCGTTAATTTACTTGCGAGGCTTGTTCGAGTGTCAGCGTGGTATTTGACACCCGAACAGACTTGTTCGGAGTGTCTTAATACTAGAAGGGATTAGAGAGGTGGATCGCGGAGTATCACCTGCGATCGCAGGTGACGATTCAAGTGTCAGCGTGGTATTTGACACCCGAACAGACTTGTTCGGAGTGTCTTAATACTAGAAGGGATTAGAGAGGTGGATCGCAGAGTATCACCTGTGATCGCAGGTGACGATTTGAGTGTCAGCGTGGTATTTGACACCCGAACAGACTTGTTCGGAGTGTCTTAATACTAGAAGGGATTAGAAAGGTGGATCGCGGAGTATCACCTGCGATCGCAGGTGACGTCAAGTTAGTCGGGCGCCACTCCTTTGGCCACGGCAATCGTGTATATAGGAAGCCGTAATTGTCGTTTCTTGTTCTTGTTCCTTACGCAACGTCTTGTATTATAACCTTGGTAATACAGACTCTGCCTTTTGTTTTGATACTTCAATCTACAGTTCTAGTCTCATCTTCGTGCGCTCCTTGGAGTCACGTCTTTAGTTATAGCCACAGCCAATGACTTATGCCATTACACTACGTTGCGTCGATCCACTCCACTGAGTGCAACCCCTAGCTATGAACAATGACTCAGCCCGTTGTTGAATTACCGGCCGCTATTGTCGACCTAGTTCCTCGTTTGTGAACTGCGTTGAACTCAGCAAACCAGGATTACACCGGAATACTCAACGAAACCATTACCCTACTAGATCAACTACTAGGGCTACTAGACCGATGACAAGATGTCGTAAGATTACGAACCCAAGTAACGAACTTAACGAATCAAATCACGGCGAGGCAACAAGAAGACACAACCTTATGCACAGCCACTCAAGAGTTACGAGATGAAATAACTACTCAAGAGACAATGATTAATGAGCTTCGAACGCAGTTGGAAGATATGAGGGCTATCAATGCAACTTTGGCTCGGTTACAACCAGGAGAAGGAGGGGGTCATTCAGAGAAGATACCCAACCCAGAAAAATTCTCTGGAAAAGACCGAAATAAGCTGCGTCCTTTCCTCACCCAACTACAACTAAAGGCTGTTACTTATAGTGACAAACAAGCAAAACTTCGACTAGCAGTAAATTCCTTAGCTGAAGATGCCCTAGATCAGGTTACCCCTTACATTGAAAACGATACGGTGAACTTAACCAACCTAGCAGTACTTATTACCATTCTCGAAAATGCATTCGGCGATCCAAATCGAGTAGCCAACGCAGAGTACAAACTACAAACGATGATTCAGGGGGTCAGGGAGTTCGCTGCTTATTTTGCCGAATTCCAACGATATGCAGCTAAAACGAGTTGGGGTAATACGGCTAAGTTGGCAGCTCTAAAGCACGGACTTTCCTACCAACTACAACAAGATCTCCTTGCCATACATCCTGAGCCCACGGAGTTTAACGAGTATGTGGAAGTCTGCCAAAGGCTAAATACACATCGCCGCGCGCTATAAACACAAATGCGTAATCGTGTTGGACTAACGCCCCGAATGATATTACGCCCTACCGCTCCCGCTCCAGTTAACCCCCAAATAGTCCAAACTCCCTCTACCTCTACAGCTACGGGTACTCACTTTGGGCCCATGGATTTGTCTGCAGGAAGGAAGAAGATATCTCCAGAGGAAAATGCAAAGAGAATGGCTGAAGGGAGGTGCTATTATTGTGGAGGAATGGGACATGGAGTTAGAACTTGCCTACACATACAAAAACGTACTCTACAAGCTGCCGAAACGGTTATGGAAACTACAAATAAGGGACTAGAAGTTAGGGAACAGGCAAAAGAGTAGCCTCACCTCAGAGAGATGGCACTGAGCTGAGGTAGGATAAATTTCTGGACTCTTTAAGCATTTCCAGTTTGTCTTTGCAGTCTTCAGAGGAAGAGTTTTTGGATGGGAATAACCTTGTAGTTAGTTGTGAATTAAACAATAATGGTTCTAGAATCCTTACTCATGCCCTGATAGACTGCGGAGCAACGGGTTATGCATTTATAGACCAGGAATTTGCAAGCCATCACCAACTCCCCTTTATAAACTCAATAATCCCCGAACACTAGAAGTCATTGATGGGTGACCAATCGAGTCAGGGACAATCATACACATTAGCAAGCTAAAGCTAATAATTGATTAGCACCAAGAGGAACTCCCACTGTTTATTACCAAACTAGGCCACTACCCCATAGTATTAGGACTTCCATGGCTACGACGTCATGATGTGAATATTCATTTCGCTAAGAACACTATTACTTTCGACTCTGATTTTTGCCTCCACCATTGTTGTGAAAAACCCTCGACCATAAAGAGTATCTCAATTCCGGTTCCAGAAAACCCCCGAATTGCCCTTATTGCAGGATCAACCTTTAGTCGCCTAGTTAAAAAAGCAAAGCAAGTGGAAACAGCCTTCCGGACAACTATCTACGAGCTTAACATGGCTTTAAAAGATCCTGAACAACAACCTAAGACGGAGGAGGATAAGATCAAGGAACTAGTGCCTTCTGAATACCACAAATTCCTTCCATTATTTAAAAAGGCTATTGCGGAAATCCTTCCCCCCCATCGACCTTACGACCATAAAATTCCTCTTAAAGAAGGATTTACTCCCCCTTTTGGACCTCTATACTCCCTATCAAAACCAGAGTTAGAGGCTCTTAAAGTATGGCTGGAAGAAAACTTGTCTAAAGGATTTATTCGTGCCTCTTCATCTCCCGCAGGTGCACCCATCTAATTTGTTAAAAAGAAGGATGGGTCCTTGCGTCTTTGTGTGGATTATCGTGGTCTTAATGATGGTACTATCAAGAACCAATACCCACTACCCCTTATACGAGAAACTTTGACTAGACTTTCTAAAGCATGATACTATACGGCTCTTGACATTAGAAGCGCCTACAACCTCATCCAGATGGCGGAAGGAGAGGAATGGAAAACAGTGTTCCGAACTCGTTATGGCTTATACGAGACCTTAGTTATGCCTTTCAGCCTCACAAATGCTCCTGCCAGCTTCCAACATTTTATTAATAATATTCTCCATCCCTTCCTTGACAATTTCTGTACGGCTTATCTTGATGATATTTTAATATATAGCGATACCCTTGAAGAACACTGAACACATTTACCAAGGTATTGCAAGCTCTCCAAAAAGCCGGCCTCTACCTAAAACCCGAGAAGTGTGAATTTCATAAGACCATAGTCCACTACCTGGGCATGATTATCTCAGCAGAAGGGATACAAATGGATCCAGCTAAAGTTAAGGCAGTAATGGACTGGGAATCCCCAATTAACCTTCATAATGCTCGCGCTTTTCTAGGATTCGCCAATTTTTATCGCCGGTTTATCAAAGACTTCTTCAGGATTGTAGCTCCTATCGTGAAACTAACAAAAAAAAATACAACCTGGTATTGGAGCGAAGATTGCCAGAAGGCATTCCAAAACCTTAAAACAGCGTTTACTTCCACTCCCGTTCTCCAGCATTTTGATCCCGACCGTGAAATTATAGTAGAAACAGATGCATCAGACTACGTTTCTGCTGGAATTCTTTCGCAATATGACGATAATAACATACTTTACACTGTTGCTTACTTCTCTAAGAAGCACTCACCAACTGAATGCAACTATGAGATTTATGATAAGGAATTAATGGCTATTATCCGATGCTTCGAAGAATGGCGAGCTGAATTAGAATCCACCCCCATCTAATTAAAGTACTCTCAGATCACAAAAATCTTAAATACTTTATGTCAACAAAGCTCCTCAACCGCCGGCAAGCTCGATAGTCAGAATTTCTCTCTCGCTTCAACTTCAAGATAGTTTACCGTCCAGGTAAAGTAGGAGGAAAACCAGATGCATTAACAAGAAGGTCAGGAGACCTTCCAAAGGAAGGAGATGAATGTATAAGGTTTCAAAATCAAGTCATTCTCAAACCTCACAATTTAACAATCAATGCGACAGTAGAAGAGCTAGGACTAGAGGACTTGTTTAATAGAGGTTTTGAAGTTGATCCACTGCTAAGGAAGATATTAGTTAAGCTGCAATAAGGAGAGAAGCGATCTAAGGACATCTCACTAGGCGAATATGAAGAGGATAATGGAAAGCTAAAATATCGTAGGCGGATATATATACCAAATTATATGCCTCTAAAGTTACGTCTAATCCAGGACCATCACGATATCCCAGCAGCGGGGCATCCAGGGCGATCCAAGACACTTGAGCTCATCTCGCGGCAATATTATTGGCCAAAAATGCATAAGGATGTTGATCAGTATGTACACAACTGTCACCCCTGTCAATGTGCTCGAACGACACGACATGCCCCATACGGCATTCTTCGACCACTTGCAATTCCCCAAGGTGCTTGGCAAGATATCTCCATGGATTTCATTATTGGGCTACCCTGGTCAAATGGATACAACGCAATTTTGGTAGTAGTATGTCGACTAACTAAAATGCGGCACTTTATTCCCTGTCATGATACCACTACTGCAGAGCAATTAGCAGATCTATATGCTTGGCATATCTTCCGCCTCCATGGTCTTCCTAGAACAATTGTATCAGACCGTGGATCTCAATTCATCTCTCACTTTTGGAAAGCTCTCTGTCAAGTGCTTAAGATTCAATCTCTCCTGTCCACACCGTTTCATCCTCAAACTGACAGCCAGACCGAACGAGTCAATGCCACTCTAGAACAATATTTACGGGTTTATGTTAATTATTTGCAGGATGACTGGGAGAACTGGTTGCATCTCGCCGAGTTTGCAGCTAATAATCAAGCTTCTGAAACAACTGGGTTATCTCCCTTCTTTGCGAATTATGGTTATGACCCACTGTGGCAATTTGATTTCGAGAAAAACCCCATACGACCTGATGAGCGGAGTGCTATAGAGGTGGCCAGGAAGATCAAGGAAATAACGGAACACTTACAAAACGAGATGGCTAGGGCGCAGACATGGCAACAGGAGCAAGCAGACAAAGGACGAGATAATGCTCCAGTATTCAAGGAGGGAGATCTGGTTTGGTTTAATAGCCAGCACATTACAACACAACGGCCAAGCAGAAAGCTCGACCATAAATGGATTGGCCCCTACAAGATCACAAAGGTCATATCCCCCTATGCATATGAACTCGACTTCCCCGCTAGTGTGCATTATCATCGAGTCCAGCATGTTTCACTTCTCGACGCGGCAAATAATAATCCCCTACTTGGGCAATACAACCCACCACCTCCACCAGTGATAGTTGATAATGAGGAAGAGTGGCATGTAGAAGAAATCTTGAATTCTCGTCTTCGGAGGAAGAAATTAGAGTACTTAGTGAAATGGGTAGGGTTTGAAAGACCAGACTGGGAACCGGCAATAAACATCAACAAACTCAAGGCTATTGATGACTTCTACATGCGAAATCCGAGCAAACCAGGACCATTGCCGGAAGACGAAGACTAAGCCTCAAGGGACTTAGGCCGTAAGGAGGGGATATTGTCACGGCGTTAATTTACTTGCGAGGCTTGTTCGAGTGTCAGCGTGGTATTTGACACCCGAACAGACTTGTTCGAAGTGTCTTAATACTAGAAGGGATTAGAGAGGTGGATCGCGGAGTATCACCTGTGATCGCAGGTGACGATTTGAGTGTCAGCGTGGTATTTGACACCCGAACAGACTTGTTCGGAGTGTCTTAATACTAGAAGGGATTAGAAAGGTGGATCGCGGAGTCTCACCTGCGATCGCAGGTGACGTCAAGTTAGTCGGGCGCCACTCCTTTGGCCACGGCAATCGTGTATATAGGAAGCCGTAATTGTCGTTTCTTGTTCTTGTTCCTTATGCAACGTCTTGTATTATAACCTTGGTAATACAGACTCTGCCTTTTGTCTTGATACTTCAATCTACAGTTCTAGTCTCATCTTCGTGCGCTCTTGGAGTCACGTCTTTAGTTATAGCCACAGCCAACGACTTACGCTGTTACACTTACAGCTCTAACTAGGTCATTCTGTAGAGGGGCCTATAGGGGAGGGTCTTACCCTTAATCAGTGGAATCATAGGGCCATATGGTGGGTAGAGTGCGAGTTTTTCTGTAGCTTTTTTCGAGAACAGGTTGATGAATTCGTGGTATTCATTTGGGATCATGAACTTTTACTCCTCTTTTGACTGTATCTTATTAATCTCCAAATTTACCTTATGTATGGACAGGGCTGAGTCTTCAGCTTGTGCCTCATAGTGAGGTAAGTGAAAGCCCCTGCCCCGATGAAGCTATCATTCAGAGGTTTTTAGGAACCTAGGGGCATAGGGGGTACAAGGGAGACAGAGGTAACAGGGAAAACTGGGGTCAAAAGGGGAAAATGGGGGAAATAGGGAAATTGGAATCGATGAGTGCGGGGGGGTGTACTACTTGGGTTGGGTGGGTTATTAGAGGTGGCAAGGCACATAGCTCAGTAATGGTAGCTTTCAGATTCCCACAATATTTTTTGCAATAAGGACTATTGAAGCATAATGTATAAGAGCTAAAGCTAAATAAATCATACATTCTAAGCCAGGGGATCCTAAGGACAATTAGATACTTGAGCTTTGTTATGAATATTAGAAGGTTTGCCTTAAAGTAATCCCTAACCTAGGCAGGCATGCACATAATATTAGTGATATCTCTGGATAAGATGGGTTGACTATCGATGATATCTAAAACATAGGAGGTTCTAAGCTTGGACGTAGGTATGGAGAATTTACTAACAAAGGCCAGGTTAATGAATGCAATTCCTGAAGCTTTGCAATCTATAAGTACTGATGTATTGATTGTTCTATCAATGATTCTGAGGGAGATAGATACAATAAAGTTCTTACTGAATAAACAAGATTCGTTAACAGAAGTAGAGGAAACAAAAAATGCAGATAAAGATAAAGATAGATGGCCTAGGGCAGGTCTCTTGCTAGTGTCAGTAACTAGGCAAGGGACAGGGCTTTTCCTGACTCGTCAACCTCCACGATCCTGAGTACTGGGGTGTCAATTACATAGATAGCTAGAGAGTGGTTCTTGTGGAGTAGACATATTGCAATGAAGTGATCTCCTTTCCTATAGGCGATATACAACCCATTGTTGCGATAACGTTCCCTCTCTTTTTATGTTAGGTGGGGCCTTCCTGATAATAAATCCATGGAGGTGGTACCACCAGCCATAAGGGATGGGTAGGCTGGCTTATTGGCTATAGCTTGGGTCTGAAGGCTTGGGTTCTAATGTCGTGGTTGCTGTATTTAGCTCTGGGGGTGCTGTACTCTCACAGGCTGATAGGTACTGGAGGCGCTGGTTTGAGCTCTCAACCTAGCCAATTTTTGCTCCATCTTTAATACCTAATCAATGTATTCATTAAGAGTCTTAATATCTGGAGATTGCAGAAGGGCCTTTTTGAGCTCAATATTGAGGCCTTCCTCAAATTGTTCTCACTTCACCTGATCATTCTAATCCACCTATACTGCCAACCTTAAGAACTTAGCCACATATGCTGAGAGGTTATATCCTCTCTGTCTTAGTTCTCGGAGAGTATGAGTTGCTATTCCTATGGGATCTGGGTCTCCAAAAGTACGGTTGAGGATTATGAGTAAAGTAGTAATGTCAGGAAGGTTGAAGTAGTCATCGGGTACATAGGGTTGGACCTGGTCTAAAGCTATGCCCTCCAGTAGGTTGTATACATAGGTTAATCGGTACTGAATAGTAGGGAACTTTGCAGCATCCCCATTCAATTTGATCTTAATAGAATTTTTCAAGGCTTTTAAGCAAGTTCTATCGCCATTAAACTTTGGTGGGGTAGGGAGATTTTGGGTTTTAGGTTCTTGGAATACTTAGGGTACTGGGGCTATTTGGAATCTGATTGTGTCCAGGGCCCTATTTAGGGTCTGGATGGTTCTTCCATTATTAACTAAATCATTCTGAGTAGTTGTGAGGTTATTTTGGCAAGAGGCGAGGTCGGCCTAGCATGAGAAAAGGTCTTCGATAAGTTTTATGACTTTGTCATTAGCCATAATCTGTTTCTGTTGTCTTTTATGTATGGCTGATTTCAGCCATTAACCTAATGAATTTGCAATAAGGTAGATATTGATAATGGTCTGGCTATAGCTGCCAAAGTCAGCCTAGTTTATAGAGATGGGTAGGGCATACCAGGCCCAAAATCTGACTGTGAGTACGAGAGTGGTGTCTTAGGTAGACATTGAACATACCAATTGATTAGAGTGATCCAACATAGTATAATATAGGCTCTAGGAACAAGGCGACCAAGGGGTACACTAGGGCAGTGGCAAGAGGGAATTATATTTATAGGAGTACTACATATGTAATCTAGAGAAAGGCAAGAGTAAGACACACATAGGAATTCTATGTATATAACTAGGGGAAGGCTGAAATGGGGGGCAAGGGCAAGAGGCAAGAGAGGCAGAGGGCAAGAAATATGAGATATGTAGAGGCAGTTACTGTATGTATTAAGGGAGGCAGCTATACTATAGAGTTGTTTATGGGATGAGGTTAAACAAGAGGGGAGTACAAGGGAGTACACCTTTGTAGAAAGAGGCAAAGTCTGTATTAGGATACAAGACGTTGGATAGGGATCCAATGACAGTACGAGGGATAAGGTCTATAAATATTTATAATTCCAGGCCAGAGCAATAGAAGGAATAAGCTTCCCAAGATTCCTATCTCGGAAGCTAAGCAAGGTAATGATAATCCATCACCTGCAATCGCAGTTGATAACAAAGACAACAATGATAATAATACATCACCTGTAATCGCAGGTAATAACAAAGACAACTGAGCATATGGTTGTGACATAACCGAGGGAAATACTTACAATATAGATAAAAAAGAATTTCGATATGGAATATCCGACAAGGCAAAAGTAATATACCAATGGTGGGAATGTGGTATAACTGGAAAGATGGTAACTAATACCATCCATCTTCAGAATGCCGATCACTACTAGGATGTAGATTACCCAGCTATTTATGCATTTTCAATGATTTCGAGCTCTATATATAATGAAATAAGCCTAGATTCTGGGATTGTATTTGAGATATATAGTACTTTGCAAAATAAAGTATCGCAGGCCCAAGGTATACTACAGCTTAAATGATATTGAAAGAAATACCAGGGATTACCAGGTAGATTTAGCCATAAGATATATAAATAGATAATGGTGGAGAAAGTTTCAATGATTAGAAATTACTGTTTCCACTTAGTACTTGTGGTTTGCGCTGACGATATATGCAATTTCATATAATATGCCCATACAGAAGGATCGGTCCGAAATGGTAGCTTAGCTGGGAATGCAAATGAAGCTACTTTTTGTTGTAGCTCAACCAAATCAGGCCTAATTCGAAAACCAGATAGGTCAAAAGCAAGCACATAGGTAGGGAAATACTCTCAAGTAGCTTATACAGGATATCTGAGTAGAACCGGGCAACGTCATACCCCCAAACGAAGGCCTAGAGAAGGTGAATAGAATATATTCACTATTATAATTCAATCAAACGAGGTCCAAATCAAATACCTAATGGTACAAAAGTATACCAATAGGTAGGCCTGTCAATTAGTACTCTATACATAATATCTGTTAAAAATTGAGTGAGGATATATCACTAATAAGCAATTCAATGGGAGGGCACATAAAATATATCTACATTATAAATTAATGAAACCAAGCCTAAATTAAGCAAATACTAGCTTATATGAATGCTTGTAGAGACTAGACACTTGTATACATGCTATATAGTAGCTTTGACTTAACTAAAGTAAAGTCATTTTGTAAAGGCCTTTCTCGAAAATAGGCCAATAGGTGGTAGATTTTAGGATACCACTTTCAAGTAAGTATAGGATTAGGTATTTAATATCTTAAAAGCATTAATATATGAAGGGCAATCTTTTGAACCTATTGCACATATGATTTAGCCTAAATTAATGTAGCTTAGTGTCATAGCCTTTTTAGGAAGAAATATAAAGTCTTAGTATATGTCAATCTCTATCTACCTAAAATATATATTTAGTTACTGAAACAAGCTCATCTGTTCTATTTAGCTATGTGTATTTATTTGAGCTATTGGGCGATTGATCTGGGTCTGGTTTGGTTGAGCTACGATAAGAAATACCTTTATTTGCATCTCTGGCGAAGGTACCATTACGGACCGACCCTTCTGTATGGGTATATTATATGAAATTGCATATATAGTGAGTATAAACCACAAGTACTAAGTGGGAACAGTAATTTCTGATTATTGAAACCTTCTCCACCATCATCTATTCATATATCTTATGACTAAACCAGCCCAGTAATTCTCAGTATTTCTCTTAGCATTATTTAAGCTGTAGTGCAACTTGGACCTGCAAGACTTTATTTTGCAAAGTACTATATATCTCAAATACGATTCCAGAATCTGGGTCTATTTCGTTGTATATAGAGCTGGAAATCGTCAAAAATGTATAAATAGCTGGGTGATCCACATCCCAGTGGTGATCGACATCCTGAAGATGGATAGTAGTATATAAGATTTAATTACAGTAGTGAAGACAATCTCTGGATATAGAAGAGTACTTTTTCTGCTAATTATTAATAAGGGTGTAGCATATTATATGAGGTAGTATCAGTACTTGGGTTTATTGATTGATATCTGCAAGGATTGGAAGTTTACTTATAGTAAAACTAGATGGAATAATAGCTTTTTATGTATTGTATGGTTAAAGTATCTTAATAATATTACTAAAGACCAATTGGTCTTAGCACAGCAATACCGATTTCTTATACTTGATGGCTATGATATTCACATTCATATTGATTTTATTGAATATTGTATTTCTTATCAATAGTGTGCATCGGCTCGAGTTGAGGCGAGTTCTACTACTATTTTTCCTACTCGGTACCGACTCGCACTGACGCCCATTCTTCCGAAGCCAACTCGCCGCCAACTCGGCGACTACTCGGTGATCGACCAAGTCCTCGCTAAGAATTAGTCACCTATGTTTCACCTCGGTCTTGGTTTCGTGTTTTCTCCATTATCTGTCATGGATCGCTCCTCCTGTCACGGATCCGTTCTCCTGTCACGGATCCGTCCTCCTGTCACGGATTGCCCCGCCTGTCACGGATTCCTCCTCCTGTCACGGACTTGAACTTTTCCTTCCCGCTCAATCCTTACCGCCATTTCTCAACTGCGTTCTACTAGTGGCTAACCTTCTGTCCATTCCCTCGTCGTTCTCCTGTATAATCTTACCCTGCCTTGCGTGCTAATGTGAATTACATTCGTTGTTACCTCATCAATTTCTGCACACTCTGATTCTCATAAAACGAATCGCTTTAATCCAAGCAATCCGTGGTGTGTTCAGTTAAATTTGAACCGAATTATATGAGAAACTGGTCCTCCAGTCGAGCAATATGCGTCAGTAGATGACACTAAGGCTTGGCGAGTAGTCGGCTACTCGGCGCTGGCCCGAGTAATTCAGAGCGACATATAGCCGACTCGCCGAGTTGGAGGCTTGGGCAAAACTCGGCCGTCGGCGCGAGTCTTGGCGAGGCGGCGCGGGGAAAAATCGCCTCGGTGCGCACACTACTTATCAGATTGTTGTATATTATCTTCCTTCTCATACTACACATCTTCTTCAGCCACTTGACATTGGTATATTTTCTCCACTACAGAAAGCATATGGGAAGGAAGTTGATCATCTAACCCATTTTGGCAATGTGGCAATTAATAAGGGAAATTTTCTACCACTCCTAGTAAAAGCTTGAACTCAAGGATATACTAAAGAAAATATTTAAGGTGCATAGCGAGGTAGTAGACTAATTCCTTCTAATCCACGAAAGGTTTTACTTAAATTACCAACCTATCGAGATCTGGAAAAGGAACCAAAATCCACATCCCCACCACCAGTCTCTCCTACACCTCGAAATTCTACTGCTATGCTATACAAAGCTAGACAAGCCAAGCTGTTGCTTCAACGGAAGGATCAGGATATTGATCGAGTTGAATTGGCACAGTTGATTGACTCCTTAGAGAGGTTCGCTCTCAATACCAATTAAGACTTACAACTGGAACGAGATATCCTTAGAAAGTGGCAACAAGCACAAAAGTTAGCAGCCTCAACCAACAAGAAGGAGCTTTCAACTGAGCAGGGTACTATTCTTGATGGCACCGTACTCCACCAGCTTTACCTGCAACGAGATCGTGCTGAGAAGAAGAACGCAGCTGCGTGGGAGGCCAGTGCACAATGCATGTCTCAGCCAATGTCTTGGAAGAATAAAGGCAAAGCAACGCAACCACGCAAGGTATCTGTCCACTTTGAAGCATCTGAGGCATCGCTAGATGAGTCCGGATATGAGATGGAAGATTGGGAGTCTGATCTAGAAGCTCCACTTGATCCGGACTCATCAGTTGAGTCGGTTATTATAGTCGATACCCCCTTACCTCGGAGGCGTCAAGCACCCCCACTACCCCAAACTCCTCTCAGACCCCGCCATGTATCTCCTATTGTTGTTGGAAGAAGCGTTGGATCTCCTGTGTATCGTGTAACTAGGTCTCGGGCTGCTAGAAGTTGATTGCATGAATTGATGCATTTCCCGGTGATGATGCACTACCCGGTGAAGTATGGTACTCCTATGCAGCCCCGTTAGGGGGGCTATGAGGAGACACGGAAACCCGGTGGATTCTAGGGAGAGGCAAGTTAATCTGCCCACCCCGCGCAAACTAAATACATGAACTTGGAGGAGGCCCCATGCTGTCATTAACGGGCTAGCCGATGACCCGGAGGCCTGACTGGGTCTCGACCGTGATAAAAGGACTCTCAAGTAAGATGAACTTATGCCAGAATAGAAATGACAATATGAACTGGAAGAACTAAGAATATTAGGACCAAAGAGACTCGTGAAAATTCGTAACTCTCTCTCTCTCTCTTCCGATGGCTAGCTCCCGGCGGCAACGACATCCCTCGTTGCTGTCGATATCACCCGCATTATTATCTTCCTTAAGTAAGCTCACGGTATAGAAGTCCGAAAAAGGCCTCCGTGGCTTCGTATGTCTCATCTCCTTCTTTTATCCAATCTACTTTGTCGAGCTCCTCCCAGCTTCCCCTCCCCCCCAACAAGCTACTGCGTATACGATCGAAACGTGGGCATTCGAAGACAATGTGCTCTCCGGCCTCGGTGGGGTGGCCGCACGTGCATGTTGCTGATTCCGCCTTGCCGATATGATGAAGCCAGCTCCGTTGCGGACCTCTGTTTGTTCGTAACCAGGTGTAAGCTGACAGGGCGTGTCGATTCCACTCCACTCTTCTTACCCCGAAACTCACTTTGGTCCTTGCTTCCTTTCGTCTGGCTTTAGAGGCTGCACGGAGCCCTCCTTCTGTTGTTGTATGTTCCTGGCCGGTGAGTTCCCCCAGGTGAGATTGTAGGCTTGCAAACTGATCTGCCTTTTCGTTGCCTGGGATCCCTAAGTGACCTCTAACCCATGATATCTGGAGGTCCCTATGCGAGTTGGTGGTGATAAGGGACTTGATACCTTTTTCGATACCGGATCTAGGTGGGGAGCCTGAGCTCATGTTGCGGACTGCTTGGATCGCTGCTTGGGAGTCCGAAAGGATCGCTATCATAGGTGAGTCTTCGTTGAGTAGTGCCAGTTGCATCGCAAAAAGTTCGCCGTCTGCTACTGTAGCTTGGTCTCCTAGATAGCCCCCGTAGTCCTTGGGAGTGCCTCCTGTCTGATCCTCGCTGTGGGTGCCGCTGGCTACCACCCCTTTTCGTCCCGTACCATCAATATAACAGACTCTCCATCCTTCTTCTCGTATTGAACCTATGCCGGCTGCCAACGGGCCTAGCTGCTTGGACTGCTCTGATTTGGGGTCTATAATCACTCTGTAAATTAGAGGAAATGGTGTTGTGTCCTCCCTGTCTCCCCATGAAAGCTGGATTGTAGCAGAGGTTGAACGGAGCCTTATGAGCCTTCCTATAATTATCATCAGACCTAGGAGACATCAGCATTATTGCAGCATCGTACTAACTAAATAACCCCAGATAGCGCTTCAATTCCCCTGCTAGGGTCCATTTTTCATAAGAATATTACGGAAAATCTAAAGAATATACCTATAGAGTTTTTATTCTTATGTTATAGGAGCGCGGTCAACATCTGGCCTTATAGCGAATTTATTCTTTTAAAGGAAATGCATGTAACGAGGTTCTAATGTATTCCGAATGAGAATGAGCCAATATGAGCATGCGCTGCTGAATGCACGCTATTAGGATGCCCATATCAAATCCCGTGGCCCAATCCAAGCAACTGGTGGTTCGGGCGCCTGCAGACGCAGAAATCGTGGAGATTAATGATTCGGGTATGGCAATCAGTCCAAATATACAAATACCCTTTGGGGCATTCTGGATTTCATTTATATCCATCCCCACCTGCACCATGGTGCAAAGGCAAAAAAAACACTCAAAAACCAGATCAAAACGAGAAGCAAACGGGTCTAAAAATTAAAAAAAAAACCAAAAATGCAAATAGAACAGAACAGAACAGAGGAAACCACAACTTCAGACAAAGGAAACTAAACCACTCCATCATCCCAAACCCATAGGGCAAAAGCCCTTTCCACTAGCCCAAGACATTCCTCATTCCTTTTTCATTTCGCTTTTTGGTCCTTTCCCCCATGGTAGAAAACACCTACAGAACTCGAGGTTCTGGCCTTCTACCCTTCCTTCCCTTGTGTATTCCTATCCTTTTGTTCGTACCTGATCCTGTCAGGAGTAGAAAAACCCACCCTTGCACTGCAACAACCACGGCAGGCGGACAAAGTCCCCATACCTATATGAATGCTACACTGACCGTTTGACCCGAGTCAGTTTGTGCGAAGGGCATTGTACTCTCAGAAACCATCTTCTTTGATAGTTTTAGAGACGCTCTGCACAGCCATCTCAAGGTTGGACTACTCGCAAAGAGTCAGTCGCCTTGTGATGTTTTTCCTATGCCTGAACATAGAAGTCTGTGGGGTTATCTAAAGGAAGGTCAACTGGTCCTGCCACACTGCAATTCAATATCCCCTTACCGAAGCAAGAATCAATAGAACGTGTCCCAAAGAGACAACCCAAACCCGACTACCCGACCGAAATCGAAAGCCTATAGGAGTGAGCCACCGACGCTTTCTGACGGCAGTCGGCTGTATGGGGATTTCTTCAGCTAAAACACACCAGACATTTCTGGGCACTTTACACATGCGTGTGGAGATGCATGGTATGTCGCTACCGGAGTGACTAGTAGGACAGTGCAGGGAAGGGAACAGCCTGTAAAGCTTTCAAACTCACAAGGAACTATAAATAATATGGATGTTAGCTCATGATACTTGTTTGAAAGGAGAAAGAGTATATTATATTGCTTACCTCGTTGTAAGGCCTATCAATGTAGGGTTGTCGCAACCCCCGAACCTCTCGTTTTCATTCCTTTTCCAGGGACTATATCCCTGTTTAGCTTTGGAACGCTCAAATAACTCTAAATAATATAGAGATGTTAACTCATAATACTTGGTTGAAAGGAGAAAGCATATATTAATATTGCCTACGTTGTGGTAATGCCTTTGGGCCTAAGGTTGACACAACCCCGGAATGTGTTTATTTTATTTTCTTGGACTATATTTAACTGGAGATGTTAGCTTGTTGTACTCATAATGGAAGGCATCCCGAATTACTTACGGTCTTGGTCCTGACGCCTTACTTTTTCCTTTTCTTTCTAAATCTTTTTGGGGGGTTCTAGTATAGAGGAGAAGGTTTAGTATCCACACAATGAAAAGTATCCACATAATAAAAAAGTATCCGCACAATGAAAAGAATGATGATAACATTACGTACTTTTTGAAGCTAAAAAGGATACCAACAAACACACCCGAAAAGACCTCGCGGTCAATTCAAATGTCATTGGCCCTTCCCATCTTGAAATACAAGACAGTGTAACACACCATCAGTCTTTCTCGATCGGTCGGGCCCAGCAAACCAGCATCGATCTCAAGGATCGTCCTTGCCGCCAACTCCCTCAGAAAAGCAAGCCTCTCTGCGGTCGTCGTTGGGTCGACTATTCCTTGACCCTTCGCCAACCAATTTACCTCCCTTAGCTTCTACCATTCAAAAGTCAGCAAATTTCAGTTATTAAATTTCATTCAGTAGGGTACTTACTAATACGCGACCGGGAGTAGCTGGCCCTGCTCGGGGGACAGGGCTATTGGCAGCTGCAGCTGGCTGTATCACTGCAGGTGAACCACCATTTTCACCGGTGCTTTCGCAACTAGGTTGCTTTGGCTGACTCGCGGTGTTGGTAGACGGTCCTGGTGCTGTCAGTGTTGGCAGGTTTCCTGAGGTGGAGTCTCCCTCACCATTTCCAGACCTCGGAACGGCAGTCTGTACTTCGGCTTGGGGTGGAACCGAAGTGCTAGTAGTCGGAAGGAGAGTCTTCGCAATGGCAGACTCTGCAACTTCCTTTCCGGGCACTTTCTTTCCTCCCACTTTCAGTATGATCTTTCTCACGGTCGTCGCAGTCTTCGGGGTCACGCTGGGAGTATGAGGACCATTGTTAACCTCTACTGGAGCCTGCCTTTCCGTCGACACAGCCTTAACCTGTGAACCTGAGCTGGAGCCTCCCTCACCATTTCCAGACGTCTGAACAGCAGTCTGTACTTCGGCTTGGGGTGGAACCGAAGTGCTAGTAGTCGGAAGGAGAGTCTTCGCAATGGCTGACCCTGCAACCTCCTTTCCGGGCACTTTCTTTCCTCCCAATCTCGGTGTGATCTTTGCCACGGTCGCAGTCTTCGGGGTCGCGCTGGAAGCATGAGGACCTTTGTTAACCTCTGCTGGAGCTTGACTTACCGTCGTCACAGCCTTCTGTTCCGCAATGACACCGGAACTGGCTGGCTTTCGTACCCTGTCCGCGATACAGTTTAGTTTTGGACCCAAAGACAATGCGCTAAAGATCCGAACCAGGAATCCTTCTTCTTCTAAGCTGAGGCTAGAAGCCGTAGGTTCCCAATCCATCTCACCAGTGGAACTGTCATCATCAATGAGGTCCGGAGCGTCCTGCATCAAGACCTCTCTATCAACCGGAGCGACTACAGTACTAGTCGGCTCGAAATCCATCTCATCTTCAGGACTTCTGTTAGAATCATCCACCTGCTCTCCTTGCTGAACCTTAAGTCCAAACATGGAGCCGAGCTTGCAGGCAGCAGACAAGGCCTTGGTGACCAATGGGGCTGCCATCCACGAATGTGTCAGGTGCGATGCCAAAGGAGCACTCTTTCTCGTTTGCTGAACACCACGAAGTGCCAGACTTTTCCTTCCAACGGTGATTGTATATGGTGAACCAGAGACCGCATTCCCAGCATACCTATGTGTTTTGACCCCAGGTTGTCCTTCCTCACACAAAAGCAAAGCAATTGGCTCAGTAGGAGTTCCAGCGGCTTCCACGCATGACTTCTGCAAAGTTCTGACAGCCTCCAATTCTTGTGAGACAGGCATGCTATGGCTTGCAGAGGCCTGCTCGGTTGAGTTACCCATCGATACAACGGACCTGTCGCGATATAGAAGATGAATATACCGGCCGGGTCGAAAGGGATTTATTGAAGAAGGCTTGCTCGGACATGCAGAGGCCTTCTGTATTGCCACCACTTGGCTTGCCATATTGGGTACCGATATTGGCGAAGCCAGTGAACAAAGCATGGAGTCTGGGACCACCATTACCCAAGGAGCTGGAAAGGTACCAGGCATGTCAGATGAAACAGAGGCCCTTCCCTGATTGACTTGTTCCAGACATCCAGAAAGCCAGGTCACAATGGAGCTCACATAACTCCAAGCAGACGCTCTTGGGTGACGAGCAATTATAGCAACGACCAGAAGCCAGCTGATGACACAGCTTACAACTCTGCCCGCGCCCATGCAAACGTGACCAGCAACTCCAGCAACAGCCAGGAACCTGCTGACAACGCAGCTAACAGCCCTGCCCGTGCCTTCAATGAAGCCTGCACCAAAGAAACGAGAACGAGGAGGACGAGAGACACCATCCAACGATGCAAGGGTATCGCTTACCAATCCGGAGGAAAGGAAGTTGACAACCCGGTAGACAACGAAGATGAGAACCAGAAGGCAGACAGTGCTGATGGACACCTCCAGAATGTTTCTCAGAACGTCGGAAATGCACAAACAGACAAGGGGGAAGAGAAGGGCAAGCCACTTCAACAACCAGAAGGACTTGTCGTTCTGAGTGTGCGGTAGAGCTTTCTACATTACTAGTTAGTTTTGATGTTTTGGAGTTGACGACTTGCACAAAAGAAGTGTGACATGCAAAAGGAAAAGGAAGTGTAACTTACGTTTCCTTGTTCGTGGTGGGCTGGGTAAGTCGGTGCGACCCTACCTGAGTTGAGAGCCGACTCTGTTTGATGATGTCAGTAAGCTGCACGTGATTCGGTTGTCTAAAGCACAGGAAAGGAAATTATGTACCTCTCGCCTCGGGCCAAACACTGAACAGTGTCGTATTCCTGTTGGGTGCCATAGCGGCGACCCTATCTCCTATTAGGTGAAAACAAGATATTAGTATAACAGCCTTCCCTATTCTATACCTATGAGGGAGTGGAGATGAGGAACAGGTGAGGATGAGCAAAAAAGACGAGGGAACTTGACTAGTACAAACAGACCAGGTGCAAACTTACTATCCTTTGGGCTTAAATGCATGGGATAAGGATATGAAGTTGAGATTGAAAGGTATGAAGATGAAGATTGCATTAGAGCAGAAATTTGTCACACTGTACACGCTGAGGTAACTCGAAGCAATGTAAGTCAATTTCTGTCTGGGATGTAGGGAAGAAAGGAAGAAAAGAAGAAAGGAAGGAGGGAGGGAGGGAGGAAGGTGTAGAGCAACGGTAGGTTGGGTTCCTTTGGGGGTAGATTGTTATCTATCTATCAGACCACTCAAACGGGTTTGCCCTACAATGTGTTCTCCTGCCGAGACCGATTTATTTACAAGGCACTAATCTTCTGCCTCTTGCGAGATATACTGTGGAGGTCAGGGTGGGTGACAAAGCCGACAGTCTAACGAGCAAAAGACCAGGTGGTATCCAACCAGACTACAGGTGGTCCTCTGCGAGGGGTAGTGCAACCAGACTAACAGGTGGTATAGTCTCTAGTCTGGTTGCACGACCCTCCTCCTGTGATAGTCTCGAACCCGACCGCTCCTAGGGCAGGTGGTAGTGTTCTGACCGATTCACTAATCTCGCCCATTGGCCAATCTTCTATGGGGTGCGAAAGGTGATTCGGTCGACCAATACACAAATATAACAGTGTATCGTCCAACAATGCCCCGTCACCTGTAATTACTCATCTATTCCGATGTGGTCTGGTCGCCTACCCCTCTCATCCTCCCTAGGAGCGGTCGGGTTCGAGGCTACCCTCTCATTATGATCCAAAAGGACAAGCAATTAGGCCTGGGCACGAAACGGGATTTCTAGAGATGTCTGATCCCCAGGACTACAAATAAAAACACACATCTATTTCACATTGCCCTGCTGCCCACGATCTCACATAGCCCTGTGTTCCATTCTCATACTTTTCCAACATGCTCACTCGCCAGCATCATCGACCCTAGTAGAAACAACACTGCACACGAGCACTGAGTTTAAAACGTTTTACCAGCCGATCGACTATCGACTGCCAACTACTTGCCCCCTAATCTCTCAGACCCACGAACTGCTATCTCTGAAGTCGAGCTATCAGCAGTTATTATCCTTAGACCATGTAAGCCTAATAGAGTGAGCAGTGAGTGCGATCCTTCTGAGGTAGACCAGGAGTTTGGCGTTTGCGATCACGAGGAAGTAAATTCGGGAATATCGAGAAGGATTGTAGTCCATCGATGTTCTCGTGATTGTATCCAAGCAAAAGCTCGAACTTGTGTGGGATTTAGTCTCGATCGAGACTAGTGGGATTTAGTCTGGTTGCACAACCCCTCCGTAGGTGGGATTAGGCCTTGTGCCAACCAGATTAGGATTGGGAGTTTTCTGACATGTTTAGTCTGGTGCCAACCAGACTGAACATGTTGATAGTGCAGAAGATATTGTGCGGTTGGTATCATATTGATAGTCAAGAGGGTTTATATATTTCGCACCGTAATTGTGCAAGTGGTAATTGATATAAATGATATTCAGAATGCCCCAAGGGGTGAGTATGTCTATTTAGGCTGACTGCGGAATCGTGCAGCCACCCGAACTAGCAATTGTCAGGATGAACCACCAGTTGCCGGGATTGGAACCTATCACTCTTGGCATGGTCCAAATATGGTAATATTCTCGGGCCGTTACTGATTTAGTTAATATCAATCCGAACTTAGAAGGTTGGGAATATTTTACTGGGGCACGTTCATACATGGGCTAATTTAGCTATATGCTTATATATATGTACCGTATTAGGGGGGAAAAAAAAAGAAAAAAAAGGTGCAACGAACTCAAGTACCTGGTGATTAGTCTGGTTGCACGACCCTCCTCCTTGTTAGAATGAATGTAGTACATTCCGTTCATTCCGCCCATGCCTTGCTACCTATACCATATGTAGCCGTCAGCGGCTTGCACATCATGTTGCGTACTTCACACCTTGCTCGCGCTCATCTCGTTGCTTCATGCCTAGCTATACGGCTTGCAACGGACATGTGCTTCTCCTTCTCATTCTTCTTCATGCTTTAGATGTACGCTCATACATGTATATATATCTCGTTCATGTTCCTACTTGTTCGAGATAACGAAGTATCACTTCTTCACTCAATACAATACATGCACTCACTGTGTATACAAACATCTTCTTCTCTACATATTCCTCACTCCAGTGACCAACTCCAGTGACCAACTCGCTCTATTCGTACCTTCCTTCAGTGGACACTTGGATCTCTCCGCTCGCCTGTAGCTATTCCTATTCCTATACTCCTGTGGGAGGGTCGTGCAACCAGACTACCCTGTGATAAGGAAAATTGGGCGCTGCCTCTCCCCCGAGTTGACGATATGAACCCGAAAAAGACATTCACGGCGTCCCCAGCGCTCTACGTCCTCGCCTTGAATCCAGATGGCAGATGAAGCGGTCTAAATCCTCCCAGTCCTTAATGCTGCCTAGAGCCGGCCTCTGATCGTTGAGGTCAGGACAAGAGAAGACAAGGTGGTGAACGTCCTGGGTATGGTGACCGCATTGGCGACTGGCGTTCTCTAATTTGCCGGGGCAATTCTTTCTTGGGTCCCCGATTCGTCTGTAGGCATGTGTAGGCGGAGAGGGCCTGGGGTGTTCGATTCTGGTCTCCGCACACCGAAACCTGGACCTCGTACCCAGGTTAATATTTTTGAATTGTTTGTGACCTCGCAACTCCCCCCATAGACACCAGACTGGTTTGTACGAGGCTAGGATTGTCCGTGCTTCACTTCTGTGCTCCTTCGAGGCTTGCCTTTTTTTTGTTTGAGTCTGCACGTCTGTGGAACCTAAGGCTGTAAGACGGCCCCATCCCCTCACTCAAAAGACCCGGTACACCCACGGAACAAGGGGCTATATGCATGTCCTGTCTCCCGAACCCAAGGAAAACAAAAATAAGCCCCGCCGCCTCCCCCACGCCTACTTGCCGGCCTTCACCCCAGCCATAAATGAAACCTCCGCCGCCATGCCCTCCTCTGAAAACAAAGGAAAACAGACATCTTCACTCATGCCTTCGCTCCAACCACTCCCACTCATGTCTAGGCAGAAAAACATCTCTATCAGGTCCAAGTTGGACTTCTCCTCCCCATCCTTCATCTTCTTCACCCACCTGCACCGCTCATCCATCTCCTCCCAATTATTCCACCTCCTCCCGATTTCCTCCTCGTGGGTACACCAGGGCTACGTGCCTGCCTGCCTGTCTCCACATGTCGGCCACAAGTTTAGCATGTTGGATCAACATCCAGTTTTGCTCACCAGTTCCCTTTCCCAGCCCTGCAAAGGACATAGTTGATCCGCACCTTTCTCTCCCACCTCACCGCTCCGCCCCTCCTGTCCCAACAACCCTCCTCTCTACCTTCCGCCTTCTCCTCTATTCCTGCTTCAGACCTCCCTCCGTAATAAGGGGGTCTTTCGGGTATAGGTTCTCTGCACCCGCTTTTGCCAGGGCGTCCGCTCGTTCATTACCGGGTATGCCGAGATGCGCCTGTACCCAGTTCGCGGTTTGCCTGATCCCTCCTTCCGTGGCGATTCAGGCCTTGCGGCTCACCTGACCCTAGGTAGAGCCAAGCGAAGGCTACTAGGAGATCGGCGTTCTCTGTGCCTTGCATGCCAATGTGGGAGCGCACCCATGAGTAGTCTGGTTAGCACGAACCCTGCCAGAGGTAGTTCAACCAGGCTAACCCATGAGATGCTGGCGTCGTGTTTGTTCAGTCAGGAGATCGGCAAGCTGTATCTCTATGCCGCTTCTTTTTTTTTTGGGGGGGGACAATTGGTGAATTGGGCGGCAGATTGGTGAATCGGTGAGAACATTTTGCTCGTTAGGCAGGGTCGACTTTGACACCCGCCCTGACCTCCATAGTACATAATCTCGCGATTTCAAGAGGCACGAGAGTATTGCGAGACTAGCCTCGTACTAACCAGTCTGTTGACTCTGGGGGAAGTTGCGAGGTCACGAAGGCTACTGCTAGTCTGGGGCTATTGCAAGACTGCCTTTGGTATAGTGTCCACTGCAAATCGTTCACATTGAGCAGTAGTGTTCACAGTAATATACCTATAGAGACCGGTGGCGAGACACCGCCGGTGGATGGTGGGAGTTTGTATGTACCACCTTCTGCATCGCGAAGAGCTGAGAAATGTAGCTTGAGGCGAGGCGTTACGTACGGTTCAGAGCACCATTAGAGTAATGAATTCCATTACGCGTGTTCCCTGACATTGCATACAAGAGCTCGGGGTTCCGGGTTAACTGCAGCGTAACGGTCCGACAGGACGGATGCGGGTGTCGGTCTCAATGAACGCAGCAATGCGTACGCAGTTCACCTGCGGAGGCTTAAGGAGCAAAGGCAAATACTATAGCGGAGTTGTGACCGCATAGTTCTCTACTGTTGGCAACAAGATTGGCAGTAACTGGGTCGGGTCCAGTATAAGTTATGGAAAACGGGTAACGCTGTGAGTATGTCCCATAGCGAAATTGAGAGCTGATGAGGGAGGCCATGGTGAAGTTGGGGCTTCGGTATTCCTCCTGCTCAAGGTGCAAAGTACACAGTCCGGCGGATAAGCAGATAGTAATCCCGACGTGGGTTGGCTGACTTCATCAATGGCGTACCACTCACCCGTAACGGGCAGGCTCTTACAGCTCCATGGGGCAGTGAAGCATCAGCTGAGCCCTTGTCATCCGCTGCTAATACCTCCGAGGGGACCATGAAAATGGTAAAGGCAAATCGTGCCTTAGGCCGCAAATACGATGTTGACCACATGCAGCAATGCACGCTGGACTTAACACACCAACAAGAACATGCACCCGTTGGGGCGCGGTAAAGGCCCTCACCGCACTACTCAACGGACATGTCCTGCTGGAAGACCCCTCCCGTTTGTGACAGACAACAACAGAAGGAGGGCTACGCGCAGCCTCTAAAGCGAGACGAAAAGAAGCAAGAACAAAGGCGGGCTTCGGGGTAAGAAGAGTGGAGTGGAATCGACAAGCCCTGTCAGCCTACACTTGGCTAAGAACTAACAGAGGCCCGCAACGGAGCTGGCTTCACCATATCGGCAAGGCGGAATCAGCAGCATGCACATGTGGTCACCCCACTGAGACCGGAGAACATATCGTCTTCGACTGCCCACGCCTCAACCGGATACGCAGCGGTTTATTGGGGGGGAGGAGGAGCTGGGAGGAGCTCGACGAACTGGATTGGAGGATAGAAGGGGAAGGAGAAGAGAGATACGAAGCTACGGAGGCCTTCTTCAGCCTCCTATACCGTGAGCTTATGTAGTGAGCTGTCGGGAATGCCGTTGCCGTCGGGAGTTGGAGATGAAGAGAGAGATTTACGAATTTTCACGAGTTTCCTTACGCTTCACTATTTCCAGTTTATCTCAGCTTCTAGTTTCAAGTTCATCATTTCGCAGTCGAGCACCAGTCAGGCCTCCGGGTCATCGGCTAGGTCCGTTAATGACAGCATGGGTCCTTCTGCAATTTCGTGTATTTAAGTTTGCGTGGGGTTGGCAGATTAACTTGCCTCTCCCTTGAATCCACCGGGTTTCCGCGTGGCTCCTCATAGCCCCCCTAACGGGGCTGCATAGGAGTACTGAGTTTTTAAAAAAAAAAAAAAAAAAATATTGCAAGACTGCGATGTAGAAATCGTAGTCTGGTTGCACTACCCCTCCACAGGGTAAATCGGCCTGGGCACGAGAATGCATTGTGGGGCGAACCTGTTTGAGTGGTCGATAGGTAGATAACAATCTAGTCTGGTTGGCACAACACCCTCCATAGATAACAATCTCCCCCCAAGGTACCCACCCTACCGTTGCTATATCTCTCCCTCCCCCCTCTTCCTTCCTTCCTTCCTTTCCCTCTTTCTTCCCCACCCAGGCAGAAATTACTTACATTGCTTCGAGTTAGCTCAGCGTGTACAGTGCGACAAATTTCTGCTACAATGCAATCTTCACCTGCATACCTTTCAGCCACAACTTCATATCCTTGTGAGAGGCATTTAAGCCCAAAGGATAGTAAGTTTGCACCTGTAGTGTTTGTCCTGAGTCAAGTTTGCCAGGAAAGCTGTTTTACTAATTTCTTGTTTTCACCTAATAGGAGATAGGATCGCCGCTATGGCACTCAACAGGAATACGATACTGTTCAGCGTTTGGCCCGATGCGAGAGGTACCTACTTTCCTTTGCTGTGCTTTAAACTCAATCACGTGCAGCATACTGACCCTCATCAAACAGAGTCGGCTCTCAACTCATGTAGGGTCGCACCGACTTACCCAGCCCACCACGAACAAGAACACGTAAGTTACACTTCCTTTCTGCAAGTCCTCAACCTCATAACATATCAAAACTAACTAGTAATGTAGAAAGTTCAGCCGGGCACTCAGAACGACAAGTCCTTCTGGTTGTTGAAGTGGCTTGCCCTTCTCTTCCCCTTGTCTGTTTGTGCATTTCCGACGTTCTGAGAAACATTCTGGAGGTGTCCATCAGCACTGTCTGCCTTCTGGTTCTCATCTTCGTTGTCTACCGGGTTCTCAATTTCCTTTCCTCTGGATTGGCAAACGATACCCTTGCATCGTTGGATGGTGTCTCCTGTCCTCCTCGTTCTCGTTTCTTTGGTGCAGGCTTCATTGAAGGCACGGGCAGGGCTGTTAGCTGCGTTGTCAGCAGGTTCCTGGCTGTTGCTGGAGTTGCTGGTCACGTTTGCATGGGCGCGGGCAGAGTTGTAAGCTGTGTCATCAGCTGGCTTCTGGTCGTTGCTGTAATTGCTCGTCACCCAAGAGCGTCTGCTTGGAGTTATGTGAGCTCCATTGTGACCTGGCTTTCTGGATGTCTGGAACAAGTCAATCAGGGAAGGGCCTCTGTTTCATCTGACATGCCTGGTACCTTTCCAGCTCCTTGGGTAATGGTGGTCCCAGACTCCATGCTTTGTTCACTGGCTTTGCCCACATCGGTACCCAATATGGCAAGCCAAGTGGTGGCAATACAGAAGGCCTCTGCATGTCCGAGCAAGCCTTCTTCAATAAATCCCTTTCGACCCGGCCGGTATATTCATCTTCTATATCGCGACAGGTCCGTTGTATCGATGGGTAACTCAACCGAGCAGGCCTCTGCAAGCCATAGCATGCCTGTCTCACAAGAATTGGAGGCCATCAGCACTGTGCAGAAGAAATGTGTAGAAACCACTGGAACTCCTACTGAGCCAATTGCTTTGCTTTTGTGCGAGGAAGGACAACCTGGGGCCAAAACACAGAGGTATGCTGGAAATGCGGTCTCTGGTTCGCCGTATAGTAAAATCACCGTTGGGAAGAAAAGTCCGGCACTTCGTGGTGTTCAGCACACGAGAAAGAGTGCTCCTTTGGCATCGCGCCTGACACATTCGTGGATGGCAGCCCCATTGGTCACCGAGGCCTTGTCTGCTGCCTGCAAGCTCGGCTCCATGTTTGGACTTAAGGTTCAGCAAGGAGAGCAGGTGGATGATTCTGACAGAAGTCCTGAGGATGAGATGGATTTCGAGCCGACTAGTACTGTAGTCGCTCCGGTTGATAGAGAGGTCTTGATGCAGGACGCTCCGGACCTTATTGATGATGGCAGTTCCACTGATGAGATGGATTGGGAACCTACGGCTTCTAGCCTCAGCTTAGAAGAAGAAGGATTCCTGGTTCGGATCTTTAGTGCGTTGTCTTTGGGTCCCAAACTAAACTGTATCACGGACAGGATACGAAAGCCAGCCAGTTCCGGTGTCATTGCGGGACAATCGGTGTCTTCAGGTTCAGGGCCTGCACTGAAAACGGCTGTGTCGACGGTATGTCAAACTCCAGCAGAGGTTAACAAAGGCCCTCATGCTCCCAGCGCGACTCCGAAGACTGCGACAACCGTGGGAAAGATCACACTGAGATTGGGAGGAAAGAAAGTGCCCGGAAAGGAAGTTGCAGAGTCTACTGTTGCGAAGACTCTCCTTCCAACTACAAGCACTTCGGTTCCACCCCAAGCTAAAGTACAGACTGCCGTTCAGACGTCTGGAAATGGTGAGGGAGGCTCCAGCTCAGGTTCACAGGTTAAGGCTGTATCGACGGCAGGTCAAGAGGTTAACAAAGGTCCTCAGAGTCCCAGCTCGACCCCGAAGACTGTAACCGTGAGGAAGATCATCCTGAGAGTGGGAGGAAAGAAAGTGCCTGGAAAGGAAGTTGCAGAGTCTGCCATTGTGAAGACTCTCCTTCCGACTACAAACACTTCGGTTCCACCCCAAGCTAAAGTACAGACTGCCGTTCCGACGTCTGGAAATGGTGAGGGAGACTCCACCTCGGGCAACCCACCAACATTAACAGCACCAGGACCGTCTACCAACACCGCGAGCCAGCCGGAGCAACCTAGTTGCGAAAGCACCGGTGAAAATGGTGGTACACCTGCACTGATAGAGCCAGCCGCAGCTGCCAATAGCCCTGTCTCCCAAGCAGGGCCAGCTACTCCCGGTCGCGTACTAGTAAGTACTCTACTACATTAATGACTGAAATTTAAACAACTGAAATTTAAATAAATAAAATTTGCTGACTTCTGAATGATAGAAGCTAAGGGAGGTAAATTGGTTGGCGAAGGGTCAAGGAATAGTCGACCCAACGACGACCCCAGAAAGGCTTGCTTTTCTGAGGGAGTTGGCGGCAAGGACGATCCTGGAGATCGATGCTGGTTTGCTGGGTCCGACCGATCGAGAAAGACTGATGGTGTGTTACACTGTCTTGTATTTCAAGATGGGAAGGGCCAATGACATTTGAATTGACCGCGAGGTCTTTTCGGGTGTTTGTGGGTATGCCTTTCAGCATGGAGAAGTAAGTGCTATTATCCTCATGCTTTTCAATGTGCAGATACTAAACCTTCTTCTCTATACTAGAACCCCCCAAAAAGTTTTGAAAAAGGCAACTACAGGGTTTATATGTAGTTCCAGCGAAAGAAATAATTTGGGGGTTGTGACAACCCCAGGCTCAAATGCATTACCACAACGTAAGCAATCTAATATACTCTTTCTCCTTCCAAACAAGTATCATAACTTAATATCTCCATATTATATATAGTTCTTTGTGGATTTGAAATTTTTACAGGGATATAGTCCCTGGGAAAGCATAGAAAGCCGAAAGATTCGTTGGGTTGCGACAACCCTAAGCTCAAAGCCATTACCAAAACGTAAGCAATATCATATGCTCTTTCTCCTGCAAGTACTATAAGTTAACGTCTCCATTTATATATAGTCCCTGGGAAAGAATTGACAACGAAATGATTCGGGGGTTGTGACAACCCCAGGTTCAAAGGCATTACCACATCGTAAGCAATATAATATACTCTGTCTATTTCCTTTCAAACAAGTATCATAAGCTAACATCTCCATATTGTTTATAGTTCCTTGTGAGTTCGAAAGCTCTGCAGGCTGTTCCCTTCCCTGCACCGTCCTACCAGTCACTCCGGTAGCGACATACCATGCATCTCCACACGCATGTGTAAAGTGCCCAGCAATGTCTGGTGTGTTTTAGCTGAAGCATCCCCATACAGCCGACTGCCGTCAGAAAGCGTCGGTGGCTCACTCCTATAGGCTTTCGATTTCGGTCGGGTAGTCGGGTTTGGGTTGTCTCTTTGGGACACGTTCTATTGATTCTTGCTTCGGTAAGGGGATATTGAATTGCAGTGTGGCAGGACCAGTTGACCTTCCTTTAGATAACCCCACAGACTTCTATGTTCAGGCATAGGAAAAACATCACAAGGCGACTGACTCTTTGCGAGTAGTCTAACCTTGAGATGGCTGTGCAGAGCGTCTCTAAAACTATCAAAGAAGATGGTTTCTGAGAGTACAATGCCCTTCGCACAAACTGACTCGGGTCAAACGGTCGGTGTAGCATTCATATAGGTATGGGGACTTTGTCCGCCTGCCGTGGTTGTTGCAGTGCAAGGGTGGGTCTTTCTACTCCTGACAGGATCAGGTACGAACAAAAGGATAGGAATACACAAGGGAAGGAAGGGTAGAAGGCCAGAACCTCGAGTTCTGTAGGTGTTTTCTACCATGGGGGAAAGGACCAAAAAGCAAAATGAAAAAGGAAGGTTGCTGGATGATGGACAGGGGTTTTGATTCATGGGATTGGGTTGATCTTGAGTGGTTTAGTTTCCTTTGTATGAAGTTGGAATTTCCTTTGTAGTGTTCTGTTCTGTTCTGTTTGCTTTGGTGAATTTTAAGATTTTTTTCTCGTCTCGGTCTGCTTTTTGTGTCTTTTGTTATTTAAATAGCCTTTGCCCATAATTGTGCAAGTGGTGATTGATATAATTGAAATCCAGAATGCCCCAAGGATTAGTGCTACATTTAGACTGATCGCTGAATCGTGCACCCATCCGATCCTCCAATTGTCAAGATTGCCCAATCGTGATATCCGAATCACTAGTATCCACGATTCCTGAATCGTGCAGGCACCCAAACCACCAGTTGTGTTGCCCTAAAGGCTTTAATGGACACCAGTATTTGGGCGATGAGCTACAGTCTCAGATTCGGAACAGCTAGCCATCCTTTTAAGCCTCCAAGAATATGAAGAGAACAGCATGCTCGCTCTCCTATCTGACTCTGCTGCGGCCATAGCCAGCGGTATCAACCTCCCCAAGGGAGAGCCGGCGAGGACAGGGATTAAATCCGAGATAGGGGAGCTCCTCAAGGAACGACACCTAAATCAATACGATACCTCCATCTCTTGGGTCCACTCCTTATTCCCACATTGGAATCAATCAATGGAAATGAGGAAGTCGATAAGCAATGTAGCTGCTTTCGCCTCCGCCCTCGTACAATTATCTCTAACTCAATTAATGTGACAGAGGGGGGGGGGGCGCATCAGGCAAGCTTTTAATTTAAGCACTCAGGACCATGTCCAAAGGTTTCGGCGTCCGGAGGCCGGACTGGAACCGACAGATCCTCTCTCAGCCTACATAAGGCGACGTACGAATAGAGTGCCTCAGATGCTGTGGCCCCATAAGATCGGAAAATCGGAGACCATGATACACAGGACGGTCGACACATCATTTACGTGTATCCAGGTTTTGGCAAACTGAGAGCTCCTCAGCCGTCCTATATGTATACAACAGGAGGGCGTGGACGAATTGGATGTAGTAGAAGCTTTCTTCAGCTTCCTATACAGACGGATGCCCGGTCGAGGTCATCTGGCACCCAGCCCGTTAATGACAGTATGGGGCCCCCGCACCTCCTGAGCTCTTTACTTTTAGTTTACCTACTTCCCATGTTTGCCAGGCAACGGGATCTTGAGTTTTATTTTTTGTTGGATCATATTGGCTTGTGCCTTCCAGTTCTTTAGGTTCTCACTTGTTTTTGTTTCAGTGCGGTACATAGGCGCCGGACCTGGCAGATTAACTTGCCTTGTTTTGTATTCACCCGGGTTTCTGGGTGGCTCCTTGCAACAGGAGTATGAGTATTTAAGAAAAAACTAAGAACTACTATCTCAGAAGCGGATTTATCAGCAGTTGTCGGAAGGTGGGAGGGACCGCGTATATCTAACAGAGTGAGATCCTGCCGAGGTAGTCAACTGCGAAATTCGGTATTTGCGACCAAGTGTAGTCGAATCTGAATCTAAATTATTATTTCTGGTATAGGTGCCGAAATGCCCACAGATTGCTGTACTCGAAGAACTAAAATGTCTGTACTGCTGTTTTCCCGGGAGGCTTGATTCAGACATGCAGTTGGCTCATGAGTGGATTGATAGCAGTGATTACTTCACTTTGCTTCATACTTCAAGTATTTGCAGCGTTTTGTTTGACTGGGGCTCTTTTCTTTACAAGAACAATATAGTAGAGTCCCAGTAACTAGAGAAGCTAAGGATTATGCTCAGTGAAGAGTAATAGAGATTGTATTATTCCCGAGATCTAACGTTATAGCTACAATATATAGCATTTATATAAATTGGATCCAATATAGAGTAAGAAAGCAATAGAGGTTGAAAAGGAAAAGAAAACAAAGAAAAGGAAAGGAATAGAAGTGAGGTGATCATCCGGCACTCCCCCCAGTCAGTTGTCAGTGTTAAAACCCGAAAAAGGCCTCCACGGCGTCCCAAATGTCTCCGTTGTCCGCCTGAATCAAGATGGGACGGTCTATATCTTCCCAATCCTTGATGCTGCCTAAACATAGGCCTTTAACTTGAATTGTTCAAATATTTACATAGGGGTATCTAAAGTCACAGTGGATCTCGTTGAGTCCTTGTACTAACGTCAAACTCAATTAAGGCGATTGGATCTGGCGGCGGAGATTTTGGTTGGATATATTGAATTTGGTGCGCTTTTTCTTATGTCTTAGGCCAAACCTTTTAAGGGGAGACTTCGGGACCCCATCGTGACCTTAGATCGATTGTGGGTATAGACTACAAAAATAAAAATAAAATAAAAAGTCTGGCTTGCACTAGTCCCTCGGTACCCCGATTGAAAAGGACGTCACTCATACAGTGATAAAGCGTGGCACCCTTCCAATTGGCCATACTGATGCCGTTGTCACTATTGAGGAGGTTCTGACATTGTTTATTCGCGAGAATGTCAAGCTTGTATCTGACATCTGTATCCTATGTATTATGGATATTGTTGTAGGCGGATGTCTCGAGAACGACCCACCTTGGGCTGATCGGCTGATTAGGTCCATTTGCCGAATATTGTCATGGCTTGTAGTTGGAATGGTAATCCCACCCTACCGGTTAAGGAGGGATATGTGTAACAAAAGATATTTTGGAATATCATGTTAGGCAGCGGAGAGGTCCTAGCGAGGCAGGCAACACGGGTGCAGAGCGGATCGATAGCTATATGCCTACTCTAGCGGATGGTAATACGCGGAGTGGACAATAGAGTTGCAGAGCGTACTTTTGGCGAAGCGAACGATGCGGAGTGAAGCCACAAAATACAGGTCCGGAACGTTGTCTATATACTGGAAATTCAGGGTAAGACAATGTGCAGGGATGTGTTATTCAACCAATTAGAAGCAAGAGAAAACTAGGATTGCGGGTGGCGATCCAGACAAACCAGGTGGCAACGACAGTTGACTCAACTTAAACATACGCAAGATAGTTGTGTATGTGCGGGCGTATGTGCGAACGTAAGATACCTGCGTTTGTGCAGGTGGCTTTAGTGGCAATATGGAATTAGGTGAATATGGCGATAGCGGCGACGGCGGTGGTACCTAGTGGCGATGGCGGTGATAGTGAGCAACGGTCGCAATAGCGACACCAGCAGCGATAACAACGACAACGGCGATAACACGGGTATAATTGATGTCTGTTTTAACATACCCAACCCATATCTACGCAGTCCCCTGGCTGACTGGCCGCAGGTGCAATAGATGCAATATTCACCCTTCCTCAGCTGGATATTGAACTCACCATCTAACGCAGAGCATATTCAAGATCTTCTGGAAATACGAGATACCATTGCTGCACACCCGTATATTTCCCATGATACCAGTGCTCGTAGGCATGATATTGATGTCCTATAGGCCTATATTTATGAATACCCTTTCCTTGCAATAGCTCCTGGTTCTCCTCCATCCAGCCAATAAGGCGCTCAACCTCCTCTCTCATCCATGGTCGGGGGGTATTCCAGTAGATGTATTCGCCATGTGCTAAGTAGTTGTGTTGTGCGTTGTGTATGTGCGGTGTGTATGTTTGTGAACCAGGTTCCTAGGCCAGAAACCAAGAAACCAGACGCTTTCAAAATGTCTGGTTCACCTGAAATTACGCCACCATTGATTTGGCCAATGAGAGTGGTTACCAAGTGCCAAGCTGTGACAATTTCAGACCTTGTGTATGAACCAGGTTCGGATTTGACAACCCCTAATATTCGTCCCTTCCCCAGCTTGATATTCAGCCCGCAATTTATCCAATATTCGCCTCTTCCCGGTGTTGAAGCGCACACACCCAGAATACCCGTACGGCAAGCAACCTTACATCGCAAATATGGTTGTCAGGAGCCGCTATCCGCAATCCCCCTATTTTCTTGCTTCTGATTGGCCGAATAATACCGTAGAAATTGTCCGATAAGATAGTAATATTGTTTCCTAAGACAGTAATCGCGAATAGGACGGTGGCAGAACCCCGTTGCAAAAGACATTGTAGGGGTATCACCAACAAGCATGTATAAGGTTCGCGATTCCAAATGGTGAACGTATTGTTATGATTACAACTATTAGACGTATGTAATAATAAGCAATTTAAAGACCGAGTCAAAGTTATTGCATTATCAGAATAATTTAAACAAGTGGACAAAAAAAAAAAAGAAAAAGTAAGGCACTTCATACTGTGTTTAATTAAGACTGTAGGCTTATCGGACAATTTCTAAGGTATATATATCCCTGTCACATTGTCTTACCCTGAATCTTCCATGGATATAGACAAACGCTCCGGACACTTGTATTTGCGTTAACAATGAAGCAAGTCTTCACCCACATCGTATACTATTACCCTAAGTGCAACTCTGTGCTCTACTGTCCACTCCGCGTATTACTGTAGAATCCGCTATAGTAGACATATTGCTTCAGATCCGCACTGCACCCTTCACACCCCGCGCTGCCTCGCTAATACCACTTCCGCTGCCTAACAGATATTCCCGTATCTTTTGTTACCCTTGCTAGATGTTGTGGGAAATACTCTCACCGGCCGCCCTACGTCTTGGCAGCAACTAGGGACCCAGCACACGACCTGTAGACAGGGCGTTTACTTCTACCACAACACATTAGTTTTTACAGAATGAATTTCCCAGTCAATCTACCCCCAAGGCAACAAGCAATAATTCCAGAATTTATTTAATCCAAAGTGAGTCTCTCCTCTCCAATAGGCGTGTCCTGAGCTGACATAGTGTCAAGTGCCCCCCCAAAGCACTACCCACACTGCATCTAATCCCTTGACCCAACACAAATTGACTCCACCTCCCCGCCGTCGCTCCAACACCCTACCCCCCACTACTCCCTGTTATTACACTCCCATCAAGCGTAAAGCTTGCGCTTTGCCTCTCGAGGGCCAACTCCCCAGCTCCCCCCACTCCAGGCTCCGACGAAGTCTACAAATCCAGCAATGCTGAGAAACGCCGACGCCTTGCCAGCGATATTTGCTCGCTTCTTACGGATGCGTTGGATGGTCATTGGGTCACGGATGGGGACTTTCTAGACAGGTTTCTCTTGGGGGACAAGTGGGCACCGGATGAGGAGGCTGCAGACCTGATCTTAAACCGCCTCGCGGCAGAGAGAGTTGACGTTGTTTGGGATTCGCAGGAGAGCGATTGGAAGTGCTTGGTGCCGGGGTATAGTGATGTGACGTTTTGTGACGTGGCGAATGGTGTGGTGCAGGCTGGGGCCGAGAATTACCCAACCGACACCAGCCAAAAAATAAGGTCAACCTATCCCACCTGGCTAGATAATAGCAACACCCTCCTCCGTGCCTTCTGCGAATCAAGAGTCCGCCCTGGCTTCATCCTTGCCTCACTCAACCACCCTATTGGCTGGTCGTCCGTACTCCTCGTCGGTGAACACGCCTCCGGTAAATCCCCAACCCGACAGTCCCTCCGCATCAAACTTGCCCAATATGCTGAGCAGGTCTTCATGACGCAGCCCTTTCGCTGTGCGGTGCTCGGCATAATAACATCCAATACTGGCCCAGAATGTGAATTCTGGAGGTTTGACCGGGGGGGGGGGGCAGTCGGGTCGACGAAGATCATTTATGACAGGGGGAAGGGCCTTAAGTTGTTGGTAAGGAGTTTACTGGCGGTTTGCAGGATGGCCCCGGGGATAATGGGGTTTCACACAAAATCTATTTCCTGGGACTCACCCCACCCTCATGCTTCGGGTGAGAGTAATTACCCCCTAGGCAACGTGACAAATCTTACCGTTCACCTTCCCACTGGTGAATCAATCCTAATCCTACGCCAGATATTCTCGTCCCCTGGAATTGTCTCCCGAGGTACCTGCGTCTGGCAAGGCCTTCTTTTGAGTACAAACTTAACCGTCCCCACTGGCAGGCCTCAGACCGAGCCCCTCGTCGCAGTCAAATATGCATGGCGTAGTACACAGCGTGTCTCTGAAGCAGCGATGTATCTCCTTGCTAGTTCTCGTGGCGTTCGAAGCGTCTCCCCCATCCTATTCCACGCTGAATACGAAGACATTAGCCAAGATGTCCGCTTCCGGCTTACAACTCCACAAGGGCATAATCGCTATTATACCCAGCTTGTTCTGGGTACGTTTGGAAAAACAATATTCGACCCTACTCTTACCCCGCTGGAGGTAGCAAGGGCGCTACTCGCAGCGGTAGTGATCCATGCGGATTTATTCTTCACGGGCAGGATTTTGCATAGAGATCTGTCTATAAATAATATCATTGCTTTGCAGGAGCCGACAGTGGTGAGAAGTACAATGGAAGGATCTGAATCTGGGAGGTGTGTATTTACAAAAGATACATCACTCTATGGATGCTTGATTGATTTGGACTATGCTGTCGACATTTCACCCGATCGTGCAAGACCCAGCACACCGCTAGTGCTGGAGAGGGCAGGGACATACCCGTTTATCGCAATACGGATCCTTTCAGCCTCAGAGCCCCACCGCTACAGACATGATCTCGAGTCCCTCCTCTACGTTCTTCTTTGGCTATTTATCTACCCCTGTGCTCCTCCTCCCAATGAAGCGGAAAAAACAACCGATAGCAACCTGTCACACCCCAATCCCAGAGCTATAAGGCCAATGCGGGACCCCACCGACCCCCTTAAGCCCTGGTTCTCCCTCGATCCTAACGTAGTCGCCGCTCACAAAATGATGAACATAGTTTCAATGAAATCAGCCTTCGAGCAGTTGTTAGGGAGGTTTAAGCCTGGCATCGCGTGGGACAAGTTTAAAAGAGCCGCTAGGAAGTGGAGGGAGGAGCTATGGGGGTTGAGGGGGACTGGGATACCTATGTTATTTGCCGTCGGAGATGGAAAGGATGGTGCGGGTGGGCGAGGACGATGAGGAGGACAATGAGGAGAATGGTGGGGCAGAGTACGGAGGGACCGTGACAGCAGAGGAGGTGACCATTGGGGTAGGGAATTGGGATGGGTTTATGGGGATTAGGAAATGTTTGGAGGGGCTAGTGCGGCAGTTGGAAAGATTGGAGAGTACGGGAGGAGAAGGTGGCAGCGTTTTCAATCAAGCTGCGGGTACAGAGCATGCGGGTGTGTGAAAAGATGGGGTTATTGGATGAGTTGATATCACTACCCTATAGACAGCCATATAGCTTACTAGTCATATGCAGTTTAAAAGCATGAAGGTTAGAATGATTTTCGCACAACGAGACAATAGATTTGTCGGTGATCAATACCATGTCTATCTTGTCGAGGTATGTACCCGGCTTTCCGGGTGGCTCATCATGAAGACTGCACATAAGTACCGTATACGTTGCATGCGAAACAATAATCAAGAAACCCAAAGTACGAGTGAAAATTATTACCACACCAGCAAACAAACCAATAATATTAACCAAAAAAATATTGAAATGCCAAAAAAAAAATATAAAATGTGACAGGCAAAACTAAAAAAAATAAAATAATAACCCAAAATATAATGCGACGCGACGAGAGTAAATCTTTTTTTAAAGAAAAAACCCAAAGATAAATACAACTAGAGCAAATTAAGCAGGCCTCTGCAGGACAATAGAATCCGACATATTATACATACTGGAATCCTCTGAGGTGGCGGAATGAGGTATAGAGGAGAGGGTGGAACATATATTTTTAATCGGGAAGGATAAGAAGACGAGGTACTCGTCATACTGCGAATGAAGTGGGACTGCGCCCATGTAAGGAACGCAGTCATCGTGAACAGTAGTGGGTATAGACATGAGTAGGCTCATCCAAAGTAGATAAATCTTGTTATGGAGGCTTGCTTAATTTATAGAAACGTAGCAAAACCGGATATATATATGTACACGGAGGTGCGGAATTCCCCTATCCTCCCCCCTTTTTTTAATTTTCTCCTTATTTTTTTCTACATACATATGTACGTACACTTATATAGGCCCTGTGATACAAGGATTAACATCATACTGATAGATGAGTAAATGTAGAATAAGGAAAACAAGACCTCCGTATTGGCGAGTTCAGGGTAAACATGGGTGTTGTGGACATGAAAAAGTAAAGTGGCCATATGGCGAGGTTGTTGCAAAGCTGGGGAACGGGCTGATATTGTATAAATAGCGGGTTTGAACATTAGGGAAGGGCGAATATTGCATATGTAGCAGGCTGAAATATCATCACAGTGCAGCCAGCTCACACCTATTTCCAAATGTACATATGTGGGGAGGGAAAAAAAGATATGTTCATAGTGTTGAAATAAATTCTATTTCTGAACAGATGATGGACTCCAGACAGACTTTCGTCGCCTCACGACATGTGGTCACTCTGATTTAGCAACCATCGCTAGTCTGGTTGGAACTTGTTGTGACCAATACGCCAATTTGTTAAATTGGCCAATCTGGCAGTTTGGTACACCAAGTAATCACCGTCCCATTTACCAATCTCAGGCTAATTCACAGTCGCATCCACAAATATCACAAAATGTTCTATTCGGGTTATAAGCAACCCCAGACGGAACGAGGGTTTCTTATAACGAGAGGTTTCTTATATCGACAAGGAAATTGATATACCCTAAAACAGGTCGCGAATATTGCGTGTTACGAGCCATGCCTCTATTTCCCGCTTTTCTCTATATAGAAGAGCCTCTAGTTGACCTCCTTTCTGTATATTTTCAGTTAAATCATATTTCCAAGGTAGGCCTGGGCACGAGCCTCCTTGGAGGGGGACGAGCCGTATTTCGCACTTCAAACCCGTGCTGCAATTGGTTGAATTCTATGTGCTGTAACTGCGTAAGTAACTGCGTAGGTGTGCTTGTGGCCGCTTTGGACTAAGGACCTTGCTTATTTGCAATTTACTGATCGTCTTTGGTGCATATGTGGTATTGAGCCACAGTTTTATATCCTGATAGCTTTGACCTGGATGTAGTTCACGTTGATTGCAAATATCATCTCGTTCTTTCTGACTCCATTCCTGTTGGGTTTTGGTCTCTTTAGGCAGCATTATAGAGCGGTACAGGAATTAGATAATTATTTATCAGGATAGGTCTGGTGTAGACGCTCGCAAACACTAGAATTGGGTGTAAACTGGTGGAAAAACAATTGACAAGATGTGGTTGTAACTGTCGCCGTAAGGTCTGCGGCTCAACTTACCCCCACTTCCAGATAAGAAACTCTCAGTTTTATATGTTTTACCATATACCTATGTACTTAAGAAACCTGCTGGTACCGAGGGTTTCTAAATTTCCCATACAAATTCTGGTGGGACCAGAGTACTTTCTTATATCGAGGGGTTTCTTACAACGGGGTTGCTTAAAGGAGTTCACAGTACACTGGCTAAGGCAAGTCTAACTAACTATAGTAACAACTACTGTAGTAGTACTTATATGTGCAGCTTAAGTAGTATAGTACCAGTTAGCGGTCATGTGCCTACCACAGCACCAACAAATAAGCAAATCCATATACGAGTGAAATTGCAACCACACCAGCAGAAAAACTAAAAATATTAACCAAAAAAATAGAAGGCCATAAAAAATATATATAAAGAAGGCGACCGGCAAAAATCCAAATAAAATAATAACCCTAAAAATAATGCAACTAGAGAAAATTAAAATAAAATAAAAGACACCCCAAAGGTAAATATAAGAGCAAATCAAGTAGGCCTCTGCAGAACAATAGTATCCAACATATTATCCATACTGGAATTCTCGGAGGTAGCGGAATGAGATATAGGGGAAGCCAAATCCAAGGAGCGAAGTTTACACTCTGATCTTGTTTTCGTTGAAGGAAAGCCTGAGTCTGATTAAGGCATCGAAGAAATAACTGATTGACTTTAGTTGTTAACGAATATACCTATCGATACTACTGACTGGTCTACCTCGCCCCTAGTTGTCCATGCCATCACGCCCGACTCTGATGTCGCCCAACTCGTCCCTGTTTCCGAACACCGGAGAGAGGCCTCTAAAGCCTTCCGGAAGAGTGCCAGGAACGAAAAAGGTTTCAGCATGTGGAGAATGTGAATGTGGACGGAGGGCACTCTTGGCTTACACTTGGGTCGATCCAGGTCCACAGAATTCTTTTTCTCTTTTTTTTTTAAAAAAAAAAAAATACTTGTTACTCCTATGCTGTCCCATTAGGAGGACCATGAGCAGCCACCCGAGTGGATTCAGGGACAAGGCAAGATAAGCTGCCGGGACGCGAGATACATAAACGAGGGCCACAGAAGAGCTGGCTGCGCCGCATCGGCAAACAGACAACACGATATGGGAATGCGGACACCTCCTAGAGGACGTACAGCATATCCCGTTTGAGTGCTTATGGTTCACATGAGCCAAGACCTAGCCTTCTGGAGAAACAAGTCCAGATGGGCGGAATTGGCCAAGCCAGAATGGAAGAAAAAGGGAGAGGAGGTTTTTGTAGTCTCGATCAGACCCTCGTAGAGGGGTTTTTGAGGCCACGGAGGCCTTTTTCAGTTTCCTTTACAGGGAGCTCAGGGTCCGAGCTTTTACCATGTATTTTGGGACTCGAGCTTTCTCTCGCTCGGGCTCGGCTCGTGTCCAGGCCTAGACAATCTCAATTCATAAAAGCTCTTTTCTTGTACTATTGGGAGGCATAGTCAGCTTACACATGCCTCGAAGGCCAGAACACAAGCATTTGCCTTCGTAGCCGCAATTTGAGTGTTTCAACGCAGGGATACCTCTCCGTTAAATTCCGTCAATCCCCTGAGCTCCTGCTTTACTTGACCGGGCCCTAATTTTATGTCGATTATATCCTTATGATTCATATGTGCACTGACACAAGATTCGCAACCGTGCATAATAATTAATCGCCTGGATGAGAATTTGATATTGATATTCTAATCAACATATATAAGAAATATATACTATCCTAGCTTACTAAAAACTTAAAAACAATAAATGAGCGAAGTTCGCAAAAACAAACAAGGGCAGCGGTAGGGTTTTTTTTTTTTTCATTTTTTTTTTTTCATCAAAACAGGTGTGTCAAGATCCATCGCCCAGTATCATCTGTTGCAACTCGCACTCGTTAGGAAGATACAAACGGAAAATCAAACCAAAATACCCACCGCCGATATGTCCTTAATTAAGTTCCCTACTCGGGGAACATGGATACATGAGAAGAATTAGTCCTCCTCATCGTCCTCATCACCAGCAGCCGCGTAATTGCCGTTCCCAAATTTCTCACTAACCATGACCATACCCTTGCCGACGACGTGTTTCACGGAACCATTGAGTGGGGTAAGAGATTTTTGTTTGGATGCCAGTTGTTTTCCGGTGCTGGAGGGTGTGCCATTGCCCAATGGGCTGCCCCCCTGGAGAACCGTACAAGAATCCACAACGGCACGGGTCTTAATTGAGATCTTGCCCCCGCTTCCCACATTCTGCTTCATGAGGTCCTTGATGATGGGTGTAACAGCCTTGTAAACTACAGGCGCAGCTGCAAAAACTCGAGGTGCGATCTTTTGGCTCACGGAATTCATGACATCCTTAAGGGATTCTGTCTCGACATCGGATCCCGGTTTTGCATAACGGGCAAGAAGATACTCCTTTGGTAGCTTCATGACTGCATGAAGTGCAGCTTCACCAACCAAGGCACGTTTAGGGAGCATATCGAGGACACTCTGGGGATTTTCGACGAAGCCAGATTCGGTTCTTGGGTTCTTTGCTGCGACCGCCTGATCAAGCTTGTCAAGTCCCGTGCGGGCAAGAGCTGTAACAAGTGGAGTAGCAAAAATTGCGCCCTTTTTCAGTACATCAAACATAGTACCAATGAAAGATTCATTGACAACCTCAGAATCACCAGTGATCATATCACGAACAAAGGTAGTACCATTGGAATCAGCTGCTAATTCGGATTCCGTACCGGCTAGGAAACTCTCTGCTCCAGGAATGGGTGCCCTTTTCTTGAATTGAGAGGATGGGGTAAGAGTGGGGTTGTGTGCAAGACGGACTTGATCCATGGCGATGCGTAAACTTGGTTCCAAAAGAGCCTTAGACAGATGTGGTGTGAGTCTCTTGACTCGATCTGCATGAGCCGCATATACCTGGGACATTGTCGCTAGGGCACCAGAATTATGAAGTGTCTCGTCGTCTAGTCTGCCAAGGGCATGGATTGCTGCTTCACACAAAATAGCCCGATGTACAGCTCCGTCGCTGTCGAGTGCGGAACGTATGTGGCTCTCAGTGGCGTTCTCAAATGCCGATTCTGTGAGCTTTGAGGCGGCCTGGAGGGCAACCCCTGCCAATGGGGCAACAACTGCGCCGACGGGGCCTAACAAGGGAGCGCCTACTGAGACCACCGTACTTGCAACTGGTAGGACTACCTTCAGAACATCCTTGAAAACATCCAAAAAGCTCTCAGTGCTCTGCTGCCCGATCTCAATCTCTTGCATTGGGATGCGATACACGCTGACACCCGCCGGCACTCCAGCGGGCACTCTAGTCGCTTTGTAGTGGTCCTGTTTCCACATCTCTTGCACACAGAAAGCACGATAGGTCGTGATATGGTTGTCGTTACCAAGCACTGTTGCAGAATTGATGGTTCTCCCACCATAAGTATGAACGCCGATGGAGGTGTATTTGCCATGTTCTTCCAACAAAACTGGAGACCCTGATTGACCTGTAATGAACAAATATAAGTGTCAGCGATTCTTGCTTTCTCAAAGTTGAGCTTGATACAAACTTACCAGCGAAGGTTGAAACTAAATAATCCAACATATGGTTTTCGGAGTGATTGCGGTCATAGTGCGTTGGAAGAAACATCTCATACATTTGTGCACCCTGCTCTCCACCAAAGGACTTGTCACCAGGATACCCGACGACTCCAAGGACTCCGGCACCTTTCATAGGTGTAGGCTTAAAGTTGACGGGTGGAACACGTAGGTCGAAGGGCTTGTTGAGCTTCAACACAGCAAAGTCCCCGGGTTTGGTCTCCTTGGCAGTGAGCCACCTGACAGTGGTCGCGACTTGAGTAGCATATCGAGTAATGACATTCGGTGAACCGATGGAGGCCTTTCCATTGTAGCCCATATAAGCCCCAATTGATACTGCTTTATTAAGAGGGAAAGACCAATCAAAAACGCAATGGCCGGCAGTCACTAGCACATCGGGAGCAATAAGCCAACCCGTGCCCATGGCTTCAGCTGTAGTGTTGCCTTCATATCGCATGAACAGTTTGATAATATCTGAATTGCCCGACAATTCAAGATTAGTATATGTATATTGCACAGGCACCGAATGAATGTTAACACTGGGACTTACTGCGGTATTTTCCACCAGGTCTGATATCAAGTGGTTCAACAACTTTACGGTCATCCACGAAGATGGCTTCGTGATTATCGCCTTCATTCTGATATTGCAAGTGTATGATGGACTCAGCACGGTTGCTGGATGCTGGGTCTCCAAGAGACCAGCTGGCAATAAGAATGTCGTTGGCATCACTAGTCTCCGCGGTATTGACAGCTAGTGACATATTACAGGATTTTTACTGAATTAGTAAGGGATAAGGAGTAAAGAGTAAGTTGTGCGAGATATTGTAGTGAGAGCACTCTGAACAGTTGTAGGATGTGGACGGCAGAAGGATGCTACTGTAGGGTACTGAGGAATGTTGATAGGAATGGGGAAGCTATGATCCCTTTATAGAAGTTGCCCCCAATGAATCTTGGAACCCAATATCAAGGAAAGGTATTATTTTACGTGGGTCAAAGCTGTAATTGTTCTTGCGGCTGAACTTGAGCTATTGCAATCTCTGCAGTATCAATGGGAAAGTTATCAAGGTATTCCATCAAACCTCCCTGGGCAGTAGCTGAAATGAATCAAGGAGATGTAATTCTGCCAAATCTCCCCGGGCAGTAGCTGAAATGAATCAAGAAGATATAATTCTGTCAAACCTCCCCGGGGAGCAGCTGAAATGAATCAAGGAGATGGATAACGGACACAGAGTTCGCTAGTTTTGACGGTTTCAGGGTACTGTATATGACGGGGAAGCGAGACACGACAGGGATGCGGGACACAATGTCTCATATTGCTTTTTCTGCATTGCCCCGCCTTTTAAGCCCCACCCCGCGACAAGTAATACTCTGGACAACTTGCCAACGACCAAAGTAGCAATATGGGACGAGTTAAACCACGTCAACTTAAAGAAGCGGCAATCGAGGCTGATATTGCTAAGGCAATTCAGGGATATAAGACAGGTAAGTACCCAAGCATACGTCAGGCGGCTGAGAGCCAAGGATTGCCCAAAAGTACGGTGCATGCCCGTTTAAAATGTCGCAAGTCAAGGCGAAAGGCACACGAGTTGGATCAGACGCTGGGGGCAGCTGAGGAGCGGTCTGTAGTCAGGCAAATTGAAGATATGGATCGTCGTGGTTTTCCGATGCGAGTGGATAGTGTGCGAGAAACTGCTTTGAGGATATTAGCGGAGCGGGAAGGCCAAATAGAACAAACAGCACGCTTGGGGAAGCACTGGATTAGTCGGTTTTTAGATCGCCATCCACACCTTGCATCTAAGTTCAGTACACAAGCCTGAGTTAAAAAGCAGCGAATCGTGAGCTCAGATCCGAAGCTGCTTAAGCAGTCATTCGATATTCTTGGTCCTCTAATAAAGCAAAATGCCATCAAACCATACAATCTATACAATATGGATGAAAAGGGCCTGCAAATGGGAAAGTCTGCTCGTGTCAAGGTGATTTGTGTGCGAGGCAGAAAGAGTCCACCATTAATGAAAAATGGCAACCGGGAATTAATTACTGCGATAGAGACAGTTGCAGCTGATGGAACCTTTCTACCTCCCATGATTATCTATAAGGGTAAATCACAGCTCGCACAATGGCATAATTATCTTGATGAAAAAGATAAAGATACAGTGTTCTCTGTTTCACCTAAAGGTTGGACAAATCAAGTTCTTGGTTTGGAATATTTACGTTTATTATTTGATTCTCTTACTCGGAAGCGGTACTTATAATCTACCTATCCTTTAGTATGAGGAATCCAAATGAAAAGCGTTTACTAGTTGTTGATAGACACAACTCACATTTCAGTATGGACTTTCTTCGGTTTTGTAGTAAAAACCAAATTGAGCTCTTTTGCCTACCACCACATACCACACATATTCTCCAGCCTCTAGATATCGGACTATTTGGACCTTTGCAAAAATATTATGGACATCGAGTAGAGGATCATTTACGCTTAACTGGAGAAGCAATTAGTAAGAGAAATTTCCTCCCGTAAGTACTTAATCTAGTCGAATACCAAGACCCCAAAGCGTATAAGCGTCTATCAATATTGAGCTACTACTAATACTAATTAGACACTTCCGTGAGGCTCGAATATCAGCATATACACTCAAAAATATTCTGTCTGCATTCGAAACTACAGGGATTCATCCATTCAATCCACGTCGAGTTTTAGGTCAATATACTGGTACTGCAGCAGCTGGTCCAAAAGCTCCATTAATATCTATTACAACTGGAGGAGTTCCAGCCACTCCTGCTAATAACCGAGGAGTCCGTCACCTTCACCAGCAAATACAACAGCATCTGAAAGCTATAGATGACCCTGAACTTCAAGTATTAGTTGACAAACTAGCTAATGCAGCTATTGGTGGTTTGACACGGGGGTATCTTGGAGAAGACCGAGCAAAGCAGATTGAGGCGGCATTGGCAATTAAGGTAGAGGAAGCAAAGGAGGCAAGAAAGCGTACAAAGCTCACACAAGCTAAGGCTATCACTAGGGAGGATTTGTTGAAGCTACGTGGCGCACAACAGGCCCAGCAGTCCACACCGAAGACGCCAAGGAAACGACGCACAGGCCCCTCCAAAACGGTCACATTCAACCGCCCACCAAGGTCCAACCGTCCAACCACTACTACCTGCATTTCTATCAGCTCATCATCATCATCGTGCGCAGTTTGAGCAAACCACCAAAGCAATCCTTGTGTATTACTTCGCACGAACGTCTTAGGTATACACAACAAGTTACGAGCTAAGTGATATTTCCGAAGCAAGGAGCTGAATATAAGACACGTCGACAGTACTAGCCCTAATTGCAAATTCACCCTGCCCGGCCGGCTAGTTTTATGTTTGCTAAAACAAAATGCAGTAGCATGTATATATACCTACATATTGTAGTGAAAACATGTGTTTCGTTTCATATATTTGTTCCTTCATGTGTGGATCTGGGCGAAAGAAGCAAGGGCAGTGACGGCAACATGTCGAAAGGAGTTACAGTGAACTGAGTAGATATTAGCGACTTCAGTAAGCACTGTTCAGGCCGTAAACAGAAAGCGAGTGTGGTCTGAGGCAAGCGGTTGAGGGGTTTACGGAGCTAAGGCAGTTTAAAAGCCGAGGTCAATCCTTGTGGCATTCATAACTCTACGCCTTCTATGCAATGGATAGTCAGAGTTCTGCAACTCCTATACTGAAGGGAGTAGATATGTAGCGTCAAGGCTTGTCGTGCGAAGGGCGTATCACTCGCATTAGGTACGAAAATACTATACCAGGTTACCAGAACCTGAGGACTCACAAAGATGAGCTGGACATGCTTGTTCGGAATTCTAGTGGAAGCTAAGCACACGGATGCCTGCGTCGACGCCACTTGGGCTACAAAAGAAAACTGCATGTCGATGCATGCCCCACAAAAGTTCGCCCGCTTGCATCCCGCTGCAGACTGAAAGAATAATAACCAAAGACAAAATATTGCAATATTGCAAGGCCATATATCATATAGCAATGTTATCAACATAAAGGTAATTGTGAATAGATCAATATCAAGCACATTTAAAATCTTGTATTTGAATAAGAAGGCGGTCTCGGGGAGTTTATCCACAGCCAATAATGTGCATTATAGCTGCCGATGTAACGTTCAGCTGTGGTCTCACTTTCTTACAAAAGATTGGAGCGCCAAGAAACACAAGCATCACGGAGGCGCACACCAAAATCTTTTCCAACTGCCTCTGTAGATGCACATATGCATATACGTGTATGCCGGAATTCAGGGCATCTACGGAGTACAGAACTTACCTACTTCGTTTATTCGCTTCCCAATTGACCTGCATAGTATTGGTTTTGCATATGTATGGAGTTGCGCGAGCCAATCAGTGCGAAGTAATTTTTGCATATGCATTGAATTACTGCATACTTCAATGTGCATATGTACTGGTATGCGCCTAGGTATGCGCGCATGTGCAGGTTGCCCAAATAGGCAGGTGAAAAAGAACTTTTGGTGTGCCTCCACACTGCTGTGTTTGGACTTATGTCACATGGCCTAGTCTGGTTGGCACGAGACGGCTGAGACTTCACGAGACTATGGAGGGTGTTGAAACCTTATTTAGCTTATTCTAAACTAATTGGGTTAGTTTTCTCAAGCCACGTCCATTACAGGACAGGAAGGGGTGGGTAGTTACATACATATGTAGCAACGAAAAGCAGGATTAATTACACCCCATTCATAGGTGGTGCTGGTTCCGGTGAGAATTTGTCTAGATGGGGGGAAGCGAAGTCCTAGGTTTGGAAGGTGAGTTGAGGAGGACAACCTGCTTGAAAGGGATGGCAACGGCATAAAGTCCCAGTCGACCTAGCACAAACATCCTTTGGAAACCTGGACCGGATTCTGGGTCTTTGGCATTAGGATGGGAAGGCAAATTTTCGCGTTCTTGGTTATTTCTTTTTCGCCTATGGAACACTATCGTGGCGTTTTGGCTTTTCAGCTATAGGTGAACGACGCCAAAAAAAAAAAAGGGACAAGCCATGGTTTGAGTAAAGCAATGTCGTCAGCCTCGTGGGGGCCCCTGGCTTGGGCTTGTTGTGCCAACCAGACTAGTGAATATGAATATCTACTAGTCTGGTTGGCACAACCCCCCCGGAACGGGGCATATTCACTACAAAGCCACAACCCCAATTTGGAAATTTGCAACAAGGCTTGGCAAATTACCTTGCTTCAGCTGAATGCCCAACCAGACTAAGCGGATGTTGTACTACCAACTCTACCTACTACGACTACCGACTATACCTACTATCCAAATTACCTACTACGTACGTTACTACTGACCGAGAAATTTTTGATCCTCCACATTACTACTTGTAGGAATATTGTTGGCCTGAACTCAAATCTTGGCTTCTCTCCCGTCTAGGCCACTTTTCATGGTTTAGGTTGTAGTTTGTTGCCTTTGCTGCTGGAGCGTACGGTGGATCTAGTCTGATTGCACTGCCCTCGCATGTTGAGGGCCTACTCCCAGCAATTCTGAATCGCTTCTCTAAGGTCTTGTTTTAAGTCATTGTTGGTATAATTTTGTCCAGTATCTAGCTTTAGCTTGCATCCTGCGCTAAAACTGTGCCATGAGTACTTAAATAGAACAGGATTGTTTCAGCAGCCACTGGCAATGGCATGTCTGTATTGGTTATGTCTACTCGTCGAATTTCATTAATAGCAAAGTATTATGTGTCTATCATACTGATTACATTTACAAAATTATAAAACAATCAGTGAGACTGCAATAGTAATACAAAATAGTTAGCATTTCATAGAAGGTTTAATCCATCCAACCCTAGCCATTTCTGCTCTTAGAGCATCATCTGGTAGTTCAAGAAAGGTTTTATCGGATAACGTACGAAGCAAAGATAAACCCCCTGCCTAGAAAGCGCCACATAAAACTGCTGTGTAAGCTCAGTGCCCTGAAGAACCTGCTGGATTGGGAGCTCCGAAATCTATAGCAACCTTATTGGACTCCCTTGCACCTTATAGTCTATGATTGCAAAAGATGGACAGACAACACGGGATTTGGCGTCGGCGGAGAAACTGTGAATCCTGTTTTGCCCTAATACTATCAGTTCCATCCCCCTTCATCTGGACTGCGAATGAAACTGGAAAGATAGGAAATATGCCATCATTCAAATCGGATAAAGTCTTGTGACATGGCCTATTGACTTCACCAATAAACCTTCTAGTGCATCGATAAGCCAAATATCAATCTCAAAAAGCTCAGAAATTTCCAAGGCCTGATAGACATGAGAACTCTGATGATCTATAGCAACGCCCCTTACCATTCACTATCCTAAAGACACGTAAAAGTTCATGTTTATAATAAGTGGCATGTTTCGGGTATAGCAAACATTCCAGACCCCGGTGTAGTACTGCCAGGACAGGCCTTTCCAATCATCAAATTTGTTAACTGAATTGTTGCCCGGTTAGTATTTGGCATTTTTTTTTTTTAGGCTTCGGCCAATAGGAGCGAGGCTGGCATCGCCGGCAGTACCCGACCTGTATTTTTAACAGGCCCCGAGGATGACGGACCATGGTGGGGGCAAAAACAGGGGTTTTGGTAAGCGATGGTAGGGCTACGCTGTGTACATGAAATTATTTCCAAGCTCGAACTGATTCTGCTGGGCACAACCGAACATATGCAGTCACGTATGTAGATTCTAGTCTGGTTGCACTAGGTACCATTCGCAACCTAGTAGTGATCAGCCACTGTCTTATGACCATCCCTGCAACCCCCCAGCAGCAACACCCCCAGCCACATCTCGTAATATATTATGACTCTGCTGATTCCGGCTATATTCACAACTATGGAAGCAAATACGCTCTACAACATGGTTACCCTCACATCCCGCCATATTCAACTCAATACCCCCATACCACCTCCCCCAGCATGACCGTTGTCATACCCGACCCCTCCCCCCGAACCCCCCCCAATAGGGCCAGTATCATGCGGGTGAACTCATGACCACGAGAGGGCCCTTTACCTAACATCTATATTCATGATTAAACAGCTTCTAGGGCAGCAAGCAACAATATATGCAAACAGTCAGCTATCATTACAAGCCGCTCACCGCTCCAAAAATGAGCTATTTTCAGAATTAGGTATATTTCCATGATTTATGCTATTATAACCCCCATATACCTCAATCCGCTGCAATACTCTCTTCCCAAGCATTCTCAGCCCCCGCCGAAAGGTCTCCAATAGCTCTGGGAGCTCTAATACCCCCCCTTCAAGAATCTTCACCCTCCATTAATACCCCTGCCTCTACTCCCTCTGTTGGCCTTATATTGTACGAATAGGCCCAAAACCGCGAGGAGACCTTTACCTATATCCATGGTAAATTAGTGCTGAAGGTGGAGCGTGCTAGTTTGGTTGGCACGGAGCGTGCAAAATTACAAATTGCAGGATCTCAACTCAGCACACTGAGTAAGTTCCGAGAGCTCTTATTCAATCAGCCAAATCCACCCCATCTATGCCCTCCTCAATCCCCCGAGTTCAACACTCCTCTAGAGCATCCTCAGCCGCCCCGGAGAGGTTGCTAATCGCTCTGGAGCTACAATACCCCCCCATTTTGGGCTCCAGGTAGTCGCATTAGCCATGGCGGTATGCTGGCCTTTCTCGAGGCATTTTAAACCCTTTACACCCTTTATAGCTACCAGATCAGCCCAAGCATTACCGATATGTACCAGAGCAGGTGTTGAGAGCACGCTAGGTTGGGCACTAGGTTGGACGCTAAGTCTGGTTACTACATTGGTAGACGCTAGGTTGGACGCTAAGTATAGCACTAGAACGGCACGAGACTAGACAAAGCGCTAGGTTAGGTGTTGAGGAATTTAGAGCAGCTAAGTCGACGCTGAGTTGGACTCGTGAGTGTGGGGTTGCTGTTGGTTGCTGTGAGGGGGTTGAAATGGCCCCAGGGGAGGGTGACAAAACCTCCTAGATGGAAGCAACCCATGAAGCCCAAAGGGAAGGTATTAGAACTCTCAGAGCTATTGGAGACCTTTCGGCGGTGGCTGAGAATGCCTGGGAAGAGAGTATTGCAGCGGATTGAGGTATATGGGGGTTATAATAGCATAAATCATGGAAATATACCTAATTCTGAAAATAGCTCATTTTTGGAGCAGTGAGCGGCTTGTAATGATAGCTAACTGTTTGCATATATTGTTGCTTGCTGCCCTAGAAGCTGTTTAATCATGAATATAGATGTTAGGTAAAGGGCCTTCTCGTGGTGATGAGTTCACCTGCATGATACTCGCCCTATTGGGGGGGGTTTGGGGGGGGGGGTCGGGTATGACAAGGGTCATGCTGGGGGAGGTGGTATGGGGGTATTGAGTTGAATATGGCGGGATGTGAGGGTAACCATGTTGTAGAGCGTATTTGCTTCCATAGTGGTGAATATAGCCGGAATCAGCAGAGTCATAATATATTACGAGATGTGGCTGGGGGTGTTGCTGCCGGGGGGTTGCAGGGATGGTCATAAGACAGTGGCTGATCACTACTAGGTTGCGAATGGTAGTATGGTGTTGTGCCAACCAAACCAGGTAGTTAGTCTCATGCCTACTAGGTAGTATGTAATTGGGGATTTCTTTTGCTATGTGTCACCAAGAATTTGCAGGCTCAAACTTTAATAGCTGGGGTTATTCCCCGCTCATATTCCAAAGCATTTAACCACGCAGTTCCCAGTGCAAGCCACTAGCATTTCCCCACAACTCCATTAGCAAAATTCAACCCCCAACAAGCAGAGAATACAATGGTTCACCACAGTGTAGTTGTACGTAAAAATACCTTTCGGTTGATTCCCAACCCTGTTCCTCACGATACTGTTACCCAGATTCCCCACACCCGAATTTAACATTTAAATACTAATCAAGACCTGGGAATTAGGTCTTTTTCTCCACAGGAAGCGCTATGAAAGAGTATGAATAAAACCTCGCTGCAGTCTGCTCAGTGAACGCTTTGCAGGTTTCGCTGACAATCCCTTAGAGTTCGCGACTTGATTGAGAGCGAGGGTGGAAAAATTCTCCAATCTCCAGAAATATTTCCCCCCGTGTTGTAGTATGATTTTTGCTATATCCATATATGCACATGTTTGACTAATATATATCAACATTGACTGATACTTATCTGCTACGGGTGGTTGAAAACAATAGTGCCGAGCTCTCTGAATCCACGATTGAAATAATTAAAAAAAACGAGGATGTGACGGGTATCCAATACAAAGGACCATGTTAGTTTTGACTGGCACGTAGTGTGGGAAAGCAAGTGGATTGTTGAAGTACCGTAGGGTTTGTGTTGGGAAAGGAATCTGGGTTTCCGGATTCATTGCAGATCAACCAGGGGCTTCCCACTACGATTCTGATGCAAGAATAAAGATGATACTCATTTGCTAGCTTGGCACTTGTAATTGTGTCCCTTGTAATTGTGTCCCTTGTTGTGGGTCAGATGGTTTTCAGCCGTCGACTTGTATCTGTTCTAGCTTGCCTATGAATAGGTATTCCTAGGTTCCAGGAATTACCCAATACAGTATCAAATCCAGCTGAGGTAGGATCGCCACAAGATACATTTGCCGGAGTCTGGCCCCGTAGAATTGAGCATAGGTAGGCTTGCAACAAGTGATATGGTACCCGCTTAGCTGAATACACGTAGGCTTGCCACAAGCAATATGAGTTATATGCTTGCCGCCCAACTGCCCCGCTCAGCTGAATATACGTAGGCTTGCCACAAGCAATATGCCTACTGCTCAGCTGAACGTACGTCGGCTTATCATGGCACCCGCTCAGCTGAATACGTAGGCTTGCCACAAGCAATACCTTTTAATTCGCAAGTAAGAATGCTATCTTATTTACAAACGGTCGGTCAGAGGGGCCTTGAATTTAATGTCCTATAAATGATAGCTTATATACGAGATACTGTCTCATAAAGGGATTTAGGGAAAGACACCGACAGTGGAATAAATGATATCTAGTTACAGGATCTTGTCAGAGGTTGCTCGAGGTTTTTGGCTTGTTGTTTGCGCATCGGGTCCAGCACGAGGTGCCAGCGGAATTGACATTGGAACAAGTGAGGTTGGTGATGAGTGTAAGAAACCTAGTCTCGTGCCAGAAACCGGCAGCGTCAGTCAACGTCAAGATTAGCACACTCTGTCCTATATGAAAAATTTGCTGCCTCATACACGATTCGGATATTTCGGCCAAGCTTACTAGTAGGCTGTTAGCGCCCTGTCTTACATACTAATACTATCCTGCCGAGTGATACTGTTTTACCGGGAAAACTGGTGAATAAGACTCCTTGTCTGTCTCTTCGCTCTTTCCTTTTTGTGGTAGGAGCGTTACTAGTTGTGGGCAGATTAGCGTCCTTGACTCGAATTTTGACTTATTCTAGAATTATGATTCAGATACAGACAGGGAGTTTATTCACCAGTTTTCCCGGTACTTGCGAATTATACGGTATGCCTGCTGCTCAACTGAACGTACGTCGGCTTGCCACTATCAGTATAGTACCCGCTCAGCTGAAAAAACGTAGGCTGTACGGGTCGAGTATATATATGGTAGGTTATGATGCTATAATTCCGCAATTTTCGATCCATAGTATAGGTAGTCCAGTTTCATCATGGCTATACCAACATCTACCAGCGTCCCAGTTGCTCCATTTTCTCAGACTGCTCGCAATGCTTACGATGAATATCTTATTACAGTATACTCTCGTTATAAGCATGGGATTGGGACCCGAAAGGGTATGCTTATAACGAATATATGGATATATCAAGAGAAAACGTACAGTACATGGCAAAACAGACAAATGAGACGAGAGATGGGTATATTAGGAGTGATGTAAGAATTCGGTGATCCTCCTTTGGGTTTGTTGGGCCTTCTCGCTATGTACATACATATCCTTCAATTCGACGTCTTTCCCGCTGTAACATCTCTTCCAACTGGCTTGCGGAACAGGGTACTTAAGTCCTCACGAATGCAGTCATATATTTCATCCTCAACTTCCGTAGGTTCAACGACTGGTAGGAATTGGCTCGGGTATGCGACATGCAGTTTGATCTGGCTAGCGAAAAGCAATGCTCCACTGTTGTTTTCATCTCCACATCTTTCCTCGCGGTGAATTCTTATCGATAAGCACCCCTGCTAGCGCCCCTTTGTTATAAGCATATGTACTAGTGGTGGACAATCGTTATTTCCATTAAGTAAGCTACTAGTAATTGTTCAATTACGAAGCGCCTTGGCAAGTTAAAACTAGTGGGGAAATTTTGATTGACCGACCTAAATCAAATCTTCAGTTAAGCGTGCTTAGTAATATCGACATGCCACGACGGAAAGTGTTGCGGAGTACATTTGGGAGCTCATAGAGATGCTTAGGGTGATGCCTTGGGATAACTAGTCGCTCTACATGTTCCTTCACCCAGTTTCGAATTCGAGTGGGTTTTGGCGTTTGGGATGCCATATTGTGTCTGAGGGTGATGTTCCGTTGTTTTTTTTTGTGGATGATGTTGAGTTGACTAAGCTGATTTAATGTCCATAATCTCGTTATGGGACTAGTTAAGGTTCCGAGGGGTTGTGCAACCAGACTACCAATTAAGTGTTCAATTAAATTACAATTAAGGCTCTAGCCAATGAGCGGTGAGGCCAAGCTGCTAAGGCAGTCACCAAGGCACTTTGTAATGAGAAAACCTTTGAAATACCCCTCGGGTAACACGGACTCCTGTGAGACACCCCTCGCTTAGTGGAACATGTCTAGGATACAATACTATACCACTCTCTCTACTAGACATGACTTTAGTCTGGCTGGCGTGACTTTATACAAAGGCTCCTCTATTATGTAGTTGACACGCTCTCTTCTGCCAGCTAACGCGGCTTCTCTAGGCTTTCGTCTGGCAAAGGCTTCATTCTCTTGGCAGTACCGGTACCGGTCACGTCCCTACAGCTCAACGCGTCCCCTCAGCTCATCGCGCCCCTACAGCTCATTGCGTCCCTACTGCTCTACACATCGCGTCACTATACTATACAGGTATGGTTTCTAATGCTTCTACAATCTTGCGTGTTGCTGTCGCTGCCTCCAGCTCTGCAAGCTCAGGTTCGCTGCTCTCAGTTTCTCAGGTTATATAGACTTAAGCTTACCTTCGCTGCCCTAGATTCTTCCGGCTTAAATATGCTCTCCAAGCTTAGGTCTGTTACTCTGCCTTCACTGCTCTCGGTTTCTCAGGTTATATTGACTCAAGCTTACCTTCGCCGCCCTAGGTTCTACTGGCTTAAATATGCTCTCCAAGCTCAGGTCCGCTGGCTAGGTTCTTCCGGCTCAAATATGCTCTCCAAGCTTAGATCTGTTACTCTGCCTTCGCTGCTCTCGGTTTCTCAGGTTATATTGACTCAAGCTTACCTTCGCTACCCTAGGTTCTACCGGCTCAAATATGCTCTTCGAGCTCAGGTCCGCTACTCTTAGTTTCCTAGTTTACATTGCTCTCCCTAAGTACTGAATAGACTCTATCCCTATTTTCTTTGCTTACCTTTTTTGTATTTATTATTCTATTACCTTCCCATATTTTTTTTCTTTCCTTCCTTTCCCATAGACTCGCTTCGCACATAACCGCTTCGCACATAACCACTTCGCACATAACCGCTTTGCACATAACCACTTCCACACTTTCTTACAGTCATATATCCTCACTTCTATATATTCTCACAGCCATACATCCTCACTTATATATATACTCAAGCTTGCTGTTATATATATTATCTGAATCTTTGTTTTTACCAATTCAATACTCGATATGCCTATTACAATCGGTCAATGTTTTACAACTTGGGATGATCTTCGTGCTGAGTTAGAGGATTGGGCAATTTCTACACAGTTTGGCTTTCAAGTTGTATGTAAAGATAAACTGCGAGCACAATATGAATGTCAGCATAAAGAAAGTGGATGTTTGTGGTAGATGTTTGCTTCATATAATCGGAATAGAGAGATTGAAGTTAAATCATTACACACACAACATACTTGTGTAGGTATTGGAAGAAGGACTTCTGTCGCAAATCAACAGCTTTGGCTACAACGAGCTGTTCCTAAGCATTTGTTTGTTACTAAAGTAACAAAGGTACAAGAAATTGTGGACTGTATTCGGATGGAATATAGTTATTCAATTACTTATGAAGCAGCAAGAGTATTAAAGATGTCTTTAATACAAGATCGACGTGAATATCAGCTTCAACAGTTTCAACAAATTCCAGCTTATATAGCGATACTTCAGCAGCAACATCCCGATATTCACATCCACCTTCAGTTTGAAGAGTGTGCAAGTTCTTCTTCAGCCGAACGAGTATTTCAACGCATTTTCATTTGCCTAATGGAATCAACCTTGTCATTTTGTCATATGCGAAAATTCATGACAGTGGATGGTACATTCTTGAAAGCACGGTTTATACAAACATTATTGTTTGCAGTAGGAATTAATGCAAATGGTAAAAATTTACCATTAGCTTGGGCGATTGTGGAAAGTGAAAATACAGATTCTTGGACATGGTTTTTATCACACCTAAAGTCAGCGATACCTTCTTCAGTAGGTATGACTCTTATCAGTGATCGTGATAAAGGCTTGCTTGCTGCCGAGCAACTGGTATATGGAAATATAATTTATACACAAATTTGTTGCTTTCATTTAAAAGGTATGATTATATTTTAAAATTAGATAATTGAATGTTAGTTACTAATATTTCCTATCTAGGCAATGTTTGCAAACGATACTCCAATACGGTAGCACCATATTTTTGGGCAATTGCAAATGCACAAACTAGTGCAGACTATCATCATGAGATGACAAAGTTAGAAGCATTCAATATTGGTACAGCTAATTATCTTAAAGCAATTGATTTAAAACTTTGGGTAACTGCCTTTTATCTCGGTCCATATCATGGGCATAAGACATCTAATGTTGTTGAATCAACCAACAAAGTCTTTAAGGATCAACGTGAACTCCCAATATTGGATCTTTTAGATACTATTTGGCATTACGTTATGAATCAGAGGTTTAAGCGATATATTCAAGCTACGAAGTTAGAACAACAAATGCATACGGATTATGCATACCAGCGACTTCAAGCAAATCAACGTTGGGCAATGGCAAATACCATTCAGATTTCCTCACGTACATCCGGAATTATCACACAAACCAACCATAAAACCTTCATAACCGACTTATGGTTTCGAAGATGCTCTTGTGGCCATTTTCAAGAAAATGGAATTCCTTGCGGTCATGCATTTACACTCATATTTGCACTTCAAGTGCAAATACCAGGACATCCCCATCCACGCGACTATGTACCCTAATATTTTACCAAAATAGCTTGGAAATATACCTACCAAAAAAACCTTCTTCCAATCTCTCTTATTCAGATAAAAGACAATAGCAATAACAACGTGAATAATGAAATACCTATTACAGCACCAAAAACTGAGCGGAAGGCAATGGGGCGACCAAAAGTCAAGCGTATGGTAGCAGGAGAATCTCGAAGAAGTACAATGAAGGCACAAGCACAGCTTAATGGGATGGAAGTTGCGCCTGTAAAGGGTAGTGGTAGTCAATCATGTTCATTGTGTGGAGGGTATGGACATAATCGAAGGAAATGTACACAATAAGCTTAAGGAAAGTCCCTTGTATTTAGATTTTATAAATTAAGAAAGAACTTAGAGCAGTAAACTTGAGCTTGAAGGGCCTGAAGAACTGAGAGTAGTGGACTTGAGCTCGGAGACCATATTTGAGCCGGTAGGACCTAGAGACCGAGAGCAGTGAAGGCAGAGTAACGGACCTAAGCTTGGAGAGCATATTTGAGCCGGAAGAACCTAGCCAGCGGACCTGAGCTTGGAGAGCATATTTAAGCCGGTAGAACCTAGGGCGGCGAAGGTAAGCTTGAGTCAATATAACCTGAGAAACCGAGAGTAGCGAAGGCAGAGTAACAGACCTAAGCTTGGAGAGCATATTTGAGCCAGAAGAACCTAGCCAGCGGACCTGAACTTGAAGAGCATATTTGAGCCGGTAGAACCTAGAGACCGAGAGCAGTGAAGGCAGAGTAATGGACCTAAGCTTGGAGAGCATATTTGAGCCGGTAGAACCTAGGGCAGCGAAGGTAAGCTTGAGTCAATATAACCTGAGAAACCGAGAGCAGCGAAGGCAGAGTAACAGACCTAAGCTTGGAGAGCATATTTGAGCTGGAAGAACCTAGCCAGCGGACCTGAGCTTGAAGAGCATATTTGAGCCGGTAGAACCTAGAGACCGAGAGCAGTGAAGGCAGAGTAACGGACCTAAGCTTGGAGAGCATATTTAAGCCGGTAGAACTTAGGGCAGCGGACCTGAGCTCGAAGAGCATATTTGAGCCGGTATTACCTAGAGACCGAGAGCAGTGAAGGCAGAGTAACGGACCTAAGCTTGGAGAGCATATTTGAGCCGGAAGAACCTAGCCAGCGGACCTGAGCTTGGAGAGCATATTTAAGCCGGTAGAACCTAGGGCGGCGAAGGTAAGCTTGAGTCAATATAACCTGAGAAACCGAGAGCAGCGAAGGCAGAGTAACAGACCTAAGCTTGGAGAGCATATTTGAGCTGGAAGAACCTAGCCAGCGGACCTGAGCTTGGAGAGCATATTTAAGCCGGTAGAACCTAGGGCAGCGAAGGTAAGCTTGAGTCAATATAACCTGAGAAACCGAGAGCAGCGAAGGCAGAGTAACAGACCTAAGCTTGGAGAGCATATCTGAGCCGGAAGAATCTAGGGCAGCGAAGGTAAGCTTGAGTCTATATAACCTGAGAAACTGAGAGCAGCGAACCTGAGCTTGCAGAGCTGGAGGCAGCAACAGCAACACGCAAGATTGTAGAAGCATTAGAAACCATACCTGTATAGTATAGTGACGCGATGTGTAGAGCAGTAGGGACGCGATGAGCTGTAGGGGCGCGATAAGCTGAGGGGACGCGTTGAGCGGTACTGCCAAGAGAATGAAGCCTTTGCCAGACGAAAGCCTAGAGAAGCCGCGTTAGCTGGCAGAAGAGAGCGTGTCAGCTACATAATAGAGGAGCCTCTGCATAGAGTCACGCCAGCTAGACTAGAGTCATGTCTAGTAGAGAGAGTGGTATAGTATTGTATCTTAGACATGTTCCACTAAGCGAGGGGTGTCTCATAGGAGTCCGTGTTACCCGAGGGGTATTTCAAAGCTTTTCTCACTTTGTAATTGACATTAGCTTACTCCGTAATAGAAATAACAATTAACCTATATATATAGTATATGACTAAGCAAAATAATGCTATGAATATTTAAGTTATTGAATTTGTATATAAAAAGTTCAAGAGATTTTATATTTTTTAGCATCATAATTGTCCATGTGGGGATCAATATAGGTAGAATCCAGAATTTCCTAAGAGTGTGCATCCACTCTTCACCAATTGTGATAAATTATATACTTATTATGTAGGTATGCAAAGTAGAATAGGTACCTCAAGCTATATACCAATTACTAATATTTGGCATTGGTATCTGACAGATAGAGCTTAGGAGTGTAATTTGAATTTACTCAAATTTTCAGGTAGTTTCTCATAGTACTCTATACCCCTACTGGAATAGAATAGGAGTAATAAGTATATTCATATATATTTTCATATGGATTTATTAAAGTTAATTAGCATGTCTCAAATAAGTTTTTGTATTAGAATTACTATAATTAGTGGTTTAGGTAGTAGTTTGGGCAGTAGTTTGGATGGTAGGGTAATACTTCTAGACTACAACAGCCATTATTGATTTAGTGTAGTAGTTATATAGAAAATTAGAAATATCTCTATTGGTACTAGTCTAGTTGAAAAAACACCTATATTGGCATATACATTATATATGTACTAATTAGGGGTAGCTTATATAGTCAGTATGCATATACTTGTTTTTGGCTTATAGGCTTATTGGATCTACTATATGATTTATATAGAATATTATAAACCTTAACTTCTATAGGTCTTTTATAGCACTTTTCTACTATCTTTACTAAGATAAATAAAGGTAACTAAGTCTAGTTGAATTGACAATTATTCAAATATTGAAGATCTATAGAGTAATTCTCGAATGGGGTGTAAATACTACTAACTATTTGCTAACTAAGAGTGTCAGTACTCTGTATCAGTACAAACTTTGTAATGAATGGTACTAGACAGTATTCATTCGGTACCGTTTATACAATTTATATCTGTAGGCACGGACGTTTGTGTATTTCGGTTCTGCTGAGGTAAGACCTCAGAAGGGTAGGGAGATTACTATGTGGGACGTTCCCGAAGGGAACAGTAATTAACTGATGTAATCTATCTTATATGATTTGTGCTATCTAAGCTATATGATCTTGATCTGATCGGAATATAGGCTTGCTTGCTCTGTGTGCTTGCTTTGTTGCTTTTTGTCTTTCTGTGGATTCCAGAGGGAATCCAGTGGCCTATTTATACTCGTCTGAGATCTGATGACTAAGGAAATAAATACAATAAAGGGTGGCATACCAGAAGGTAGTGCGCTGTACAAAAGGGTCATGTGGCCATAGTAATGAGTCACACGCCTTAAATGATGGTCATGTGGCTATAGTAATGAGTCACACGCCTTTAAACAGAGGTCATGCGGCCATAATGAGGGTGTGCTCATATGGCAAGTTCCATGGAAGTTCCCATGGCAAATTCCGCATGCTATGGACACTTATAAAGTAATAGGAGGTAGTAGAAGGCTAGTCCTTCAACCGAGAGGCTTAGTTACATAACATAGTAGTAATATAGGAAATACAAAAGTATATAATCAATTATATAAGCAATGAAACAACGTTCTCCATTATACTTCCCTATATAGAAGGATTTCCTATCCTTACTTCTTTCGCTCTGCTATATTGGTTTCCATACGTCCTAAGATTTGATGCATTGTTAATACATTAGCATTAACATGAATATCCTTAGTGTTTCCTTGACTCATGATTCTATCTCGTTCTTGTTGGATGAGAGCTCGGGTCTCATCTCTGGTTCGTGGTCCTTGTTTTCCTTTAGTCCTTAGATGTCTCTTAAATGTGTCTTCCATACTTCCGGTCATCCAGAAGTCTTGAAGAATTTCGTTGGTGATGTCCTTGGCGTTTACCCAGGAATCATATTTAGGAGAGTATCCTAGCCATCTGACCTTATATTGTCTTTCTCCAGTTCGAGGAGCTATTCTAAATTCTAATATCTTTTCAACTTCATAACGATCTTCTTGAATTGGTCCTGGTTCCTGAGATTGTCTGTGAGGGAACTGGGTAGGATCGTTTTTATAGTAGGGTTTAAGTTTGCTGATATGAAAAGTATTATATATGAGGTGGAGGTCAGGTTGACTGGATAGGTCTAGGCTATAGTTATTGTGTTTCCGATTACTGGAAATAATGGGAAATGGGCCTAGCCATTTTGGTTTGAGTTTGGGTGAGACGTTCGATAGGTTGATGTTTTCTGAGGAAAGCATAACTTGTTGTCTGACTGAAAATTTGGCTGTATTGGGTAGTCGTTTGTTTGCTTGAGATGCTTGAGTCTTCTTGCGTCATATAGGTTTTTAGACGTTACCTCATGAGTTATTGCTGTACATATGCATTAATGGGGTATGGAAGTATCGATACACCAAGATGTGCATTAAATCCAAATAGTGTGGAAAAGGGACTATTCTGTCTAGCGGCATTATACCTAGAGTTAGTTTCAACTGTATCTCTGGTAGTTTCTGTAGCCAATCAAATCCTTCGATTTTACAGGCTCTTACTACTTGTAGAATTTCTTTGTTCACAATTTCCGATTGTCCGTTGCACGTAGATGATATACGGTGGATGGTTCCAACTTGATTCCTTTATTCCTAGCCCAATCTTGAAAGTGCGTTGACATAAAAAGAGTGTCGCGATCAAAAACAATACAGAAAGGGTATCCCATAGTTGGGACTACATGAGTATCAAAGGTAGCAGTACATTGTTCTGCTGTGAAATTATTTGAGACAGAAATAAGAAACTTGAATCCTGATTGTCTATCGACAATCGTCCAAAGTCGTGAGATACAGACTACATGATCTTCTTTAACAGGAATATTCGGGTACAAAATTGAACACTTAGTAAACAGAGGTGCTAACTTAAGAAAATCCATCGATATGTCAGTCCATGGCCTGCTTGGTACATGTAATGGGGTTACGAGTCCAAGTGGTGCCTTGTTGGAATACTTTGTCCATTGATAAGTATCACAACTTCTGATATAGTCCTTAGTTGGTTCTGTAAAGGACTGGCAATCATATCGGTCAGTAAGATATTTCATTTTTTTTCAATGCCACCATGAGCGGTTGCTTCATGTGTATCTTTAATAACCAATTCGAGATAGTTCTTACCTTCGATGTTAAAGGTAGAGGGCAAGACTAGTCTCCATTGTCCTTATCGGTTCTTGACATACAAAAATCCATCTTTTATTCTATGATCCTTACGGTTCACAAAGGTATCATAGTAGTTCTTCCAGATAGGACATACTCTCATACACGATTGATATACGGCTTTCATACCTGTTCCTTGGTCAAGCCAGTATGTGATAAAGTAGTCCTTGTTGTCTTCCCATCCGTCGCTAATGTGCTTCTCTTCAATGAGCTTGTTGAGGGTCGGTTCGATCCTTGTGTTGAAGTTATTCATGGTGGGTTTCTTCTCCTTGCATGTGGAAGCATTATGTCCTGAAAACTTACAGAAATCACAATGCTGTCTGGAGGTCTTGGTGTCTTGAATGAAAGAGGGCAAATCTTCGTCAATTGCTACTCTCTTTTTAGAACGAGTAGTGACGGCGGCGGTGTTGATTGGAATTATATTACTGCTGCTAGTGGTTGCGGCTGGTTGTTGAAGTGCATTCCATGGTTCTTGTGGGGCAACAGAAGTGTTCCTGATCTTCTGTTCCATTTGTCGGTGCTCATCTGTTCGGTAGGGTTACTGAACTGAATGCTGGATTGGAGAGTGGGTTGTGTTGGCTTGTTGGTAATCCATCTTTTTGCCCATTCTCCGATTTCCTGGATAGCTTCTTTACAGCTGAGAGCTGGTAGAGGTGGATAAGCTGGCGTTTGTTGTACTGGTGCTAGTTCCTTTTGAGGCTCATTTGCGGATAAGATATGCATAATACGAGTCGTAAGGAATTCCTTCTCCTTCTTAAGAACTGAGGCTGTCAGGTCACAGTTTAAACTGCCATGTCCGTGGTGGTTGCAGATTGCACATGTTTCGACGGTGAACATGCGGTTGTTCATGGCATGAGAGCTACTATGAACTGGACAGTAAAAATCACGGCAAAAGGACCAGTGCATCCTTTTGTGTTGTTGCCAATTGCTATGAGCCAGGTCGATAGCAATTTCTTTCGCTTCTTCAAGAGCGAGGGTATTTTGTTGAAGGTTTTCAGAAGATGGAGGCCTATATTTAATCCAAGAACTGTTAAGGGTTTGTTCTTGTTTATATTGGGTACACGATCATACCTGCTGAAAACTTCTTCTGGTATAGTGGATAGAGTCTCGTCGTCTGAGGACTCTTCTTCCTTTATCATGTCATATTCGCTTTCTTCATCTGGGATGCCCTCGAAGTATGGACAGAAGATATGGTATCCAAGTTCTTCGGCTCTTCCATGACATTTGTTGAAGTCACAGTCAATATGCTTGAAATTGATAGCTCCGCGAGAAACCATATTGTTCTGAGTAGAGGTTTCTGGTGAGTGGAAAGTTCTTAAAGCGTTGGTAGAGATGTTGCGGTTGTAGGTATGGTTATGAGGATCGATGCTGTTGGAAATATAATCGTCCTCGGTGGTGGGAGTGTCTAAGTATTTATGCTTTCTTGATAGAGCGTCTGCTATCAAATTTTCCTTTCCTGCAGTATGTGTATGTCTGTATCAAATTCCATTAGGTAATCTTGCTATCACCTCAATTTTTGACTTGCAGGCGTTTGAGTATGGAAGGTTACTAATGGTTTGTGGTCTGTAAGGATAGTGAACTTGTGACCTCTTAATTGTGCTTCAAAAAATTTTAATGAGTCAATAATCGCTAATAATTCCTTTTGAAAGGTAGGATAATTGAGTTGTGCTGGATTAAATTTTCTAGAGTGGAAGCATGATGGTCTGATGTGCGTCAATGGTCCTTGACCTATCAAGATCCTAGTCCTACATCACTAGCATCATAGACTAAATATTTGGGTTCAGTAGATTCATTATTCTAGGGTTTTAAAACATGTGGGGAATTCACGAGTTCCTTGAGTTTTTCAAACGCTGCATTATGAGTATCTGTCCATTCCTATTTCTTTGTTTCTCCTTGCAGTTCTGACAGGGTGCTCGCATACGATGCCAAGTCAGGAATAAATCTACTGAATAATTAACGATTCCAAGGAATCCTCTAAGATCCTTTTTTCTTGTAGGAGTTGGAATGTTAATATAGTAGTCCTCTTCTTCGGGTCTACATGTAATCCATCTGATGTCAAAACGTGTCCTAAGATTTCCAATCTTGGAGTAAAGAACTGGCATTTGCTTTCTTTGAGATAGAATTTCTCATCCTGTAGACATTGAAGTACTTTCTTAATAATTCTATATGTTCTTCATACGTTTTAGAGAATATAATAATATCATCAATATAGATGATTAAATTTTTATAGACCATGTCCTTAAAAATTTCATGCATAACGCGAACCATGGTAGCTGGTGTGTTACGATCCCCTTGTTGCATAACTCTGCTTCTGAAATATCCCATGTGACATAAAAAGGTAGAGTGTTGCTCAGATTCTTTATTGTTCCTGATATTAAAAAATCCGTCGGCTAAATCAAGCTTAGTCCAAATGGGATTCTCTGCCACTAGTTCAATTGCTTCATTAATATCTGGCAATGGGGTATGGTCTAGTTCGATGGCTAAATTGCAGTCTCGACAGTCATTGACATGTCTGGCTTCTTCCGGTTTATCTCGTTTAGGGATAGTGAACATGACTACAGCATTTGTATCATTTTCTACTCTATATATACGACCTGATGCTTCTTCTTCGACTAATTTGTCATGATTTGTTGTCTAAATCGATGTCCTGAGGGTCGCCATTTTGGTATCCAAGTAGCTCCCGCTTTTGGTTTGATAGAGTGATTAATTTTTCTTAGTGGAGGTAATTCCCATGGAATTGTCTTGGGAAATAATAAGGGAAACTCCATTACAGGGTTGAATTGTTTCTGTACCGTAGAAACAGCTGTCACGAGTTCTCTTTCTGAATCAGTTTCTTCCGCGTCACTAATATTTTCCCAATTATCTAGTTCAATATAATCTGTAACTGATTCACAGCTGACCTGTGTATACGCTGATCTTATACCATTCGCCATGTTCTAGATCCCTTCCATACACTTAGCTGGAATCGTGGAATGTTTTCCGGTGGATAGTAACTGGTTCCTGATGGGCAGGAATTATTGCTCGCACTTTGCTGAGAGCAGTTCTCCTAGTATCATGTCCCATCCAGTCAAATGAGCTATATAGAATGTTGTTCTTCTACATAACCTATCCAATCAAGTTTGATAGTACAAGCTTTGTCTATCGTTCCTTTTGAGCCTTTAATTGCAGTACTTAATGATTTCTTCTCGATACTTCTAGTTGGTATTTTGATAGGTGTACAAATTGAGAATTGATTAAGTCTCCTCCTTCATTTGGAGATCAATTAAAGCTAGTGCGGGTGTTCGTTAGCTCTAACGAATACCTTGCTAAAATCTGGTACCTGTCTTGACAAGGGTTGTTCCTTGATTTTATCCTTGTTGTTTTTATCCTTGGTGGCTATCGGCATAGCTAAATCTTGTGCGGCTGTACGCATAGGTACCTTATTTTTTTGTTTCCTACAGTCCTTGTAGGAGTGTCCAGGGTTCCAACACCATAGACATTTCTTGTCTCTAATTAATTGCATCTTCATCTTCTGATCCAATTTTTTTGTGATGGTGTCCCAATCTGAGTCCTTCCGATTTTCTGTGTTGGGTTTGGTGTTGGGATTGCTGCTAGGATTAAATCCTGTTTTTTGTCGTTGATTCTGGTCCCTGCGTGGACCGTGACTTCGATTTTATTCCGAGGGTGTTGTCGTCAGGATATATTTGTTTGGATGGTGGGGCAATATCCTTCTTGGAGCTTCATATGACTCCGCTTGATGTACGAGCTGATCATATGACCATTTTCTTTAATTAAAGGAATTAATGTAGCTGACATATATGGCAGTAGGTGATTAAGAAACTTTCTTCTTTTTACTTCCTGCAATATTGATTGTTTGCCATCCTTGTCAATCAATTTGATTTGCATTTCAGTAAGCCAGTTGGCGAACTGTTTGATTCCCATGTGATGTCCGTCCTTGTATGGTGTAGCTGTCTCCTATCATTTCCACAAAATGTCCTTACTAGTAGAGGGTATCAGAAAATCCCTTAGCGCTAGTATGAAACCAAAGAATGTTGCATTCTTTCCTTTTTCTCTTAGGAACTGATTATAAGTAGTAGCCACTTCCTTCCATTCTGAATCCAACAATTTCCAGAGCTGAAGCGCCTTCTAAATCTATTCTTTTGAGAACAAACCAACGTTGCATTGCTGTGGCCCAAGAGTCAAAATATTGTGAGTCTTGCCATTTTTTGTCTTCTCCTTTTAATTTTTCTGGCATATCAATCTTTATTCCTTTTAAAGCATTCGTTGCTTTATGGTTACCCGTTGTAACCATTCTGTTGTAGATTCCCATTGCTGGTGTTCAACTGATTTTCCTTGTTTGGGTTTTCTTTTAAGAGTTTGACTTCAACTGACGATGCCTTATCAGAGTCCGAGCTATCATCTCTGCTATCATCAGGGTCTCATCCTCCTCCTTGTATTTTCTGCTTCTGTTGGTCTAGTCCTGTATCTAGATCATCATCGTCTTCTGGTAATTCTATATCTTCTGGTGGTTGGTCTTTGTCGTCTGGTTCTTTGGCTGTCCCGGTCCTCTTTCTAGTGTCTCAGGTGCTCGACCTTTGCCTTTCGATTGATCTTTTGGTGTTCTCAGGAACGCTCCTGGAAGTTCTTTGCTAGGATTGAAAAAATCCTCCACAGTATGTGCTGATTCTTCTAGATGAGTGCCGCTTATCATGAATGCCATTATTTCTTCTCAGTTATTTATTACCCAATTCGGTTTCCTTAAAAGTGGTACAACAGGTTTCCTTAATTCTTTACTTAAAAATGTGTTCATTTCTAAGTCTTCTTCTTTGAATGGGTAAGGCATTAGCCATAAGTAGTGTTTTGCTACAGCTTCCATTAAGAGTTGAGTATCATTAGGATGATACTGTTGGGCATGTCCCATTGAGCGAGTATATTTCAAAATCTCCTCAATTGTTGGAAGATGTCTGTTCCAAAATTCTTCTGGTGCGAGAGGTAAAGCCATACTAAAATATAGTTTAGTTCCTGCTCCACCTGGTTCTCCTATTTCTATATCGATAGGCAGATTTATTTTCCCTTCTGTATTAGGAATTATAAATCTGGTCTTTTTGGAAGTTTCTTCTACTAATTTCTTAATATCTTTAGGTAACATAGTTAACCGTCTCAACCTCTTAGTCTTCTTACTAAGTTCAGATGCCATTATGTCTGATTTCGTCGTCTGTCTGCAACCAAATGCAGCTGGTTATGCGATACGATTATCGAGTTACTTTTCTTCTTTGGTACCTTTTTGTGCTGATGGTGTGGTGGCTGATGATCCTTATGATCTCCGTTCGACTGATGGTTCTGTTGGCTCAGTGGCTCACAAGGCTGGTGAGGCTGGATGTCAGGATCCTGATGTTTCTTATGGTCCTGGTTTTTCTTCGTCTACTGATCTAGAATCTAGTTCTAGTTCTTCCGGCAAAAGTGTCACTTTTTCTGATTAGTGTGTTGAGGTAGACGTTGGGGGTGCAGAGGTATTGGTAGAGATGTCTGGGCCTAAGGAAGGTTCTGATGGAGGTAATTCTTTTCTGGAGGAAATGGCTGCAGTGGAGGCAGCGAGATTTGAGCCTTGAGATTGTGATGCTTGGTTGTTTAGACCAATTATTCCTGGGACCTAGGGGGCCGGTTTTTCAATGGTGTACTGGATTTACAGGTACAGATGTAATGGCGGTTGCCAAGAGTGTAAGATGAGTTGTTGATCTTATTGGGAAAAGTATTGTGAACGAGGGTGGGATTGTTTAATGTGGGATACCACTACCCGTTAGAGCTCTGCTTAACTTGCTTCTAAGTCTTTTATTGATGTACTGCAGTTGAGAGTATGATGTCTCGTTTGTTGGATTTTGTTGGCTAGCTAGTTGAATAACGATATCGATTTTATATGTGCACTTGGGTGTCGAATTGTATACACTTGCGTGAGTGTAATAAAGGTATCCGAAGGTTGATCAGGCCTTGGATTTAAGAGTAAAGATTAGGTAAGTAAGTTAAAAAAAATGTAATGAATGGTACTAGACAGTATTCATTTGGTACCATTTATACAATCTATATCCGTAGGCACGGACATTTGTGTATTTCGGTTCTGCTGAGGTAAGACCTCAGAAGGGTAGGGAGATTACTATGTAGGATATTCCCGAGGGGAACAGTAATTAACTGATGTAATCTATCTTATATGATTTGTGCTATCTAAGATATATGATCTTGATCTGATCGGAATATAGGCTTGCTTGCTCTGTGTGCTTGCTTTGTTGCTTCTTGTCTTTCTGTGGATTCCAGAGGGAATCCAGCGGCCTATTTATACTCGTCTGAGATCTGATGACTAAAGAAATAAATACAATAAAGGGTGGCACACCCGAAGGTAGTGCGCTGTACAAAAAGGGTCATGTGGCCATAGTAATGAGTCACACGCCTTAAACTATGGTCATGTGGCTATAGTAATAAGTCACACGCCTTTAAATAGAGGTCACGCGGCCATAATGAGGGTGTACTCTTATGGCAAGTTCCATGGAAGTTCCCATGGCAAATTCCGCGTGCTATGGATGCTTATAAAGCAATAGGAGGTAGTAGAAGGCTAGTCCTTCAACCAAGAGGCTTAGTTATATAACATAGTAGTAATATAGGAAATACAAAAGTATATAATCAATTATATAAGCAATGAAACAACGTTCTCTATTACAAACTTACAAGTAGTCCATTCTACATATCTGCAAATGATTATTCCCTACTTTCACTTTCTTACTAGCATATATTAGTATCTACTTTAGCTACTACCCTTCATATTTCTATATGCTCCAATATGTCCCTGCTATCCTCTATAAAAAGCACATACTCCATATACTATACTTTTCTACTAGGCCTAGGTATGAGATGAGCTGGCTCAAGACTTCAGCTTGAGCAATGAGCTCGAGCTGGCTTGAGCTAGAAGCAGGAAAGTCTTGAGCCCTAGTTTGAGTTCAAAGGTCATTATAACTACGAAATACTAAAGGTAGTTAGAATGTCTAAATCTTTAAAATACATTACATTCCTACTACCTTTACTTTTATTCTTTTTTTTGCTCTCTACTCTAACTCAGCCAAAATGACTCAACCCCTACCTGCAGTTTAGAAATATATTTTTTCCCTTACTGGCTGATACCAGGAACTACAGGATGGTTATATAGTATTAGGCACTAGTTTTCATTGATTTAACAACTATCTCTATATACAAAAGCTATTAATTTGGAAGTCTATTCCAGATAAGCTATTATGCTACTATATCTATTATATATATTGTACTTATATTCCATAGAAAGTACTAGTAAAATTCATCATTATAAGTATATAACTGTGATATTTTTGAAAGTATCACCCATACCTACTTATAATACAAGATGAGGAAAATATAAGAATTAATAAAATTACAGCTTTATTAGGCTCAAGTACAGTAGTAATAATACCATTTTTATTAGCAGTACAGGTAGCTTCTATATGTACAGTAGTAGTATGATTTAATAATAAGGTCTAAATATTAAATCTGATTATGAGCTCACTTATACTAATTAATATAGGTTATATATAAGTATTTTGTAGCCTTTATTATTAGTTCAAATTCCTTGCTTATAATAGGTGAAAATATATACTTTATTTGATTGCAACAATATTGTAATCCTTTATATTGTTCAATTGTATAGTAGATTTTAGGTCATAAAATCTATAATCTATATATTTCTTTATTTCAACAAGTCTAGAAGTAGTTGTAAGAATATATTGAAAGTAGAGTAAAAATTTCTTTTACTTTAGATACGTAGTCATCTTTAACTCAAGTTGTATTTCTAGGAATTACAGGTTATTTTATTGAGGTAGATATACTATTGGAGGTTTAGATCTTTATTATTAGGTTTTAAATATTTATATGGTTTATATTCTGCTAAAGTATTGGCTTAAGTTACTTTATCTATTCTTTAGCAATTCCAGATTACCTCTCATATTCATACTATTACTTCAGATAGTGCTTCTATTAATACTAAAATACTTTCTATTTTAGAGGATTCTCTTACTAGTTTTATATTACAGGATAGTTAAATATGATGTATGGCTCATATTATTAACCTTATTACTTAACAAGTTTTATTACATCTTCAAGTTATTTCAAGAGATAAAGATAATAAGAGTATATCTAATTCAATGAATTCAATTTCTATAGTATTTAATCATACTTACTAGATTATTTAGAAGATTCGAGCTTCAAATAAATTGTAGGAATGTTTTGAAGCACAAACAGTAGTAGCAAAGTTGCCTTCTATTAAGCTAATATTAGATATATAAGTAAAGTAAGTATATATATAACTAAATGAGTATTATACTAATCTTATATAGATAGAATTCAATATATAATATACTTTCATATCTGCTATAGTTACAATCAACTATATATATAGTATGTCAGCTTGAAGATACTCTATGTTCTTTTACACTTTCAACAGAATATTAAAAGCTACTTGAATGTTTTAAAAGTACTATAGAGATTTTCATCAAAGTAATACAACATCTTTCTAGAAGTTCATATCCAACTCTCTCCTTACAACTACCTTACTTTAGTATTCTAGCTACTTGATTAGAGCTTTTAGCTGATGAGTTATGTGAATTAGAACCTAATGGAGAATTATTGTAGGCAGTAACTAATACTTGGATAAAACTTGATGAATATCATAGTAAAACAGGTACTATATAAGTTATTACTACAATCCTGAATTCTCCATGCAAATTAACTACATTCCACAACCTATTCTGGCATGAGGAATAGATCCAATCTGCTCAATAAAGTATATATCATATATATATAGCATAGTATACACTCTCTTCTACCTCTAAAGAATCCTGCTCTCCTACACCAGATGCTTGTACAAGTGATTCACTAGAAGATAATTATTAGAAGGCTGTCTTTGGCTCACAACAATCTACTATCACATTTAATGCATATTTTGAACTTGAGATTTATTTGGAAGAACCTCCAGAAGGGCGAACTGTCAAGCCAATTGAATGGTGGTGAACCTATGCATCTAAGTACCTACATCTCTCCTTAATGGCACGCGACTTTCTTGCTGTTCCTGCTACCAGTGTCCCATCTGAGCAAGTTTTTTCTATTGCAGGTAAGTTCAATTCTTTAAAATGATTAGAATGATCTAACTATTTATTACTAGAATTACCAGGCCAGATACTTAATAAGCGCCGGTCTTGCCTTTGTGAAAATATGATGAATGCAATTATGTGCTGTAAAGCATGGCTTGGAGTGCAGGAGATAACGTCAGAAGAGATCGTAGTGGAGGAACAGCTGCTCGCCCATTTGTATGAAGTAGCTACAGAGGGAGATTTACTACTGGAGATTGCGGGTGTTGAGGATGATGACTGATTCTTTTCCTTTTTCCATGTCTGTTTATATCCGTGTCTTTCGTATTTCTGCGTCTTTCATACAGATATGTAGCGTAGGCAGTTATCTATATTCTTCTCGCAATTCTCGCGAGCCGGCTCGAGCCCTTTTTCTTAAAGCTCGAGCCGGCTCGAGCCTCCTTTGTATATCCACGAGCCGGCTCGTGCCCAGGCCTATCTTCCACTCCTTGCAAGCGCAATGCAGTCAGCATTCCTCTCTTCCTCGAAGCTACCGACCACGACCACGGCCATACCAGCTCCACAAAGCTCCACCGCTACCACCATTCCACAAAACACGTCTCACCCCTTATTGCCTCAGAACTCCATCAGGCTACACACCGCTCTGCTACCTTTCCAGAAGACTTTCTCCTCCGTGACTCCTGGGGCCTTCATGTCCCTGAGGCAGACTTCCTTCTCAGCTGTTGCCTCCTGCTGACGGGGTGCGATACCATCGGAAAACACGACAGTACACCTGCACGCCCTCCGCCTACACAAACACAAAATATCCCCAGTGGTTCTGCTGCCTGGCAAATGCAATCCACGATGCAAATAATCCTACCCCAGTTCACTCAACATGGATATGCACCAAGGATACGGCTCCCGCTGGTGCGCGCAACGGGGAGTACCTTTAAGACATATTTACAAGCGAAGGCTATCGTAGGCTGCTAAACTGATTGTCACAACCCAAAAAGATCTTCGCAGCCACTGAAAAATTTTCATAAAAAGTCTCGAGACGTCTCGTCTCGTGCCCAGGCACAACGAGCATCAGGTGCTGCAGATCGGGGTTCAAAGCTGTGGCCAGGCGGTGGAGGAGGACATCATGGGAGCTAGAGGGATGGGAGCTATGTGTGGTTGTGCCGGACGGTGAGGTGGCTGTGGGAGACGAGGGCATGGTTGGGGTGGAGTCTGCGAGCGGAGGAAAGCGTCGTTGGTTGTTGCATGATGATGTGAGGATTTCAGTGATCAATAGCGTGGCATTTGGCGAGGCAAGAGATGCCTTGTGGGAGTTGGTTGAGGCATTAGCGCCGGAAGAGGGTGAATTACAAAACTGATTGATGATAGGAGGACATATGATATCACTCGGGTAAATAGTTAGCTGATTTTTTATTCCCAATACATATAACCGTTCGTCGCAGAAATTCAACGACGGCTCCAGTCCATAACTTGTGGGTGAATGAGTGCAAGAGCCCCCTTCGACCCCCATCCGCAAGTACAAAATCTTTGCATGTAGATAACCACGTAAGGACACCATTAAGGACACCATCCTTTTCCACGTGGATTCTCTGTCAGAAACTACTTTTGATTGAAAGAAAACCTTATCTCCTGAACTGGATTATCTTCCGGCATTTCAACCCCCCCCCCCCCGGCGAATAGTTGACTTGGGGGTGCTGGGTTGTGATACCCCATTCATTCATGGCTAGTACTACGCCCCTGCTGAGGTGGGATATTCTTCGTCCCCTCTCCTCCTTGTTTAATGGTGGTGAGGGATGGTGGTGAGGATGTGCCATACCCTGAACTACCTACAGTGCAATTTTTTCTTTTTATATTTTTAAGGAGAAAAATACTCAGTACTTACTCGTGTTGAGAACAGCATGGTAGGTGCAGTCTGACAACCCCTAGATATCCTCTTGGGCCTCTGACAATCATTTCTGTACTCCCGTGTTAGGGAAGGGGTGAGTGGTGGTGGCGCTGCCTTGTCACTTTTGTTACTTTCACTGTTCCATCTCTTTTCTTTCCCCTTGTTTAATAAATATTTCGCAGTCTTTTCCTGCCCCGTATTCTAACGTATGTACCTGATGCAGATACCTCTTCGAAATTAAATATTTATATACCGAAAAAAACAAAAAAAAAACATTCTATGCAAATTGCTTCAATGTGACTTCTTCACAAAACCTATATTCTCACTCAAATAATGCCTCTCTCCCCGGACAGGCACCTACTCCCGCTCCTTTTTGCCCGATCCCTGTTTTCTTGTCCACATCTGTGCTCAAGTCCTTGTTACGGGTCTACAAGTTTTGTGGGTAAAGGTGATCTCTTGATTATTCTAGTGCTACCGCTATTTTGGCACAGGACCTCAGCTGTATGTATGGCTTTTGGTTGAGACAGATACTTGTATTTCCACCCTCTCTAGGCAATTATTATTATTTTTTTAAATTTTTTTTTTCACGCTTGCGGTATTGGTGTGGGCGGGATTTGAGTCGGGCCATCCTGGGGTTCATCTGGAAGGGAATTACATAGCCGGTAAATGACCAGCACGCTGTGCGTGCGCGGGAGGGGGAAGTGGGTGCAGGGTCTGTTTCACTTGAGTTTATTCTGCTAAGTACACTTTACTATGGCTTCCCAAGTTTCTTCTTTGCTTTTGCCCTTAGGTAGTCCTGCCTAAATCCACATAGGTTTCACCCACTAGGTCGCTCATCATGGTCCCTTAACTGGGACCGCATATAAATGTGGGTAATGGGTACTTAAGGTATAAAAATAAAAAAAAATAAAAAAAAAAAAAGACCCCATTAGTTAGGAAGTGATAGCAATATTCCGGGCCCGCGGGAGAATACGGGAATGGCCGGGCCACGCGCGAGTATGAGAAAAATGATTGTTTACGGTAACTTGATATTTTAGATAATGTGGCTATTGGGTGAGCTCATTACCCTGAACTAGAAACTGACTGTCCACGTGCTTAACTTGTCAATATGCAAGGATGAGTACCTCGCACATCAGGCCTCAGACCCGCTTACATGATAGCGGGGTGCTATGACGGCAGAGTATTGTGATGGTGAGACTTATAACCCGTGACAGTACGTCAGCCAAACGATGTTGGGAATGACTTCGTTCCATTATCAGTTAGCCGGTCGGGATGATGTGTTGCCATTGATCCTTATTGGTCGGGCGGTGGTGTGGGAATAATCAAATCCCTGATAGGCTCTTGAAAGTGTGATCGGATATAGTGTGGGCCAGAAGAATTGCAGGATATCGTGAGTTTTCAGAACTAGAATGACGGGGGAAGGTATGAAGATGTGGACTTGAGAGTATAAAATTGGGATATAGTGAGCTCGGCCTCGGGCTCTATCTGATGGACTTGTTTTGGTGCCCGGGGGCCTTCTGTGTGCTGAGATGTATGGGTTCTGAACCTTTTTTTTTTTTGGTGCTGGTGGTGGTTGTGATGCTTCGTTCGGTCGGGATGAGCTTCAGTCAGGTTTCTTGGGGTCATCCAGCACCAGCCCCTTAGTGACACTATGGGGGTCCCGCCTCACTTCAAATAATTCCCATTCCATCTCAAATGTTTGTTTTGGATTGGTGCGGGCCTCAGTCAGGCCTCTCGAGGTCACCCGGGATCAGCCAGTTAACTAATGGCAGCATGGGGTCCGCATCACTTGACGATTTATGTTTTTTGGATGCCGATGTGGGAGCGCACCCATGAGGTGCTAATATCATATTTATTGAGCTCGAGTTCGGTAAGGAGATTGGTGAGCTGTATTGCATCTTTATACCGCTTGTTGGAAGGTGACCTCGAGAGATGTTCACTGTTGTTTTGTATGGCTGTGGCTGAGTCGCTCAGGCAAGAAATGGAAGGAAGGACCGTGGGCACGGTGGGCTTAGGAAGCGTTGTCATAGAAATAAAGGGTAGGCCGGAAGTAGGAGCGGGGGCAGTCAGGCTAGGCTAGGTCAAGGTACATGTCGGTAAACCTAGTGATGAATGAGTAGGTAGATTGCCTGGCCCAAAATGGGTATAGGAGGAGCGGTAACCTATCTAGGACCCCCTCATCATGGAGGGAGGTCTAGAGCAATAATAGAGGGGAACGCGAGACTCGCCGCGAGAGGTAAAAGGAGAGTACAGAGATCTCTCGTTACAAGCATACGCTCCGGACCAGTTGAAGTAAGCTTGTAACCAATATATTCTTATATCTTGAGAAATGGAAATACATTAGAGAGAGCAAGGAAAGGCTACAAAATGGGATAATAACTAACAGACATCCGAATAACAAATATGAGTACTAATAATATTCAAAAACAGACAGCTAAATTAGCGGAAGGGATATTAGGAGGAGGAGGCTGGACCCGGCACAAAGTCAGTAATCCTGCATTGAACATGATAACTTCTGCGCTGAACCTCAAGAGTTTCAATCTGTCTTTTCTCCCACTTGAGGACATCTTGCAGCTCAGTGATGTTCGGTGTGATAGCTTGAAGAGAGAAGAGGAGCAACCCCTCGATGTCGGCTAATAACCTTGTTGGGTATATTGTCTATCTGTCCCTGGTATCCCCGTGAAATGGCCCATTGCAGGGTGCGGTACCTCTGCCAAGTATCCAGTGTTCATGATGAAGGATCTCTCAGGTATTGTGTTTGTGACGTAGAGTTTTGCGAGTCGGAATCAGCAGATAAGTCGATATCTAATGGATGGGGTTGTTCCATAGTACGACCTGAGGTCTGTCTCCGCTGCTTTTGAACTTACCGTAGGAGGTGAGTGGCTCAGTTCGGTTTCATTGACTGCGATTGGAAGATAGGTTTCCAGAATTGCATCTTCAATATCAGAGATTGGATCTTCGACAATCTCGAGAGATCCATGAATTAGGCATTTGAGCTTCTTTTCTAAGTTACTATAGATTCAACTCGTATGTTTCTTCATGAGCTCGTGCGGGGATATTTCTTATCGATAAACATCCCAATATGGCGAGGCGCTTCTCTAGTTACAAGAATATGTATGGTGACTAATCAAAAAAAATAAGAATATTCTAGTAACGGAAATATGCTTATTTACTATGTGAGACTACCAAAGGTATCCTTGTAACCAATATATGTATGCTTATATCTGATATGCTTGTAACAAGAGATCTCTGTATATAACTTCAAAAAAACAATACATAATATATATGAAATGAGTGGTAACACTCGCTCATTTGAGCAGTTGAAATCCCATTAAACAATGCAAATAGCTTCCTTATTACCAAGTAGTTGTCTGTGGTTGAATGCCACGTACCTTTCAGAGAATCACTCAGGAAGTCATAAAACTTCACCTTTAGGGAAATCTATAATTTCAGACTTTTTTCCATTTTTCGGTAACTCATTACTTTTATTCAAGTTAATCTAATCCATACTCAAAATTATATAAGATATCCAATGCAAGTTTATTTTGAATATTGTTCTGTTTAATATGCATTTGCCATTATACCCATAATATTACTATGTAATATACGAACATACTCTAGTACTGTATAGGAGCAGAGGTGCCAAGCTGGCTTATATAAGGTATTGTTTATACTCTAAGCAATCACGTTGAACCAAACATTCAATTATCATGATCCTTCACTACAATAAGTAAAATCAATTATCCACATCTCTTGCCTAATGTAGCCCTAACACTTAATAACTTGGTATTACTTGTCCCGGATGCTAAGTACTATACATATGCAACTTGCCTACCTTGTGCTAACCTTGATTATATTATTCAATCTATTGTACAAGGACAACTACACTACAACCAAAGAGTTCATTACGTTATATGAATACAACACTACAATTTGATATACATGTATGAGAAATAACTAGGCCTAAGCTGTAAGCTGCTTCTGCAGTGGCAATAATTAGGATTAAGCACTATAAATAGTATAAATGTTACAGATGACTATCATTACAAGTATACCAAATACAAGCATATATTGGTTATAACCTGTTCTTGTATCAAGACTCTAGGCATCTGTCATGAAATAATTATTTCTGCTATGCCAGCTAAGAGTCTGATAGTAAACAACTCCAAAATTGACTCTAAGTCACCTTCTGTAATGGAGAACGTTTGTTTCATTGCTTATATAATTGATTATATACTTTTGTATTTCCTATATTACTACTATATTATATAACTAAGCCTCTCAGTTGAAGGACTAGCCTTCAACCACCTCCTATTGCTTTATAAGCGTCCATAGCACGCGGAATTTGCCATGGGAAGTCCCATGGCACTTGCCATATGACAACACCCTCATTATGGCCGCGTGACCTCTGTTTAAAGGCGTGTGAGTCATTACTATGGCCACATGACCATCGTTTATGGCGTGTGACTCATTACTATGGCCACATAACCCTTTTTGTACAGCGCACCACCTTCTAGTGTACCACCCTTTATTGTATTTATTTTCTTAGTCATCAGATCTCAGAGGAGTATAAATAGGCTGCTGAATTCCCTCTGGAATCCACAAAAAGACAAGAAGCAACCAAGCAAGCATTCAGAGCAAGCAAGCCTATATTCCGATCAGATCAAGATCATATAGCTTAGATAGCACAAATCATATAAGATAGATTACACCAGTTAATTACTGTTCCCTTCGGGAACGTCCCACATAGTAATCTCCCTACCCTTCTGAGGTCTTACCTCAGCAGAACCGAAATACACGAACGTCTGTACCTACGGATATAGATTGTATAAACGGTACCGAATGAATACTATCTAGTACCATTCATTACATTTTTTTTAACTATTTACCTAATCTTTACTCTTAAATCCAAGGCCGGATCAACCTTCGGATACCTTCATTACACTCACGCAAGTGTATACAATTCGACACCAAAGTGCACATATAAAATCGATATCATTATTCAACTAGCTAGCCAACAAAATTCAACAAATGAGACATCAGACTCTCAACTGTAGTACATCAAAAAAGACTTAGAAGCAAGCTAAGCAGAGCTCTAACGGGAGTGGTATCCCACATTAAACAATCCCACCTTCGTTCACAACACTTTTCCCAATAAGATCGACAACTCATCTTGCACTCCTGGCAACCGCCATTACATCTGTACCTGTAAATCCAGTACACTATTGAAAAACCGGCCCCCCAGGTCCCAGGAATAATTGGTCTAAACAACCAAGCGTCACAATCCCAAGGCTCAAATCTCGCTGCCTCCACTGTAGCCATTTCCTCCAGAAAAGAATTACCTCCATCAGAACCTTCCTTAGGCCAGACATTTCTACCAATACCTCTGCGCCCCCAACGTCTACCTCAACACACCAATCAGAAAACGTGACACTCTTGCCAGAAGAACTAGAACTAGATTCTAGACCAGTAGACGAAGAAAAACTAGGACCATAAGAAACATCAGGATCCTGACATCCAGCCTCACCAGCCTCGTAGCCACCGAGCCAACAGAACTGTCAGTCGAATGGGATCATAAGGATCATCAGCCACCACACCATCAGCACAGAAAGGTGCCAAAAAGAAAAGTAACTCGACGATCGTATCCATAACCAGCTGCATTTGGTTGCGGACAGATGACGAAATCAGACATAATGGCATCTGAACTTAGTAAGAAGACTAAGAGGTCGAGACGGTTAACTATGTTACCTGAAGATATTAAGAAATTAGTAGAAGAAACTCCCAGAAAGACCAGATTTATAATTCCTAACACAGAAGGGGAAATAAATCTGCCTATCGATATAGAAATAGGAGAACTAGGTGGAGCAGGAACCAAACTATATTTTAGTATGGCTTTACCTCTCATACCAGAAGAATTTTGGGACAGACATCTTCCAACAATTGAGCAGATTTTGAAATATACTCGCTCAATGGGACATGCCCAACAGTATCATCCTGATGATACTTGACTCTTAATGGAAGCCGTAGCAAAACACTACTTATGGCTAACACCTTACCTATTCAAAGAAGAAATTAGAAATGAACGTATTTTTAAGTAAAGAATTAAAGAAACCTGTTGTTCTACTCTTAAGGAAACCGAATTGGGTAATAAATAACTGGGAAGAAATCATGGCTTTATGATGAGCAGCACTCATCTAGAAGAATCAGCACATACCGCGGAGGATTTTTTCAATCCTAGCAGAAAACTTCCAGGAGCGTTCCTGAGAACACCGAAAGATCAATCGAAAGGCAAAGGTCGAGCACCTGAGACACTAGAAAGGAGGACTGGGTCAGCCAAAGAACCAATCGACAAAAACCAACCACCAGAAGATATACAACTACCGGAAGACGATGACGATCTGGAAACAGGACCGGATCCACAAAAGCAGAAATCTCAAGGAGGAGGATGAGATCCCGATGATAGCGGAGATGACAGCTCGGACTCTGATAACGCATCGTCAGTTGTGAGTCAACCTTTAGTTAGAAAGCCCCAATGAGGAAAATCGGTTGAACATCAACAATGGGAATCAACTACAGGAATAGTTACAGCAGGTAACCATAAAACAATAGATGTTTTAAGAGGAATAAAGATTGATCTACCAGAAAAGTGAAAGGAGAAGACAAAAAATAGCAAGACTCACAATATTTTGACTCTTGAGCCACAGCAATGCAACGTTGGTTGTTCTAAAAAGGATAGATTTAGAAGGCGCTTTAGCTCTGGAAATTGTTGGATTCAGAATGGAAGGAAGCACACTTACTACTTATAATCAATTCATCAGAGAAAAAGGAAGGATGCTAAATTCTTCAGCTTTATGCTAGTACTAAGGGATTTTCTGATACCCTCTACTAGCAAAGATATTTTATGGAAACGATAGGAGACAGCTACACCATATAAGGACGGACGTCATATGGGATTAAACAGTTTGCCAATTGGCTCACTGAAATGCAGATTAATTAATCGACAAGAATGGTAAACAGTCAATATCGCAGGAAGTAAAAAGAAGGAAGTTTCTTAATCACCTGCCACCATATATGTCGGCCACATTAATTCCTTTAATTAAAGAGAATAGTTATATGATCAGCTCGTATATCAAGCGGAGTCATATGAAGTTCAAAAAAGGATATTGCTCCACCATCCATACTGAATATATCCCGACGACAACACCCTCGGAATGAAAATCGAAGTCACGGTCCACGCAAGGACCAGAATCAATAACAAAAAACAGAATTTAATCCTAGCAGCAATCCCAACACAAACCCAACACAGAAAATCGGAAGGACTCAGATTGGGACACCATCACAAAAAAATTGGATCAGAAGACGAAGATACAATTAATTAAAACAAGAAATGTTTATGGTATTGGAACCCTGGACACTCCTACAAGGACTGTAGGAAACGAAAAAATAAGGTACCCATGCGTACAGCCGCACAAGATTTAGCTATGCCGATAGCCACCAGAGATAAAAACAACAAGGATAAAATCAAGGAACGACCCTTGTTAAGACAGGTACCAGATTTTAGTAAGGTATTTGTTAAAGTTAACGAACACCCCGCACTAGCTTTAATTGATCTCCAAACAAAGGGAGGAGACTTAATTAATTCTCAATTCGTACACCTGTACAAAATACCGACTAGAAGTATTGAGAAGAAATCGTTAAGTACTGCATTTAAAGGCTCAAAAGGAACGATAGACAAAGCTTGTACTATCAAACTTAATTGGATAGGTTATGTAGAAGAACGAATGCTCTATGTAGCTCATTTGACTGGATGGGACATGATACTAGGAGAACCTGCTCTCAGCAAAGTGCGAGCAATAATTCCTGCCCATCAGGAACCAGTTACTATCCAGCCAGAAAATATTCCACGATTCCAGCTAAGTGTATGGAAGGGATCTAGAACCATGGCGAATGGTATAAGATCAGCGTATACACAGGTCAGCTGTGAATCAGTCACAGATTATAGTGAACTAGATAATTGGGAAAATATTAGTGATGCGGAAGAAACTGATTCAGAAAGAGAACTCGTGACAGCCGTTTCTACGGTACAGAAACAATTCAACCCTGTAACGGAGTTTCCCTAATTATTTCCCAAGACAATTCCATGGGAATTACTACCACTAAGAAAATTGATCACTCTATCAAACCAAAAGCAGGAGCTACTTGGATACCAAAATGGCGACCCTCAGAACATCGATTTAGACAACAAATCCATGACAAATTAGTCGAAGAAGAAGCATCAGGTCGCATATATAGAGTAGAAAATGACACAAATGCTATAGTCATGTTCACTATCCCTAAATGAGATAAACTGGAAGAAGCCAGACATGTCAATGATTATCGAGACTGCAATTTAGCCGTCGAACCGGACCACACCCCATTGCCAGATATTAATGAAGCAATTGAACTAGTAGCGGAGAATCCCATTTGGACTAAGCTCGACTTAGCCGATGGATTTTTTAATATCAGGAACAATAAAGAATCTGAGCAACACTCTACTTTTTTATATCACTTGGGATATTTCAGAAGTAGAGTTATGCAACAAGGGGATCGTAACGCACCTGCTACCATGGTTCGCATTATGCATGAAATTTTTAAGGACATGGTCTATAAAAATTTAATCATCTATATTGATGATATTATTATATTCTCTAAAACGTATGAAGAACATGTAGAGTTATTGAAGAAAGTACTTCAACGTCTACAGGATGAAAAATTTTATCTCAAAGAAAGCAAATGCCAGTTCTTTACTCTAAGATTGGAAATCTTAGGACACGTTTTAACATCAGATGGATTACATGTAGACCCGAAGAAGAGGACTACTATATTAACATTTCCAACTCCTATAAGAAAAAAGGATCTTAGAGGGTTCCTTGGAATCGTTAATTATCTCAGCAGATTTATTCCTGACTTAGCATCATATGCAAGCACCCTGTCAGAACTGCAAGGAGAAACAAAGAAATGGGAATGGACAGATACTCATAACGCAGCGTTTGAAAAACTCAAGGAACTCGTGAATTCCCCACATATTTTAAAACCTTGGAATAATGAATCTACTGAACTGTAATGGAGAACGTTGTTTCATTGCTTATATAATTGATTATATACTTTTGTATTTCCTATATTACTACTATGTTATGTAACTAAGCCTCTCAGTTGAAGGACTAGCCTTCTACCACCTCCTATTGCTTTATAAGCATCTATAGCATGCGGAATTTGCCATGGGAAGTTCCATGGCACTTGCCATATGAAGACACCCTCATTATGGCCGCGTGACCTCTGTTTAAAGGCGTGTGAGTCACTACTATGGCCACATGACCATCGTTTATGGCGCGTGACTTATTACTATGGCCACATGACCCTTTTTGTACAGCGCACTACCTTCTGGTATGCCACCCTGTATTGTATTTATTTCCTTAGTCATCAGATCTCAGAGGAGTATAAATAGGCCGCTGGATTCCCTCTGGAATCCATAGAAAGACAAGAAGCAACCAAGCAAGCACTCAGAGCAAGCAAGCCTATATTCCGATCAGATCAAGATCATATAGCTTAGATAGCACAAATCATATAAGATAGATTACACCAGTTAATTACTGTTCCCTTGGGAACGTCCCACATAGTAATCTCCCTACCCTTCTGAGGTCTTACCTCAGCAGAACCGAAATACACAAACGTCCGTGCCTACGGATATAGATTGTATAAACGGTACCGAATGAATACTGTCTAGTACCATTCATTACATTTTTTTTAACTACTTACCTAATCTTTACTCTTAAATCCAAGGCCTGATCAACCTTCGGATACCTTTATTACACTCAGCAAGTGTATACAATTCGACACCAAGTGCACATATAAAATCGATATCATTATTCAACTAGCTAGCCAACAAAAATCCAACAACGAGACATCAGACTCTCAACTGCAGTACATCAACAAAAGACTTAGAAGCAAGCTAAGCAGAGCTCTAACGGGCAGTGGTATCCTACATTAAACAATCCCACCCTCGTTCACAACACTTTTCCCAATAAGATCGACAACTCATCTTGCACTCCTGGCAACCGCCATTACATCTGTACCTGTAAATCCAGTACACCATTGAAAAACCGGCCCCCCAGGTCCCAGGAATAATTGGTCTAAACAACCAAGCATCACAATCCAAGGCTCAAATCTCGCTGCCTCCACTGCAGCCATTTCCTCCAGAAAAGAATTACCTCCATCAGAACCTTCCTTAGGCCCAGACATCTCTACCAATACCTCTGCGCCCCCAACGTCTACCTCAACACACCAATCAGAAAACGTGAACTCTTGCCGGAAGAACTAGAACTAGATTCTAGACCAGTAGACGAAGAAAAACCAGGACCATAAGAAACATCAGGATCCTGACATCCAGCCTCACCAGCACGTGAGCCACTGAGCCAACAGAACCATCAGTCGAACAGAGATCATAAGGATCATTAGCTACCACACCATCAGCACAGAAAGGTGCCAAAGAAGAAAAGTAACTCGACGATCGTATCACATAACCAGCTGCATTTGGTTGCGGACAGATGACGAAATCAGACATAATGGCGTCTGAACTTAGTAAGAAGACTAAGAGGTCGAGACGGTTAACTATGTTACCTGAAGATATTAAGAAATTAGTAGAAGAAACTCCCAGAAAGACCAGATTTATAGTTCCTAACACAGAAGGGGAAATAAATCTGCCCATCGATATAGAAATAGGAGAACCAGGTGGAGCAGGAACCAAACTATATTTTAGTATGGCTTTACCTCTCGCACCAGAAGAATTTTGGGACAGACATCTTCAACAATTGAGGAGATTTTGAAATATACTCGCTCAATGGGACATGCCCAACAGTATCATCCTGATGATACTCGACTCTTAATGGAAGCTGTAGCAAAACACTACTTATGGCTAACACCTTACCCATTCAAAGAAGAAGACTTAGAAATGAACGCATTTTTAAGCAAAGAATTAAGGAAACCTGTTGTTCCACTTTTAAGGAAACCGAATTGGGTAATAAATAACTGGGAAGAAATAATGGCATTCATGATGAGCGGCACTCATCTAGAAGAATCAGTACATACCGCGGAGGATTTTTTCAATCCTAGCAAAGAACTTCCAGGAGCATTCCTGAGAACACCAAAAGATCAATCGAAAGGCAAAGGTCGAGCACCTGAGACACCAGAAAGGAGGACTGGGTCAGCCAAAGAACCAGACGACAAAGACCAACCACCAGAAGATATAGAATTACCAGAAGACGATGATGATCTAGATACAGGACTAGACCAACAGAAGCAGAAAACACAAGGAGGAGGATAGACCCGATGATAGCGGAGATGATAGCTCGGACTCTGATAAGGCATCGTCAGTTGCAAGTCAAACTCTTAAAAGAAAACCCAAACGAGGAAAATCAGTTGAACACCAGCAATGGGAATCTACAACAGGAATGGTTACAACGGGTAACCATAAACAAGAATACTTTAAAAGGAATAAAGATTGATATGCCAGAAAAATTAAGAGGAGAAGACAAAAAATGGCAAGACTCACAATATTTTACTCTTGGGCCACAGCAATGCAACATTGGTTTGTTCTCAAAAGAATAGATTTAGAAGGCGCTTCAGCTCTGGAAATTGTTGGATTCAGAATGGAAGGAAGCGCGCTCACTACTTATAATCATTCCTAAGAGAAAAAGGAAAGAATGCACATTCTTTGGTTTCATACTAGCACTAAGGGATTTTCTGATACCTCTACTAGTAAGGACATTTTGTGGAAACGATGGGAGACAGCCACACCATACAAGGACGGACGTCACATGGGAATCAAACAGTTTGCCAACTGGCTTACTGAAATGCAAATCAAATTGATTGACAAGGATGGCAAACAATCAATATCGCAGGAAGTAAAAAGAAGAAAGTTTCTTAATCACCTGCCGCCATATATGTCAGCTACATTAATTCCTTTAATAAAGAAGAATGGTCATATGATCAGCTCGTATATCAAGCGAGTCATATGAAGCTTCCAAGAAGGATATTGCCCCACCATCCACAACAAATACATCCCGATGACAACACCCTCGGAATGAAAATCGAAGTCACGGTCCACGCAGGGACCAGAATCAACGACAAAAAACAGGATTTAATCCTAGCAGCAATCCCAACACCAAACCCAACACAGAAAATCGGAAGGACTCAGATTGGGACACCATCACAAAAAAATTGGATCAGAAGACGAAGATGCAATTAATTAGAGACAAGAAATGTCTATGGTGTTGGAACCCTGGACACTCCTACAAGGAATGTAGGAAACGAAAAAATAAGGTACCCATGCGTACAGCCGCACAAGATTTAGCTATGCCGATAGCTACCAAGGATAAAAACAACAAGGATAAAATCAAGGAACGACCCTTGTCAAGACAGGTACCAGATTTTAGCAAGGTATTCATTAGAGCTAATGAACACCCTGCACTAGCTTTAATTGATCTCCAAACGAAGGGAGGAGACTTAATCAATTCTCAATTTGTACACCTATACAAAATACCAACTAGAAGTATCGAGAAGAAATCATTAAGTACTGCAATTAAAGGCTCAAAAGGAATGATAGATAAAGTTGTACTATCAAACTTGATTGGATAGGTTATGTAGAAGAACGAACATTCTATGTAGCTCATTTGACTGGATGGGACATGATACTAGGAGAACCTGCTCTCAGCAAAGTGCGAGCAATAATTCCTGCCCATTAGGAACCGGTTACTATCCAACCGGAAAATATTCCTCGATTCCAGCTAAGTGTATGGAAAGGATCTAGAACTATAGCGAATGGTATAAGATTAGCGTATACACAGGTCAGCTGTGAATCAGTCACAGATTATAGTGAACCAGATAATTGGGAAAATATTAGTGACGCGGAAGAAACTGATTCAGAAAGAGAACTCGTGACAGCTGATTCTACGATACAGAAAGAATTCAACCCTGTAACGGAGTTTCCCTTATTATTTCCCAAGACAATTCTATGGGAATTACCTCCACTAAGAAAAATTAATCACTCTATCAAACCAAAAGCGGGAGCTACTTGGATACCAAAATGGCGACCCTTAGGACATCGATTTAGACAACAAATCCATGACAAATTAGTCGAAGAAGAAGCATTAGGTTATATATATAGAGTAGAAAATGATACAAATGCTGTAGTTATGTTCACTATTCCTAAACGAGATAAACTGGAAGAAGCCAGACATGTCAATGACTGTCGAGACCGCAATTTGGCTGTTGAACCGGACCACACCCCATTGCCAGATATTAATGAAGCAATTGAACTAGTAGCGGAGAATCCCATTTGGACTAAGCTCGACTTAGCTGACAGATTTTTTAATATCAGGAACAATAAAAATCTGAGCAGCACTCTACCTTTTTATGTTACATGGGATATTTCAGAAGTAGAGTTATACAACAAGGGGATCGTAACGCACCTGCTACCATGGTTCGCGTTATGCATGAAATTTTTAAGGACATGGTCTATAAAAATTTAATCATCTATATTGATGATATTATTATATTCTCAAAACATATGAAGAACATGTAGAATTATTGAAGAAAGTACTTTAAAGTCTATAGGACGAGAAATTCTATCTCAAAGAAAGCAAATGCCAGTTCTTTACTCCAAGATTGGAAATCTCAGGACACGTTTTAACATCAGATGGATTATATGTAGACCTGAAGAAGAGGACTACTATATTAACATTTCCAACTCCTACAAGAAAAAAGGATCTTAGAGGATTCCTTGGAATCGTTAATTATCTCAGCAGATTTATTCTGACTTGGCATCGTATGCAAGCATCCTGTCAAAACTGCAAGGAGAAACAAAGAAATGGGAATGGACAGATACTCATAACGCAGCGTATGAAAAACTGAAGGAACTCGTGAATTCCCCACACGTTTTAAAACCCTGGAATAATGAATCTACTGAACCCAAATATTTAGTCTGTGATGCTAGTGATGTAGGACTAGGATCTTGGATAGGTCAAGGACTATTGACGCACATCAGACCATCATGCTTCCACTCTAGAAAATTTAATCCAGCACAACTCAATTATCCTACCTTTCAAAAGGAATTATTAGTGATTATTGACTCATTAAAATTTTTTGAAGCACAATTGAGAGGTCACAAGTTCACTATCCTTACCGACCACAAACCGTTAGTAACCTTCCATACTCAAACGCCTGCAAGTCAAAAATTGAGGTGATGGCAAGATTACCTAATGGAATTTGATACAGACATACAGCATACCGCAGGAAAGGAAAATTTGATAGCAGACGCTCTATCAAGGAAGCATAAATACTTAGACACTCCTACCACCGAGGACGATTATATCTCCAACAGCATCGATCCTCCTAACCATACCTACAACCGCAACATCTCTACCAACGCTTTAAGAACTTTCCACTTACCAGAAACCTCTACTCAGAACAATATGGTTTCTCGCGGAGCTATCAATTTCAAGCATGTCGACTGCGACTTCAACAAATGTCGTGGAAGAGCCGAAGAACTTGGACACCATATCTTCTGTCCATATTTCGAAGGCATCCCAGATGAAGAAAGCGAATATGACATGATGAAGGAAGAAGAGTCCTCAGAAGACGAGACTCTATCTAATATACCAGAAGAAGTTTTCAGCGGGTATGATGTGTACCCAATATAAACAAGAACAAACCCTTAACAGTTCTTGGATTAAAATATAGGCCTCCATCTTCTGAAAACCTCAACAAAATACCCTCGCTCCTGAAGAAGTGAAAGAAATTGCTATCAACCTGGCTCATAGCAATTGGCAACAAGACAAAAGGATGCACTGGTCCTTTTGCTGTGATTTTTACTGTCCAGTTCATGGCAGCTCTCACGCCATGAACAACTGCATGTTCACCGTCGAAACATGTGCAATCTGCAACCACCACGGACATGGCAGTTTGAACTGTGACCTGATAGCCTCAGTTCTTAAGAAGGAGAAGGAATTCCTTACGACTCATATTGCGCATATCTTATCTGCAAATGAGCCTCAAAAGGAACTAGCACCAGTACAACAAACGCCAGCTTATCTACCTCTACCAGCTCTCAGCCGTGAAGAAGCTATCTAGGAAATCGGAGAATGAGCAAAAAGATGGATTGCCAACAAGCCGACACAACCCACTCTCCAACCCAGCATTCAGTTCAGTAATCCTACTGAACAGATGACTAACCGACAAATGGAACAGGAGATCATGAATACTCCTGTTGCCCCACAACAATTATGGAATGCACCTCAACAACCAGCTGCAACCGCTAGCAGCAGTAATTCGATTCCAATCAACACTGCCGCCATTACCACTCGTTCAAAAAAGCGAGTAGCCATTGACGAAGAATTACCCTCTTTCATCCAAGACACCAAGACCTCCAGACAGCGTTGTGATTTCTGTAAGTTTTCAGGACATAATGCTTCCACATGCAAGGAGAAAAAACCCACCATCAATGACTTCAACACAAGGATCAAACCGACTCTCAACAAGCTCATTGAAGAGAAGCACATCAGCGACGGATGGGAAGATGACAAGGACTACTTCATCACACACTGGCTTGACCAAGGAACAGGTATGAAAGCCGCATATCAATCATGTATGAGAGTATGCCCTATCTGGAAGAACTACTATGATACCTTTATGAACCAAAAGGATCATAGAATAAAAGATGGATTTTTGTATGTCAAGAACCGACAAGAACAATGGAGACTAGTCTTGCCCTTTACCTTTAACATCGAAGGTAAGAACTATCTCGAATTGGTTATTAAAGATGCACATGAAGCAACCACTCATGTGGCATTGAAAAAATGATGAAATATCTTACTGACCGATATGATTGCCAGTCCTTTGCAGAACCAACTAAGAACTATATCAAAAGTTGTGATACTTGTTAACGGACAAAGTATTCCAACAAAGCGCCACTTGGACTCGTAACCCCATTACATGTACCAAGTAGGCCATGGACTGACATATCAATGGATTTTCTTAAGTTAGCACCTGTGTTTACTAAGTGTTCAATTTTGTACCCGAATATTCCTGTTGAAGAAGATCATGTAGTTTGTATTTCACGACTTTGGACGATTGTCAATAGACAATCAGGATTCAAGTTTCTTATGCCTGTCTCAGATAATTTCACAGCAAAACAATGTACTGCTACCTTTGATACTCATGTAGTTCCGACTATGGGATACCCTTTCTGTATTGTTTTTGACCGCGACACTCTTTTTATGTCAACGCACTTTCAAGATTGGGCTAGAAATAAAGGAATCAAGTTGGAACTGTCCACCGCATATCATCTACGTGCAGACGGACAATCAGAAATTGTGAACAAAGAAATTCTACAAGTAGTAAGAGCCTGTAAATCAAAGGATTTGATTGGCTACAGAAACAACCAGAGATACAGTTGAAACTCAACTCTAGGTATAATGCCGCTAGACAGAATAGTCCCTTTTCCACACTATTTGCATTTAATGCACATCTTGGCGTAATGATACTTCCATACCCCATTAATGCATATGTACCAGCAAATGAACGTCATGAGATAACGTCTAAAAACCTATATGACGACAAGAAGACTCAAGCATCTCAAGCGAACAAACGACTTCCCAATACAGCCAAATTTTCAGTCGGACAACAAGTTATGCTTTCCTCAGAAAATATCAACCTATCAAACGTCTCACCCAAACTCAAACCAAAATGGCTAGGCCCATTTCCCATTATTTCTAGTAATCGGAAACGCAATAACTATAGCCGAGACATATCCAGTCAACTTGACCTCCACCTCATATATAATACTTTTCATATTAGCAAACTTAAACCCTACTATAAAAACGATCCTATCTAGTTCCCTCATAGACAATCTCAGGAACCAGGACCAATTTAAGAAGATCCTTATGAAGTTGAAAAGATATTAGAATTTAGAACAGCTCCTCGAACTGGAGAAAGACAATATAAGGTCAGATGGCTAGGATACTCTCCTAAATATGATTCCTGGGTAAACGCTAAGGACATCACCATGGAAATAATTTAAGACTTCTGGACGACCGGAAGTATGGAAGACACATTCAAGAGACATCTAAGGACTAAAGGAAAACAAGGACCACGAACCAGAGATGAGACCCGAGCTCTCATCCAACAAGAACGAGATAGAATCATAAGTCAAGGAAACACTAAGGATATTCATGTTAATGCTAATGTATTGACAATGCATCAAATCTTAGGACGTATGGAAACCAATATGGCAGAACGAAAGAAGTAAGGATAGGAAATCCTTCTATGTAGGGAAGTGTAATGGAGAACGTTATTTCATTGCTTATATAATTGATTATATACTTTTGTATTTCCTATATTACTACTATGTTATGTAACTAAGGCTCTCGGTTGAAGGACTAGCCTTCTACCACCTCTTATTGCTTTATAAGCATCCATAGCACCTGGAATTTGCCATGGGAAGTTCCATGGCAATTGCCATATGAAGACACCCTCATTATGGCCGCGTGACCTCTGTTTAAAGGCGTGTGAGTCACTACTATGGCCACATGACCATCGTTTATGGCGTGTGACTCATTACTATGGCCACATGACCCTTTTTGTACAGCGCACCACCTTCTGGTGTGCCACCCTGTATTGTATTTATTTCCTTAGTCATCAGATCTCAGACGAGTATAAATAGGCCGCTGGATTCCCTCTGGAATCCACAGAAAGACAAGAAGCAACCAAGCAAGCACTCAGAGTAAGCAAGCCTATATTCTGATTAGATCAAGATCATATAGCTTAGATAGTATAAATCATATAAGATAGATTACACCAGTTAATTACTGTTCCCTTTGGGAACGTCCCACATCGTAATCTCCCTACCCTTCTGAGGTCTTACCTCAGCAGAACCGAAATACACAACAGTCCATGCCTACGGATATAGATTGTATAAACGGTACTGAATAAATACTGTCTAGTACCATTCATTACATGAACCCAAATATTTAGTCTGTGATGCTAGTGATGTAGGACTAGGATCTTGGATAGGTCAAGAACCGTTAACGCATATCAGACCATCATGCTTCCACTCTAGAAAATTTAATCCAGCTCAACTCAATTATCCTACCTTTCAAAAGTAATTATTAGCGATTATTGACTCATTGAAATTTTTTGAAGCACAACTAAGAGGTCACAAGTTCACTATCCTTACTGACCATAAACCATTAGTAACCTTTCATACTCAAACACCTGCAAGCCAGAAATTGAGGCGATGGCAAGATTACCTAATGGAATTTGATACCGATATACAGCATACCACAGGAAAGGAAAATTTGATAGCAGACGCTCTATCAAGGAAGCATAAATACTTGGACACTCCCACCACCGAGGACAATTATATCTCCAACAGCATCGATCCTCCTAACCATACCTACAACTGCAACATCTTTACCAACGCTTTAAGAACTTTCCACTTACCAGAAACCTCTACTCAGAACAATATGGTTTCTCGCGGAGCTATCAATTTCAAGCATGTCGACTGCGACTTCAACAAATGTCGTGGAAGAGCCAAAGAACTTGGACACCATATCTTCTGTCCATACTTCTAGGGCATCCAGGATGAAGAAAGCGAATATGACATGATGAAGGAAGAAGAGTCCTCAGACGACGAGACTCTATCCACCATACCAGAAGAAGTTTTCAGCGGGTATGATCGTGTACCCAATATAAATAAGAACAAACCCTTAACAGTTCTTGGACTAAGATATAGGCCTCCATCTTCTAAAAACATTCAATAAAAATCTCTCGCTCCCGAAGAAGCGAAGGAAATTGCTATCGACTTGGCTCATAGCAAGTGGGAACAACACAAAAGGATACACTGGTCCTTTTGCCGTGATTTTTACTGTCCAGTTCATAGCAGCTCCCACGCCATGAACAACCGCATGTTCACCATCGAAACATGTACAATCTGCAACTACCACGGACATAGCAGTTTGAACTGTGACCTGACAGCCTCAGTTCTTAAGAAGGAGAAGGAATTCGTTACGACTCATATTGCACACCTCGTATCCGCAAATGAGCCTCAAAAGGAACTAGCACCAGTACAACAAACGCCAGCTTATCCACCTCCACCAGCTCTCAGCCGTGAAGAAGCTATCCAGGAAATTGGAGAATGGGCAAAAAGATGGATTGCCAACAAGCCGACACAACCCACTCTCCAACCCAGCATTCAGTTCAGTAACCCTACCGAACAGATGAGCACCCGACAAATGGATCAGGAGATCAGGAACACTCCTGTTGTCCCACAAAAACCATGGAATGCGCTTCAACAACCAGCTCCAACCGCTAGCAGCAGTAATGCAATTCTAATCAACACTGCCGCCGTCACTACTCGTTCTAAAAAGAGAGTAGCAATTGACGAAGATTTGCCCTCTTTCATTCAAGACACCAAGACCTCCAGACAGCGTTGTGATTTCTGTAAGTTTTCAGGACATAATGCTTCCACATGCAAGGAGAAGAAACCCACCATCAATGACTTCAACACAAGGATCGAACCGACCCTCAACAAGCTCATTGAAGAGAAGCACATCAGCGACAGATGGGAAGACGACAAGGACTACTTCATCACATACTGGCTTGACCAAGGAACAGGTATGAAAGCTGCATATCAATCGTGTATGAGAGTATGTCCTATCTGGAAGAACTACTATGATACCCTTATGAACCGTAAGGATCATAGAATAAAAAATGGATTTTTGTATGTCAAGAACCGACAAGGACAATGGAGACTAGTCTTGCCCTCTACCTTTAACATCGAAGGTAAGAACTATCTCGAATTGGTTATTAAAGATGCACATGAAGCAACCGCTCATGGTGGCATTGAAAAAACGATGAAATATCTTACTGACCAATATGATTGGCAGTCCTTTGCAGAACCAACTAAGGACTATATAAGAAGTTGTGATACTTGTCAACGGACAAAGTATTCCAACAAGGTGCCACTTGGACTCGTAACCTCATTACATGTACCAAGTAGGCTATGGACTGACATATCGATGGATTTTCTTAAGTTAGCACCTGTGTTTACTAAGTGTTCAATTTTGTACCCGAATATTCCTGTTGGAGAAGATCATGTAGTTTGTATTTCATGACTTTGGACGATTGTCGATAGACAATCAGGATTCAAGTTTCTTATTCCTGTCTCAGATAATTTCACAGCAGAACAATGTACTGCTACCTTTGATACTCATGTAGTCCCGACTATGGGATACCCTTTCTGTATTGTTTTTGACCGCGACACGCTTTTTATGTCAATGCACTTTCAAAATTGGGCTAGGAATAAAGGAATCAAGTTGGAACTGTCCACTGCATATCATCCACATATAGATGGACAATCGGAAATTGTGAACAAAGAAATTCTACAAGTAGCAAGAGCCTGTAAAATCGAAGGATTTGATTGGCTACAGAAACTACCAGAGATACAGTTGAAACTTAACTCTAGGTATAATGCCGCTAGACAGAATAGTCCCTTTTCCACACTATTTGGATTTAATACACATCTTGGCGTATCGATACTTCCATACCCATTAATGCATATGTACCCGCAAATGAACGTCATGAGGTAACGTCTAAAAACCTATATGACGCCAAGAAGACTCAAGCATCTCAAGCGAACAAACGACTACCCAATACAGCCAAATATTCAGTCGGACAACAAGTCATGCTTTCCTCAGAAAATATCAACCTATCGAACGTCTCACCCAAACTCAAACCAAAATGGCTAGGCCCATTTCCCATTATTTCTAGTAATCAGAAACGCAATAACTATAGCCTAGACCTATCCAGTCAACCTGACCTCCACCTCATATATAATACTTTTCATATTAGCAAACTCAAACCATACTACAAAAACAATCCCACCCAGTTCCCTCACAGACAATCTCAGGAACCAGGACCTTTTCAAGAAGATCGTTATGAAGTTGAAAAGATATTAGAATTTAGAACAGCTCCTCAAACTGGAGAAAGACAATATAAGGTCAGATGGCTAGGATACTCTCCTAAATATGATTCCTGGGTAAACGCCAAGGATATTACCACCGAAATTCTTCAAGACTTCTGGACGACCGGAAGTATGGAAGACACATTCAAGAGACGTCTAAGGACTAAAGAAAAACAAGGACCACGAACCAGAGATGAGACCCGAGCTGTCATCCAACAAGAACGAGATAGAATCATAAGTCAAGGAAACACTAAGAATATTTATGTTAATGCTAATGTATTAACAATGCATCAAATTTTAGGACGTATGGAAACCAATATGGCAGAACGAAAGAAGTAAGGATAGGAAATCCTTCTATATGGGGAAGTGTAATGGAGAACATTTGTTTCATTGCTTATATAATTGATTATATACTTTTGTATTTCCTATATTACTACTATGTTATATAACTAAGCCTCTCAGTTGAAGGACTAGCCTTCAACCACCTCCTATTGCTTTATAAACGTCCATAGTATACGGAATTTGCCATGGGAAGTCCCATGGCACTTGCCATATGACGACACCCTCATTATAGCCGCATGACCTCTGTTTAAAGGCGTGTGAGTCATTACTATGGCCACATGACCATCGTTTATGGCGTGTGACTCATTACTATGGCAACATGACCCTTTTTGTACAGCGCACCACCTTCTGGTATGCCACCCTTTATTGTATTTATTTCCTTAGTCATCAGATCTCAGAGGAGTATAAATAGGCCACTGGATTCCCTCTGGAATCCACAGAAAGACAAGAAGCAACCAAGCAAGCATTCAGAGCAAGCAAGCCTATATTCAGATCAGATCAAGATATATAGCTTAGATAGCACAAATCATATAAGATAGATTACACCAGTTAATTACTGTTCCCTTCGGGAACGTCCCACATAGTAATCTCCCTACCCTTCTGAGGTCTTACCTCAGCAGAACTGAAATACACGAACGTCCGTACCTACGGATATAGATTGTATAAACGGTACCGAATGAATACTGTCTAGTACCATTCATTACACCTTCGAGTTTAGAGTACAATACCAACATACTATGCAATAGGCTAGTGGCTTCAGAACAGAATATATAATATATACCTTTACTAAATATAAGCCTCTACTGCTATGAGTGAGCTTATACTACTACCAGCTAGCCTATACTGCCCTATTCTTTTAGAAATAGATCTACTTGTGTCCAATTAAATGAACTAGTCCTTGTCATTTTCCTATCTATCACAGATATGATTCTCTTCAATGGGCTTATTGAAAGTTAGTTTAATCCTTTAGTTAATATTATTAATGGTAGGTTTCTACTCTATATATATAGAAGCATTATATCTTGGGAACTTAAAATATATAAGACATATATTTGTAAAGGATAAGGTTAGACATAGGAGATGAGTAAGCAACTTCCTTATATGCATTCTTGTTTAGATAAAAACTTCCATCTTAAGAAATAAATAAGAGTTTTTAATTTATATACATTAGTAGTTAATATTTAATCTATAATACCTATTGTTTCTATTCTCATAAGTATTACTTCTACTTGCTACTATATTATACCAGATATTGCTTTACCTTTTCTTAAAATCCTTAATAATAGCAATATTATTAAGAAAATATCTAACTACCTTTCAAGGCTACCTTTCTTCAAAAAAATATCTAAGTATTATTTGGAGTAAGTCCATTTTATTACCTTTATCTTTATTAATCTTGATTGTATTGGATAAAACAAAAACTGAAAGAATATTTTCTCTTTCTTTATTAATCATATTCAATATTTCTTTCCTTATTTTATTTTTGCTAAGCTTATACTTATTAACTTTCCTTTTCTTATAAGTTACTTACTTGCTACTATTCAACTAGAATTCTTTTCTCAATGATATATCAACCTCATTAACAAATACTTATTTATTATACTTATAAGGCCATCCTTTCTATTTTACTTTTTACTATAACTTTCCTATTTTAAGTTGAGACCTAAACTCCAAAACTCTTTCTACCTTATATTTATCTTTTTTAACTGGTTCTAGTTGATTCAGAGTTCTAGAAGAAAACAATTAAATTAGATTTTGAAAGGAAAATATAGGTGATGAGGTATAGAAGGAGTTGTTGATATTATTAAGATTGGAAAAGTCAGTAGAGTCAAATTTAGTATTTTAACTTTAAAGTGAATAATTAGTAATAGTAAAGGGATCTATATATTTAGAGGATAGATTGAAAAAGTGGTATTTTGATAGGAGGTTGTTTGTTAATAGCATAACCTAATCACCAGCTTTTCTATATTTATTGGTTTACTAAATCTAGTCCTTTTTTATTCTAGTAAGATTTTTAGCAATCTAGTATAATCTAGTAGTACAGTTTGAATAAGTAGGTATAAGGTAAGGTAGAATAGGTGCTGACAAATTAGACTAGAATCCTAGCTTAGTGAAAAAAGATAATAATTATTTTATAGTACTTGTAATGGGGAGGGCTCAGGAAGTATAGTGACTAAAGAGTAGATCTAGGCAGTAGGTAAAGGGATCATATATATAGTAATGCTATGTATGTAATTAGGGAAGGCTGAGATAAGGTAAGGGTAGGAGGTAAGAGGTAAAGACAAGAGGTAGAAAGCAAGAGGTAAGGACAAGAGACATATTAAAGTAGTTACCATATGTGTTAAAGGGAGACAGCTGTACTGTAGAACTGTTTACAAGACAAGGAGCTATATAAGAGAGGTATACACATACTGGGAGAGGTAAGGTATTCTATTGGGTATACAAGATATTAGATAGGGATCCAATGACAGTACGAGGGACAGAGGCTATATATACATAATTCTGGGCTAGAGTAATAGAAGGAATAACCTTTCTAAAATCCATACCTCAAAAGTTAAGTAAGATAACGATAACCTATTACCGGCATCGTAAGTAATACCAAAAGCAACAATAATAATATTCTATCACTTGCAATCGCAAGTGATAACAAAGACAAAGACAACTAAGCATATAGTTGTGATACTATCCCCCCTTTAGGCTGAAGCTGTAGTGACAAGGAGGCTTAGATATAACAACCAGCAAAATCAATACAAATAATAACAAAAGCAAAAACCAAAACCCCAACTCCAAAAAACAAGAACTCCAACTCCAAACAATAACAACAAGAATGAGAGTCAGATAGGCCTTACTATATGACTCTTAAAAGGTACAATATCATTTAATTGGGTAAGGCTTCCTTAGGTATTACTAATATAATATAGTAACCAAATCATGTATATTCTCTAAGTCCTCTGCAAGTTGCCAAGTTGCCTCCTTATCCCTTAACTTTTTAACTTTATATTGCAGATAACTATACCTCTTCTTCAAGTCCAATACCTCTTCAACCTCCTACTTCTCCTTACCCTCAACTACTATAAGAGGAGGGGGGGATGCTTCTGTTTTAGAAGGGAGTTGTCTGCCGCAGGCTCAACTTCTGATACAGAGTGGTATTTGATGTCCTTGAGGAACTTCAACTAGTATGTGTGAGTACCTATATTCCCTAATACCTTATATAGCTTCAAGAACTTATGATCCAGCTTGCGAGAAGGCCATTCTGTCCAGAAGTGCTAGCTGGAGAGTTATACTTTATCTTCTGGCTAATACTTGAGGGCTGGCAACTGTAATCCATTAGTATATTCAACTTACCTAGCTTGCATATATTCCAGCTTAGCTTTCAGGGTAGAGTAGAGCTCCACAATTTCAGCTGCAAACTTCTTAACTGGGGGGTGGATTCTCTACAGGAGAGCTAGAGCATCCACAAATTAGGGGTACCAATTATAATTGAGTAGGAAGGGGGAGGTTTTTAAGGACTTTGAAAACTGGTTGTTTGTGGTGAACTCACAGGTTGCTAACAAGGACACCCAGTTATTTTGCTAGTAGTTGATATAGGCCTGCAGATATTATTCTATGATAGTATACATCCTTTCTAACTAGCTATTAGTTTGAGGGTGGTAGGCTGTCGAGAGACTTATCTTAATCTCTAAAAGCTTACAGAATGCTTTCCAGAATTCTAAGGTGAACTGAGGCCCCTAGTCAGATACAATAGATTCTGGAAGGCTATGATACTGGAACATATTAGTGAGGTAGAGATTGGCTAGGTCTAGGGTGGAGCAGGTATCCCAGCAAAGCATCATATGCCTTATTTTCATTAGCCAATCTACCACTATCAGGATGGGATTGAATCTCAAGTCCTACAACAACCCAGTTATGAAGTCTATAGTCAGATATTGCCAGGTCTGATCTGAGATCTTCAGGGGCTTCAGGGTATCATAAGGAGCATGGCGGGTGGGTTTTGTATGCTTATAGATATGGCAATTCTATATGTACCATTCTACCTCCTTCTATTAGTTAATCTATGTTTATTGCCTAGAAAGTAGTTCTAATATCTTAGCTACTTTATGATGGCTAGCAGCTAAAGTGTTATATTGTCCCCTAATCAGGGGGAGGTGCAAATTCCCTTCTGGTATATACAGCCAGTCCAGGTGGTATAGAAGGCTATCCTGAATAGTATACTCAACTAGAGAAATCTTAACATGGTGATACTAGTTAGAATCTACTCCTATAATAATGTCTTCAACTAGGGGGTTGTCCTCATATGCCTTTTTTACCTCTAGGTGGACATCACTTTTTGCATCTGTATTAGCCTCAATACCCCCTATATCAGCCTTGGCAAGAATATTGGTAGCCAAGTCAAGATTTTCCAGCTTTAGTACTACCTGGTTCTTGTACTTTAGCCTTTTATTTCCCCTCTTAAGAAGATCTTCTAATATTTTAGTTAGTACATTTGGCTTACCTCTTGCCTTTCTACGCTGATTCCTGATCTTAAAGTTAAAATGAGACAAGAATTCTAATTACCTAGCCTGTCAGTAGTTCAATAACTTAGTAGTTGTAAAGTATTCCAGGTTCTTGTAGTTAGAGAGAACCTCTATAATACCCTTTGCTGATTTCAGGTAAAGCCTCTATTTCTTAAATACTTGTACAATAGCTATTAACTCTTTGTCATATATCTCATAATTATATTCTATTGGAGAATACTTTTTGGAGAAATATGCCACTAGGTGGAGGACACCATTATCATTGTTCTGGAATAGTATTCTAGAGGAAACATAGTTAGAGGCATCTGTTTTAATGATATACTCCTGTTTGTAGTTGAAATGGGCTAGAATCAGTGCTAAGTAGAAGGCTTTCTTGAGTTTCTATGTAATGAAGGGTACTAGACAGTATTTATTCGGTACCGTTTATACAATCTATATCCGTAGGCACGGACGTTCGTGTATTTCGGTTCTGCTGAGGTAAGACCTCAGAAGGGTAGGGAGATTACTATGTGGGACGTTCCCGAAGGGAACAGTAATTAACTGGTGTAATCTATCTTATATGATTTGTGCTATCTAAGCTTACCATTCGGAACCTAGTAGTGATCAGCCACTGACTTATGACCATCCCTACAACCCCCTAGTAGCAACACCTCCACCTACATCTCGTAATATATTATGACTCTGCTGATTCCGGCTATATTTACAACTATGGAAGCAAATACGCTCTACAACATAGTTACCCTCACATCCCACTATATTCAACTCAATATCCCCATACCACCTCCCTCTGCATGACCGTTGTCATACCCGACCCCTCCCCCTGAACCCCCCCCAATAGGGCGAGTATCATATGGGTGAACTCATAACCATGAGAGGGCCTTTTACCTAACATCTATATTCATGATTAAACAGCTTCTAGGGCAGCAAGCAACAATATATGCAAACAGTCAGCTATCATTACAAGCCGCTCACTGCTCCAAAAATGAGCTATTTTCAGAATTAGGTATATTTCCATGATTTATGCTATTATAACCCCCATATACCTCAATCCACTGCAATACTCTCTTCCCAAGCATTCTCAGCCCCCGCTGAAAGGTCTCCAATAGCTCTGGGAGCTCTAATACCCCCCCTTCAAGAATCTTCACCCTCCATTAATACCCCTACCTCTACTCCCTCTGTTAGCCTTATATTGTATGAATAGGCCCACAACCGCGAGGAGACCTTTACCTATATCCATAGTAAATTAGTGCTGAAAGTGGAGCGTGCTAGTTTGGTTGGTACGGAGTATGCAAAATTACAAATTGTAGGATCTCAACTCAGTACACTGAGTAAGTTCTGAGAGCTCTTATTCAATCAGCCAAATCCACCCCATCTATGCCCTCCTCAATCCCCCGAGTTCAACACTCCTCTAAAGCATCCTTAGCGGCCCCAGAGAGGTTGCTAACCACTCTGGAGCTACAATACCCCCCCATTTTAGGCTCTAGGTAGTCGCATTAGCTATGGCGGTATGCTGGCCTTTTTCGAGGCATTTTAAACCCTTTACACCCTTTATAGCTACCAGATCAGCCCAAGCATTACCGATATATACCAGAGTAGGTATTGAAAGCACGCTAGGTTGGGTACTAGGTTGGACGCTATGTTGGTAGTCTGGTTACTATATTGGTAGATGCTAGGTTGGACGCTAAGTATAGCACTAGAATGGCACGAGACTAGACAAAGCACTAGGTTAGGTGTTGAGGAATTTAGAGTAACTAAGTCGATGCTGAGTTGGACTCGTAAATATGGGGTTGCTGTTGGTTGCTGTGAGGGGGTTGAAATAGCCCTAGAGGAGGGTGACAAAACCTCCTAGATGGAAGCAATCCATGAAGCCCAAAGGGAAGGTATTAGAACTTTCAGAGCTATTGGAGACCTTTCGGCAGGGGCTGAGAATGCCTGGGAAGAGAGTATTGTAGCGGATTGAGGTATATGGGGGTTATAATAGTATAAATCATAGAAATATACCTAATTCTGAAAATAGCTTATTTTTGGAGCGGTGAGTGGCTTATAATGATAGCTGACTGTTTGTATATATTATTGCTTGCTGCCCTAGAAGATATTTAATCATGAATATAGATATTAAGTAAAGGGCCTTCTCATGGTGATGAGTTCACCAGCATGATACTCGCCCTTTTGGGGGGGGTTTAGGGGGGGGGGTCGGGTATGACAAGGGTCATGCTGGAGGAGGTGGTATGGGGGTATTGAGTTGAATATAGCGGGATGTGAGGGTAACCATGTTGTAGAGCGTATTTGCTTCTATAGTGGTGAATATAGCCGGAATCAGCAGAGTCATAATATATTACGAGATGTGGCTAGGGGTGTTGCTGCCAGGGGGTTGCAGGGATGGTTATAAGACAGTGGCTGATCACTACTAGGTTGTGAATGGTATATTATCTTGATCTGATCGGAATATAGGCTTGCTTGCTCTAAATGCTTGCTTGGTTGCTTCTTGTCTTTCTGTGGATTCCAGAGGGAATCCAGTGGCCTATTTATACTTCTTTGAGATCTGATGACTAAGGAAATAAATACAATAAAGGGTGGCATACCAGAAGGTGGTGCGCTGTACAAAAAGGGTCATGTGGCCATAGTAATGAGTCACACGCCATAAACGATGGTCATGTGGCTATAGTAATGACTCACACGCCTTTAAACAGAGGTCAAGCGGCCATAATGAGGGTGTCGTCATATGGCAAGTGCCATGGGACTTCCCATGGCAAATTCCGCGTGCTATGGATACTTATAAAGCAATAGGAGGTGGTTGAAGGCTAGTCCTTCAACTGAGAGGCTTAGTTATATAACATAGTAGTAATATAGGAAATACAAAAGTATATAATCAATCATATAAGCAATAAAACAAACGTTCTCCATTACACTTCCCCACATAGAAGGATTTCCTATCCTTACTTCTTTCGTTCTGCCATATTGGTTTCCATACGTCCTAAGATTTGATGCATTGTTAATACATTAGCATTAACATGAATATCCTTAGTATTTCCTTGACTCATGATTCTATCTCATTCTTGTTGGATGAGAGCTCGAGTCTCATCTCTGGTTCATGGTCCTTGTTTTCCTTTAGTCCTTAGACGTCTCTTGAATGTGTCTTCCATACTTCCAGTCGTCCAGAAGTCTTGAAGAATTTAGGTGGTAATATCCTTGGCGTTTACCCAAGAATCATATTTAGGAGAGTATCCTAGCCATCTGACCTTATATTGTCTTTCTCCAGTTTGAGGAGCTGTTCTAAATTCTAATATCCTTTCAACTTTATAACGATCTTCTTGAATTGGTCCTGGTTCCTAAGATTGTCTGTGAGGGAACTGGGTGGGATCGTTTTTGTAGTATGGTTTGAGTTTGCTAATATGAAAAGTATTATATATGAGGTGGAGGTCAGGTTGACTGGATAGGTCTAGGCTATAGTTATTGCGTTTCCGATTTCTAGAAATAATGGGAAATGGGCCTAGCCATTTTGGTTTGAGTTTGGGTGAGACGTTCGATAGGTTGATATTTTCTGAGGAAAGCATAACTTGTTGTCCGACTGAAAATTTGGCTGTATTAGGTAGTCGTTTGTTCGCTTGAGATACTTGAGTCTTCTTGGCGTCATATAGGTTTTTAGACATTACCTCATGATGTTTATTTGCGGGTACATATGCATTAATGGGGTATGGAAGTATCTATACGCCAAGATGTGCATTAAATCCAAATAGTGTGGAAAAGGGACTATTCTATCTAGCGGCATTATACCTAGAGTTAAGTTTCAACTGTATCTCTAGTAGTTTCTATAGCCAATCAAATCCTTCGATTTTACAGGCTCTTGCTACTTGTAGAATTTCTTTGTTCACAATTTCCGATTGTCCGTCTGCACGTGAATGATATACGGTGGACGGTTCCAACTTGATTCTTTTATTCCTAGCCCAATCTTGAAAGTGCGTTGACATAAAAAGAGTGTCACGGTCAAAAACAATACAGAAAGGGTATCCCATAGTCGGGACTACATGAGTATCAAAGGTAGCAGTATATTGTTCTGCTGTAAAATTATCTGAGACAGGAATAAGAAACTTGAATCCTGATTGTCTATCGACAATCGTCCAAAGTCGTGAAATACAAACTACATGATCTTCTTCAACAGGAATATTCGGGTACAAAATTGAACACTTAGTAAACACAGGTGCTAACTTAAGAAAATCCATCGATATGTCAGTCCATGGCCTACTTGGTACATGTAATAGGGTTACGAGTCCAAGTGGCGCCTTGTTGGAATACTTTGTCCGTTTACAAGTATTACAACTTCTTATATAGTCCTTAGTTGGTTCTGCAAAGGACTGGCAATCATATCAGTCAGTAAGATATTTCATCTTTTTTCAATACCACCATGAGCAGTTGCTTCATGTGCATCTTTAATAACCAATACGAGATAGTTCTTACCTTCGATGTTAAAGGTAGAGGGCAAGACTAGTCTCCATTGTCCTTGTCGGTTCTTGACATATAAAAATCCATCTTTTATTCTATGATCCTTACGGTTCACAAAGGTATCATAGTAGTTCTTCCAGATAGGACATACTCTCATGCACGATTGATATGTGGCTTTTATACCTGTTCCTTGGTCAAGCCAGTATATGATAAAGTAGTCCTTGTCATCTTCCCATCCGTCACTGATGTGCTTCTCTTCAATGAGCTTGTTGAGGGTCGGTTCGATCCTTACGTTGAAGTCATTGATGGTGGGTTTCTTCTCCCTGCATGTAGAAGCATTATGTCCTGAGAACTTACAGAAATCACAACGCTGTCTGGAGGTCTTGGTATCTTGAATGAAGGAGTGTAAATCTTCGTCAATAGCTACTCGCTTTTTAGAACGAGTGGTGACGGCGGCAGTGTTGATTGGAATCGCATTACTGCTGCTAGTGGTTGCAGCTGGTTGTTGAGGTGCATTCCATGGTTGTTGTGGGGCAACAGGAGTATTCATGATCTCCTGTTCCATTTGTCGGTTGGTCATCTGTTCGGTAGGGTTACTGAACTGAATGCTGGGTTGGAGAGTAGGTCATGTCAGCTTATTGGTAATCCATCTTTTTGCCCATTCTCCGATTTCTTGGATAGCTTCTTCGCGGCTGAGAGCTGGTAGAGGAGGATAAGCTGGCGCTTATTGTACTGGTGCTAGTTCCTTTTGAAACTCATTTACGGATACGAGGTGTGCAATACGAGTCTTAAGGAATTCCTTCTCCTTCTTAAGAACTGAGGCTGTCAGGTCACAGTTCAAACTGCCATGTCCACAGTGATTACAAATTGCACATGTTTCGACGGTAAACATGCGGTTGTTCATGGCGTGGGAGCTGCCATGAGCTGGACAGTAAAAATCATGGCAAAAGGACCAGTGCATCCTTTTGTGTTGTTGCCAATTGCTATGAGCCAAGTCGATAGCAATTTCCTTCACTTCTTCGGGAGCGAGGGTATTTTGTTGTGCGTTTTCAGAAGATGGAGGCCTATATCTTAGTCTAAGAACTGTTAAGGGTTTGTTCTTGTTTATATTGGGTACACGATCATACCCGCTGAAAACTTCTTCTGGTATAGTGGATAGAGTCTCATCGTCTGAGGACTCTTCTTCGGGTCTACATATAATTCATCTGATGTTAAAACGTGTCCTAAGATTTCCAATCTTGGAGTAAAGAACTGGCATTTGCTTTCTTTGAGATAAAATTTCTCATCCTGTAGACGTTGAAGTACTTTCTTCAATAATTCTACATGTTCTTCATACGTTTTAGAGAATATAATAATTTCATCAATATAGATGATTAAATTTTTATAGATCATATCATTAAAAATTTCATGCATAACGCGAATCATGGTAGCAGGTGCGTTACGATCCCCTTGTTGCATAACTCTACTTCTGAAATATCCCATATGACATAAAAAAGTAGAGTGTTACTCAGATTCTTTATTGTTTCTGATATTAAAAAATCCATCGGCTAAGTCGAGCTTAGTCCAAATGGGATTCTCCGCTACTAGTTCAATTGCTTCATTAATATCTGGCAATGGGGTGTGGTCCAGTTCGACGGCTAAATTGCGGTCTCGACAATCATTGACATGTCTAACTTCTTCCGATTTATCTCATTTAGGGATAGTGAACATGACTATAGCATTTGTGTCATTTTCTACTCTATATATACGACCTGATGCTTCTTCTTCGACTAATTTGTCGTGGATTTGTTGTCTAAATCAATGTCCTGAGGGTCGCCATTTTGGTATCCAAGTAGCTCCTGCTTTTGGTTTGATAGAGTGGTTAATTTTTCTTAGTGGCGGTAATTCCCGTGGAATTGTCTTGGGAAATAATAAGGGAAACTCCATTACAGGGTTGAATTGTTTCTGTACCATAGAAATGGCTGTCACAAGTTCTCTTTCTGAATCAGTTTCTTCCATGTCACTAATATTTTCCCAATTATCTGGTTCACTATAATCTGTGACTGATTTACAGCTGACCTGTGTATACACTGATCTTATACCATTTGCCATGGTTCTAAATCCCTTCCATACACTTAGTTGGAATTGTGGATTGTTTTCCGGCTGGATAGTAACTGGTTCCTGATAGGCAGGAATTATTCCTCGCACTTTGCTGAGAGCAGGTTCTCCTAGTATCATGTCACATTCAGTCAAATGAGCTACATAGAACCATCGTTCTTCTACATAACCTATCCAATCAAATTTGATAGTACAAGCTTTGTCTATCATTCCTTTTGAGCCTTTAAGTGCAGTACTTAATGATTTCTTCTCGATACTTCTAGTTGGTATTTTGTATAGGTATACAAATTGAGAATTGATTAAGTCTCCTCCCTTCGTTTGGAGATCAATTAAAGCTAGTGCGGGGTGTTCATTAGCTTTAACGAATACCTTGCTAAAATCCGGTACCTGTCTTGATAAGGGTCATTCCTTGATTTTATCCTTGTTGTTTTTATCCCTGGTGGCTATCGGCCTAGCTAAATCTTGTGCGGCTGTATGCATAGGTACCTTATTTTTCCATTTCCTACAGTCCTTGTAGGAGTGTCCAGGGTTCCAACACCATAGACATTTCTTGTCTTTAATTATTTGCATCTTCGTCTTCTGATCCAATTTTTTTGTGATAGTGTCCCAATCTGAGTCCTTCTGTTTTTCTGTGTTGGATTTGGCATTGGGATTGCTGCTAGGATTAAATCCTGTTTTTTGTCATTGATTCTGGTCCCTGCGTGGACCGTGACTTCGATTTTCATTCCGAAGGTATTGTCGTCGGGATGTATTTGTTATGGATGGTGGGGCAATATCCTTCTTGGAAGCTTTATATGACTCCGCTTGATGTATGAGCTGATCATATGACCATTCTTCTTTGATTAAAGGAATTAATGTAGCTGACATATATAGTGGCAGGTGATTAAGAAACTTTCTTCTTTTTACTTCCTGCGATATTGATTGTTTGCCATCCTTGTCAATCAATTTGATTTGTATTTCAGTAAGCCAGTTGGCAAACTGTTTGATTCCCATGTGACGTCCGTCCTTGTATGGTGTGGCTGTCTCCCATTGTTTCCACAAAATGTCCTTACTAGTAGAGGGTATCAGAAAATCCCTTAGCCTAGTATGAAACCAAAGAATATCACATTCTTTCCTTTTTCTCTTAAGAATTGATTATAAGTAGTAAGTGCGCTTCCTTCCATTCTGAATCCAACAATTTCCAAAGCTGAAGCGCCTTCCAAATCTATTCTTTTGATAACAAACCAACGTTGCATTGCTGTGGCCCAAGAGTCAAAATATTGTGTGTCTTGCCATTTTTTGTCTTCTCCTCTTAATTTTTCTGGCATATCAATCTTTATTCCTTTTAAAGCATTCATTGCTTTATGGTTACCCGTTGTAACCATTCCTGTTGTAGATTCCCATTGCTGGTATTCAACTGATTTCCCTCGTTTGGGTTTTCTTTTAATAGTTTGACTTGCAACTGACGATGCCTTATCAGAGTCCGAGCTATCATCTCCGCTATCATTGGGGTCTCGTCCTCCTCCTTGTGTTTTCTGCTTTTGTGGATCTGGTCCTGTTTCCAGATCGTCATCGTCTTCCGGTAGTTGTATATCTTCTGGTAGTTGGTTTTTGTCGCTTGGTTCTTTGGCTGACCCAGTCCTCCTTTCTGGTGTCTCAGGTGCTCGACCTTTGCCTTTCGATTGATCTTTCAGTATTCTCAGGAACGCTCCTGGAAGTTCTCTGCTAGGATTGAAAAAATCCTCCGCAGTATTTGCTGATTCTTCTAGATGAGTGCCACTCATCATGAATGCCATTATTTCTTCCCAGTTATTTATTACCCAATTCGGTTTCCTTAAGAGAGGAACAATAGGTTTCTTTAATTCTTTACTTAAAAATGTGTTCATTTCTAAATCTTCTTCTTTGAATAGGTAAGGTGTTAGCCATAAGTAGTGTTTTGCTATGGCTTCCATTAAGAGTCGAGTATCATCAGGATGATACTGTTGGGCATGTCCCATTGAGCGAGTATATTTCAAAATCTCCTCAATTGTTGGAAGATGTCTGTCCCAAAATTCAGCTGGTGCGAGAGGTAAAGTCCTACTAAAATATAGTTTGGTTCCTGCTCCACCTGGTTCTCCTATTTCTATATCGATAGACAGATTTATTTCCTCTTCTGTGTTAGGAATTATAAATCTGGTCTTTCTGGGACTTTCTTCTACTAATTTCTTAATATCTTCGGGTAACATAGTTAACCGTCTTGACCTCTTAGTCTTCCTACTAAGTTCAGATGCTATTATATCTGATTTCATCGTCTGTCCACAACCAAATGCAGCTGGTTATGCGATAAGATCGTCGAGTTACTTTTCTTCTTTGGCACCTTTCTGTGCTGATGGTGTGGTGGCTGATGATCCTTATGATCTCCATTCGACTGACGGTTCTGTTGGCTCAGTGGCTCACTAGGCTGGTGAGGCTAGATGTCAGGATCCTGATGTTTCTTATGGTCCTGGTTTTTCTTCGTCTACTGGTCTAGAATCTAGTTCTAGTTCTTTCGGCAAGAGTGTCACGTTTTCTGATTGGTGTGTTGAGGTAGACGTTGGGGGCGCAGAGGTATTGGTAGAAATGTCTGGGATTAAGGAACGTTCTGATGGAGGTAATTCTTTTCTGGTGGAAATGGCTGCAGTAGAGGTAGCGAGATTTGAGCCTTGGAATTGTGACGCTTGGTTGTTTAGACAAATTATTCCTGGGACCTGGGGGGCCAGTTTTTCAATGGTGTACTGGATTTACAGGTACAGATGTAATGGTGGTTGCCAGGAGTGCAAGATGAGTTGTCGATCTTATTGGGAAAAGTGTTGTGAATGAGGGTGGGATTGTTTAATGTGGGATACCACTGCCCGTTAGAGCTCTGCTTAGCTTGCTTCTAAGTCTTTTATTGATGTACTGCAGTTGAGAGTCTGATGTCTCATTGTTGGATGATTTGCTTGCTAGTTGAATATTGATATCGTTTTATATGTGCACGTTGGTGTCGAATTGTATACACTTGCATGAGTGTAATAAAGGTATCCGAAGGTTGATCAGGCCTTGGATTTAAGAGTAAAGATTAGGTAAGTAAGTTAAAAAAAATGTAATAAATGGTAATAGATAGTATTTATTCAGTACCATTTATATAATCTATATCTGTAGGCATGGACATTCATGTATTTCGGTTCTACTGAGGTAAGACCTCAGAAGGGTAGGGAGATTACTATGTAGGACGTTCCCGAAGGGAACAGTAATTAACTGCTGTAATTTATCTTATATAATTTGTGCTATCTAAGCTTATATGATCTTGATCTGATCTGAATATAGGCTTGCTTGCTCTGAATACTTGCTTGGTTGCTTCTTGTCTTTTTGTGGATTCCAGAGGGAATCCAGCAGCCTATTTATACTCCTCTGAGATCTGATGACTAAGGAAATAAATACAATAAAGGGTGGCATACCAGAAGATGGTGCGCTGTACAAAAAGGTTCATGTGGCCATAGTAATGAGTCACATGCCATAAACGATGGTCATGTGGGCATAGTAATGACTCAGACGCCTTTAAACAGAGGTCACGTGGCCATAATGAGGGTGTCGTTATATGGCAAGTGCCATGGGACTTCCCATGGCAAATTCCGCGTGCTATGGACGCTTATAAAGCAATAGGAGGTGGTTGAAGCCTAGTCCTTCAACTGAGAGGCTTAGTTATATAACATAGTAGTAATATAGGAAATACAAAAGTATATAATCAATTATATAAGCAATGAAACAAAAGTTCTCCATTACATTCTAGCAGACAGATTAGGCTTCTAGATTCTAGTTAAAGTCCCTTTTCATCAGGTGTGAGCCAGCTTCTACCTTTGTTTTTGTCAAGGCCATTAGGGGTACTGCAATCTTTAAGTACAATAGAATGAACTAGCAGTAGAAGTTGGCAAATCTTAGGAAGGCTTGCAAATCCTTCAAATTGGCCAGGGTTTCTGACACCTGGATTATGGCAAGTTTGGTAGGGTCTATCTTGATACCTTCAGTAGTAATAATCAACTTCAGATACTTAACCTTCTGTATATAGAACTCACACTTTTCTGGCTTAAGGTATAACCCAGCCCATTTTAGCTTTTTCAGCACTTGTTAGATGTAGATCTTGTGTTCTACTAGGGTATCTAAATATATAATGATATTATCAAAGTAAAAAGTATAGAATACATCTAGAAAATCCCACAAGGTGTCATTGATAAAGTGCTAGAAGGAGGCTGGAGTATTAGTTAGGCTGAAATGAATTACATTGTAATCAAAATGACCATATTATGTCTAGAAGGCAGTTTTCTACTCCTCTCCCTTAGTAATCCATACCAGGTTGTAAGCCTCCCTCAGATCTAATTTGGTGAACCACTTTGCTTTGGAGAGTCTGGCTAATATCTCCTGAATTAAGAGTAAGAGATACTTGTTTTTGACTGTTATCTCATTCAGGCCATAATAATTAATACATAAGTGGAGAAAGCTAGTAGATTTCTTCACAAATAATAGTGGGGCACCTACTGTGGAAGACCTATACTAAATAAAGCTATTATTAAGATTTGCTTCTAAGAACTTCTTCAGAGCCTCCAATTCTAGCTAGGACATTCCATAGAGCACGCCATATGGGGTGGTTTTTCCCTCCACTAGGGAAATCATATAGTTATAGGGTTGATGTGGTGCCAGCTTCTTCATGGGTTTCTTAGAGAACAAGTCAATGAATTCATGATATTTAACTGGAACCATGGACTTCTATTCTTACTTAGACTACATTTTATTGATTTCTAGGTTAACTTTGCAGATTGATAGAGTATAGGCTTTCAGCTTGTGCCTTTTAGTAAGGTAAACAAAGGCTTCTGCTCTAATAAAGTTGATATTAAAGGGTTTTAGTAGGAGGGTCTCTACGACCACCTGGCTAAAGTCCTCTACTGGAGGTAGTAGTACACATAATCCTTTAACAGTAGTCTGTTGGGCACCATAGTACTTCTCGCAATACCTGCTATTGAGGTTCAAGGTATAGGAGCCAAAGTAAATGGAGACATTATACATTCGGAGCTAGAGGATCCCCCAAACAATAGGGTATTTGAACTTAGTTATAAATATGGGGAAGCTTTCTAAATAGTCTTCAATGGCACTAGGTAGGTATGCGAGGTCAGTAATAGCCTTGGAAAAGATAGAGCAGCTATCAATGACATTAAGAGGGTAGGGGGTTTTCAGCTTGGCTGCTGGTATTGAATTTTTACTGATTAAGGTCTGATTAATAAAGGCTATTTTCTAAGTACTACAATCTATAAGAGCTGATGTTATTACTATTTTACTATTGAATTTAATAGTTATTAGTACTACAAAATACTTACCAAACAAGCGAGATGCATTAATAAACATAGATACTGGAATAGAGAAAGATGATAAAAAAGAATAATATAATGCAAGTCTTTTGCTAGTGTCAATAATTATGCAAGGGATAGGGCTTTTCTTGGCTTATCTACTTCTTCGATCCTGGATTCGGAGATAGTATGGGTGGCTATTAAGTAGTTTTTGTAGAGGAGACATACTGCGATAAAATAGTCCTCTTTTCTATATGTGTAACGTAGGCTCTGGGGACGAGGCTACTAAGGGGTATGCTGGAGTGAGGACAGGAACTAGGTGAGACACACATAGAAGCGCTACGTATATGACTAGAAAAACTAGGCTTATTACGGACACCTGTCATGGATGTTACAGAGGATGTCATAGGGGGTAGGATGTTTAGAAGGCAGAGGCTAGGGCAAGACACATGTAGAAACGCTATGTATGTAATCAGGGGAAGGCTGAGATGGGGAACTAGGGCAAGAGGCAAGAGACATATAGAAGTAGTTGCCGTATATGTCAGAAAGAGGCAGCTATTGCTGTGGAGTTGTTCATGAAACAAGAAGGGTATACAGAGAAAGTACACTAGCATAGAGGAAGTAAGGTCCTGTATTAGGTATATAAAATGTTGAATAGAGATCTAATGAGAGGGCGGAGAAATGAAGATATATATATATGATTCCAGGCCAAAGCTATGGAAGGAATAAGCTTTCTAAGAATCCTATCTCGAAAGCCTAGATAACAATCATCCATTGATGACACTCGAACAAGCCTATTCTAGTGTCAAAATAGCACAACACCCGAACAAGCCTGTTCAAGTGTCAAATCAAAACTAAGAACACGGTTGTGACACTATCCCCCCTTTAGGCTGGAGCTCTAGCGACTAAGAGGCCTAAACATGATAACCGGCAAAATCAACATAGGAAACAACAACAAAGGTAAGAACAAGAACCCTAACTCCAAACTACAATAAAGTCACAAAGTCATGACATCAGTCAACTAGGCAGGGCTTCCCTATGTATCATTGGTGGAACAGGCTAATGAGGTCCTGTGTATTCTCCAAGTCCTCTATAGGTTGGCAGGTAGCCTCTTCATCCCCTAACAACTTGATCTTATATTTAACTCATCTATAACGTTTCCTTGAGTTCAGTACCTCCTCAACCTCCCACTCTTCTTAACCTGTAATCACCACTGGATGAGGTGGGGGGTGCTTTTCCCTGGGAAGAGAATTGTTGGCGGCTGGCTCTATCTCCAAGACATGAATGACCGGATGGCACTTGATATCCTTGGGAAACCTCAGCTAGTAACTGTGAGTGCCTACAGGTGCTAACACCTCATAGGGACCTAGGAACTTGTAGTCCAGCTTGGGTGAGGGCTGTTCTGTCTAGAAGTGTCTGCTGGATAGCCATACTTTGTCTTGAGGCTTGTACCTTAGTGCAGGCAGTCTTGACCCATTAGCATACTTAAATTGTCTAGCTTGGGCATATCTTAACTCAGTTTTTAGAGTGAAGTACAACTCAGCAATCTCCATGGCGAACTCCTTAGCTGGGGTGTTCTCCTTAGCCTTGTGCAGAGGTGCCAGCGAGTCCACAAAACGAGGGTTCTATCCATAATTAGCCAGGAATAGGAATGTCTTCAGAGTCTCAGAGAATTCACAGTTGGCCAATAATGATACCCAGTTGTTCTGTTGGTAACTGTTATAAGCCCTCAAGTATTATTCTATAATAGCATTCATGTGTTCTGATTGGCTATCGGTCTAGGGGTGATATGCCGTAGACAAGTGCACTTTAATTCCTAGAAGTTCACAGAAGGCTTTCTAGAAGTTGGAAATGAATTGGGGTCCATGGTTGAAGACAATTGATTCGGGGAGGCTATGGTAATGGAACAACTAGTTGAGATAGAGATTGGCTTTGTCTGGGGCAGAACAGGTGTCTTGACAGGGTATCACATGCCTCATCTTGTTTAATTGGTCTACTACTATTAAAATGGTATTGAATCCTGAGTTCTCCAGCAACCCAGTTACAAAGTCCATAGTCAGGTATTGCCAGGGCCAATCCGGGATCTCGAGAGGCTTCAAAGTACTATAAGGAGCATAGTGGGTAAGTTTGGCATGCTTGCAAACATGGCAATTCCATACATACTGTTCTACCTCCTTCCATTGGTTAATCTATGTATATTGTCTAGACAGCAACTCCAATGTCTTAGCCACTCTAGGGTGGCCCGAGGCTAAGGTGTCATGGTGCACCTTAATCAACCTCAAGTATAGTTCGTTGTCCTCGGGTATGTAGAGACAGTCAAGGTGGTAGAGAAAACCATTCTAGATGCTGCGTATAGCTCAGGAGATCTTGGTATACCTACACTGGCCGTATCTACTACTGCAATGGTGTCTTTGGCCAGGGGGTTGTTCTGATATACCTTTTTTACCTGTCATTGGAGGTCGACTTCTACTATGGCCTCAGCTTCCACCTCAGCCTCAGCATCAACTCCAGTGAGGATATTAGCTGCCAGATCCAGGTTTTTGGGCTTCAATACTACTTGATTTTGGTATTTTAGCCTTTCATTCCTCCTTTAGGGAGGTCTCCTGACCTCCTGGTCAATGTATCTAGCTTGCCCCTAGCCTTTCTAGGGTGATACCTGATCTTGAAGTTAAAGTGGGACAGGAATTCTAACCATCTAGCCTGCCGGCGATTCAGCAACTTGGTGGTTATGAAGTATTCTATATTCTTGTGGTTGGAAAGGACCTCAATAACCTCATTTGCCGATTCCAGGTGAGGCCTCCATTCCTCGAATGCTTGCATAATGACTATTAACTCTTTATCATAGATCTTATAATTACATTCTGCTGGTGAATGCTTTTTGGAGAAATATGCAACTGGGTAGAAAATACTATTGACATACTGTGACAGGATTCTGGCAGAAACATAGTTGGAGGCATCCGTTTCTATGTCCATTTCTATGATACATTCACTATTAAGATCGAAATAGGCGGCTGAGTAAAAGGCTTCCTTGAGCTTCTCAAAGGCCGACTGGACTTTTGGACTCCATTAGAAGGACTGGCCTCTTTCCATACCCTTGTTCTTAGTTAATGCTATTAGTAGTATCACGATCTTCGAATATCACAGGATGAACTGGCAATAGAAGTTGGCAATCTCAGGGAGGCCTGTACATCCTTAAAGTTGGCTGGAGTTTTCTACTCCTAGATTGCGGTGACCTTTATAGGGTCCATCTGGATACCCTCTGTGGTAATAATTATCCCCAGATACTTGACCTTCTGCATATGGAACTCACACTTTTCTGGCTTTAAATATAGCTTGGCTCCCTCCAGTTTCTCTAGCACTTGTCGGACATGATCTTGTATTCTGCGAGGAAATCTGAGTAAATGAGGATATTGTCAAGGTAAACTGTAGGGAATAAGTCTAAGAAGTCCCATAGAGTGTTATTGATAAAGTGCTGGATAGAGGCCAGTGCATTGGTTAGGCCAAAAGGCAACATATTATACTCAAAATGGCTATATAGTGTCTGGAAGGCTATTTTCTATTCCTCTCCCTTGGCGATCCATACTAGGTTGTATGCCCCTCTTAGATTCAATTTGGTGAACTATTTTACCTTAGAAAGCCTAGCTAATATCTCCTGGATTAGGAGCAAAGGGTATTTGTTCTTGACTATTATCTCGTTCAGGCTATGATAATCAACACACAACTGAAGAGAGCTGTCCAACTTCTTCATTAACAACATAGGAGTACTTGCTGGTGAGTAGCTGTGGTGAATGAAGCTTTTGTTGAGGTTTTCCTCTAGATACTTTTTTAGAGCTTCCAGTTCCACTCGGGACATCCTATAGAGAGGTCCATAAAGGGGGGTCTTGCCTTCTACCAGTAGGATTGTGTGGTCGTATGGTTGATTGCGGGCAAGCTTTTCTACTACTATTTCCAAGAACAGGTCAATGAATTCATAGTATTCTCCCGGAACTATGGATTTCTACTCCTCCTTAGATCTCATCCTATTAATCTCTAGATTCACTTCATATATAGAGAGAGAGTGTATCTTCAGCTTGTGCCTCCTGATGAGGTAAGCGAAAGCCCCTGCCCCAATAAAGCTAATGTTTAGGGTTTTTGGGGCGCTAGGGGGACAGAGGGGACAGGGGAAATAGAGGGAATAGGGGTAAAATGGGAGTAAGTAGCATTGATATGCACAGGCTAGTGTACCACCTAGGCTGGGTGGATTATCGGAGGTGGTAATGCACATAGCCTAGTGACAATAGTCTTTGGATCCCCACAATGTTTTTTGCAATAAGGGCTATTGAATCGCAAGGTGTAAGAGCCGAAGCTGACTGATAAATCATGAATTCTAAGCCAGGGGATCCCAAGGACAATTGGATACTTTAGCTTAGTTATGAATATTGGGAGATCTTCCAAGTGATCAATAATAGTGCTGGGCAGGCATGCGAGGTCGGTAATCACCCCAGAAGAGATAGGGTGGCTGTCAATAACATCAAGAAGGTGGGGGGTCTTTAGCTTAGAGGTTGGTATAGAGTTTTTACTGATGAAGGTCTGGTCAATGAATACTATTCCTGAAGCACTACAATCTAGGAGAGCAAATGTAACCACTGTTTTATCATTGAATTTGACAGTTATAGGTACAACGAAGTGCTTACCAAAAAGGTGAGACTCATCAACAGACATAGATGTAGGCAAAGAAAATGCGGACAAAGATAAGCAACCTGGGGCAGGTCCCTTTCTAGTCTTAGTAACTAGGTAAGGGACTCCCCTTTTCCTAACTCTTCAACTTCCTTGATTTATAACTCAGATATAGCATAGGCAGCTAGGGAGCTGTTCTTGCATAGAAGACATACTGCAATGAAGTGATCCCCTTTCCTACAGGTGATACACAACCCATTATTGCGGCGATATTCCCTCTCTTCTTGTGTCAGGTGAGGCCTTCCTGATGATAAATCCATGAGGGTAGTGCCACCAGCCACAAGGAATGGGTGGGCTGGCTTATTGGCCATAGCTTTGGTCTGAGTGCTTGGGTTCTAGAGTTATAGTTAATGTATTTGGCTCTGAGGGTACTGTATTCTTACAGGCTGATAAGTACTAGAAGCGCTAGTCTGGGGTCTCAACCTAGCTAATCTTTGCTCTATCTTCGATACCTGATCAATGTATTCATTGAGAGTTTCAATATATGTAATGAATAGTACTAAACAGTATTCATTCAGTACTATTTATACAATCTATATCCGTAGGCATGGACGTTTGTGTATTTCGGTTCTACTGAAGTAAGACCTCAGAAGGGTAGGAAGATTACTATGTGGGACGTTCCCGGAGGGAACAGTAATTAACTGGTGTAATCTATCTTATATGATTTATACTATCTAAGCTATATGATCTTAATCGGATCGGAATATAGGCTTGCTTGCTCTATGTGCTTGCTTGTTGCTTCTTGTGGATTCCAGAGGGAATCCAGCAGCCTATTTATACTCTTCTAAGATCTGATGACGAAGGAAATAAATACAATAAAGAGTGGCACACCAGAAGGTAGTGCGCTGTACAAAAGGAGTCATGTAGTCATAGTAATGAGTCACATGCCTTAAACAATAGTCATGTGGCCATAGTAAAGAGTCACACGCCTTAAACAGAGGTCACGTGGTCATAATGAGGGTGTCCTCATATGGCAAGTGCCCTGGAACTTCCCATGGACAATTCCGTATACTGTGGATACTTATAAAGTAATAGGAGGTAGTTGAAGGCTAGTCCTTCAACCAAGAGGCTTAGTTACATAACATAGTAGTAATATAGGAAATACCAAAGTATATAATCAATTATATAAGCAAGGAAACAACGTTCTCCATTACACTTCCTCACATAGAAGGATTTAATATCCTTACTTCTCTCGCTCTGCCATACTGGTTTCTATACGTCCTAAGATTTGATGCATTGTTAATACATTTGCATTAACATGAATATCATTAGTGTTTCCTTGACTCATGATTCTATCTCGTTCTTATTAGATGAGAGCTCGGGTCTCATCTCTAGTTCGTGGTTATTGTTTTCCTTTAGTTCTTCAACATCTCTTGAATGTATCTTCTATACTTCCAGTTGTCTAGAAGTCTTGATGAATTTCTACAGTGATATCCTTGGCATTTACTCAGGAATCAAGTTTAGGAGAGTATCCTAGCCATCTGACCTTATATTGTCTTTCTCCAGTTCCAGGAGCTGTTCTGAATTCTAATACCTTTTCAACTTCATAACGATCATCTTGAATTGGTCCTGGTTCCTGAGATTGTCTATGAGGGAACTGAGTAGGATCGTTTTTATAGTAAGGTTTGAGTTTACTGATATGAAAAGTATTATATATGAGGTGGAGGTCAGGTTGACTGCATCAGGAAAGAAAATAGTTTGTCTCCAGTGTCTCTAGAGACAGTATTGCCACTGGAGACAAGGTGTGTCTCCACGATTGGCAGAATGTCTCCTAGTGTCTCCAGGAGACACTGGGAGACACTGGGAGACATATGGGAGACACTTAGGAGACACCTAGGAGACATAAAAGACACAAAAGACACCAGAGACAACCCTGTCTCCTGGAGACACCACCTGGCGTCCCGATGCCACTTTTTTCTTGCTGATGTGGATAGGTCTAAGCTATAGTTTTCACGTTTCCGATTACTAGAAATAATGGGAAATGGGCCTAGCCATTTTGGTTTGATTTTGGGTGAGATATTTGATAGATTGATATTTTTTGAGGAAAGCATAACTTATTGTCCGACTGAAAATTTGGCTGTATTGGGTAGTCGTTTGTTCGCTTGAGATGCTTGTGTCTTCTTAGTATCATATAGGTTTTTAAATGTTACCTCATGATATTCATTCGCCAGTAAATATGCATTAATAGGGTATAGAAGTATCGATATAACAAGATATGCATTAAATCCAAATAGTGTGGAAAAGGGACTATTGTATCTAGCTGCGTTATACCTAGAGTTAAGTTTCAACTGTATCTCTAGTAGTTTCTGTAGCCAATCAAATCCTTTGATTTTACAGGCTCTTGCTACTTGTAGAATTTCTTTGTTTACAATTTCTGATTGTCTATCTAAACGTAGATGATATGCGGTGGACAGTTCCAACTTGATTCCTTTATTCTTAGCTCAATCTTGAAAGTGTGTTGACATAAAAAGAGTGTCGTGGTCAAAAACAATATAGAAAGAGTATCCTATAGTCGGGACTACATGAGTATCAAAGGTAGCAGTACATTGTTCTGCTGTGAAATTATATAAGATAGGAATAAGAAACTTGAATCCTGATTGTCTATCGACAATCGTCCAAAGACATGAAATACAAACTACATAATCTTCTTCAACAGGAATATTCGGGTACAAATTTGAACACTTAGTAAACATAGGTACTAACTTAAATATCTATTGATATGTCAGTCCATGGCCTACTAGGTATATGTAACAGAGTTATGAGTCCGAGTGGCACCTTGTTAGAATACTTTGTCCATTGACAAGTATTGCAACTTCTGATATAGTCCTTAGTTGGTTCTGCAAAGGACTAGCAATCATATTGGTCAGTAAGATATTTCATCATTTTTTCAATGCTACCATGAGCGGTTGCTTCATGAGCATCTTTAATAACTAATTTGAAATAGTTCTTACCTTTGATGTTAAAGGTAGAGGACAAGACTAATCTCCATTGTCCTTATCGGTTCTTGACATACAAAAATCCATCTTTTCTTCTATGATCCTTATGGTTCACAAAGGTATCATAGTAGTTCTTCCAGATAGGACATACTTTCATGCATGATTGATATACAGCTTTCATACCTCTACCTTAGTCAAGCCAGTGTGTAATGAAGTAGTCCTTGTCATCCTCCCATCCGTCGCAGATATGTTTCTCTTCAATGAGCTTGTTAAGGCTCGGTTCGATCCTTATGTTGAAGTCATTGATAGTGGGTTTCTTCTCCTTGCATGTAGAAGTATTATGTCCTAAGAACTTACAGAAATCACAACGCTATCTGGAGATCTTGGTGTCTTGAATAAAGGAAGGTAAATCTTCATCAATAGCTACTCACTTTTTAGAATAAGTGGTAATGGTGGGAGTGTTGATTGGAATCGCATTACTGCTACTAGTGGTTGTAGCTGATTGTTGAGGTGCATTCCATAGTTGTTGTGGAGCAACAGGAGTATTCATGATCTCCTGTTCCATTTGTCGGGTGCTTATCTGTTCGGTAGGGTTACTGAACTAAAAGCTGGGTTGGAGATTAGGTCATGTCAGCTTGTTGGTAATCAATCTTTTTGCCCATTCTCTGATTTCTTGGATAGCTTCTTTGCGGCTAAGAGCTTGTAGAGGTGGATAAGCTGGTGTTTGTTGTACTAGTGCTAGTTCCTTTGGAGGCTCATTTGTAGATACGAGATGCGCAATATGAGTTGTAAGGAATTTCTTCTCCTTCTTAAGAACTGAGGCTGACAGGTCACAGTTCAAACTGCCATGTCCATGGTGATTGCAAATTACACATGTTTCAATGGTAAACATGTGGTTGTTAATGGCGTGGGAGCTGCCATGAGCTGGACAGTAAAAATCTCTGCAAAAAAACCAGTGCATGCTTTTGTGTTATTGCCAATTGCTATGAGCCAAGTTGATAGCAATTTCTTTCGCTTCTTCGGAAGCGAGAGATTTTTGTTGAATGTTTTCAGAAGATGGGTGCCTATATCTTAGTCCAAGAACTGTTAAAGGTTTGTTCTTATTTATATTGGGTACATGATCATACCCACTGAAAACTTCTTCTGGCATAGTGGATAGAGTCTTATCGTTTGAGGACTCTTCTTCCTTCATCATATCATATTCGCTTTCTTCGTCTGGGATACCCTCGAAATATGGATAGAAGATATGGTGTTCAAGTTCTTTGGCTCTTCCATGACATTTGTTGAAGTCACAGTCGATATGCTTGAAGTTGATAGCTCCGTGAGAAACCATATTGTTCTAAGTAGAGGTTTCTGGTAAGTAGAAAGTTCTTAAAGCATTGGTAGAGATGTTGTGGTTGTAGGTGTGGTTAGGAGGATCAATGCTGTTGGAAATATAATCGTCCTTAGTAGTGGGAGTGTCCAAGTATTTATGCTTCCTTGATAGAGCATCTGCTATCAAATTTTTCTTTCCTGCGATGTGCTATTAGTCTGTATCAAATTCTATTAGGTAATCTTGCCATTTCCTCAATTTCGGGCTCATAGGTGTTTGAGTATGAAAGGTTACTAATAGTTCATGATCAGTGAGGATAGTGAACTTATGACCTCTCAATTGTGCTTCAAAAAATTTCAATGAGTCAATAATCGCTACATCACGAAAGATTTTTCCTCGCCTCAACGCCCCTCTAGGCCTCCTGACGGACTATACCAACCCCTTGGACGCCTGGTCGCCCCATGCGCCGTAACGGCCACCTGTTGTTGTGATCCACGCCCTGATGTTGTACTCAGAAGGTTGGCGCCCTAGGGTTCAGTATTGTATAACAGCGCCCTGGCACCCTATCTTGTACATCCACGCCATCAAGCCATATACTGTTTCTGCTCCTAGGCGCCAATCCATAGTCATCCAACGTCCAGGTGCTATAAGACCGCAGTATGCCTCGGTAACGCAGGTGTGCGCCCTGGCACAACAACCTGACAGGCAACATGTCCACTCTACTTAACGCACATGGAGAATAATGGTAATAGCAGCCAGGCAAACGCAGCCAGGCAGAGAGGGGCAGACAGGCAAAGGCAGCCAGGTATAAGCAATACATATCATGCACTAGGTGAACTTGAGCTTCTATATACACTGATGAGCCATATTTGTACTTCCTCCGAACCATTCCATTATAGATCCCACTAGGACTCTATCCTGTACATATGCCTCCCACAATCCAGCCCTTCCCAGACTTCAGCAGTCTCCAAAGTAGTAACCGCCCTCGCTGATGTAGTTATCCACTGCCACGAGCAACCCCTAGTAGTAGAGCAATTAGCTAAGCAGTTCCACGAAGTCCGAGATTTGCTGGCGAGTCCACGTACCTAGCTATGTCTGTGCATATTGATAGGGGATATTTCGGGAGTGCACTTGCGGAGTCCTAAGAGCAATTAGCAATGCCTCCAAATAGAGTCCGCTAGTTATCTGGCGAGTCCACATACCTAGCTATGTTTGTGCATATTAATAGGGGATATCTCGGGAGTGCACTTGCAGAGTCCTAAGAGCAATTAGCAATGCCTCCATATAGAGTCCGCTGGTTATCTGGCGACTCCACATACCTAGCTATGTCTATGCATATTGATAGGGAATATCTCGGGAGTGCACTTGCGGAGTCCTAAGAGCAATTAGCAATGCCCTCACATAGAGTCTGCTGGTTTTCTGGCGAGTTCACTTACCTAGCTATATCTGTAATTGATAGGGGATACCTCGGGAGGGCACTTGCGGAGTCCTAAGAGCAAGTAGCAATGCCTCCACATAGAGTCTACTGGTTTTCTAGTAAGTTCACATACCTAGCTATGTCTGTGAATATTAATAGGGGATATCTCGGCGGAGTCCTAAGAGAAATTAGCAATGCCTTCACATGGAGTCCGCTGGTTTTCTGGCGAGTTTACATACCTAGCTATGCCTGTGTCTGCGCACATAGATTGGGGATATCTCGCAACTGCACTTTGGGCGTCCTAAGAGCAATTAGCAATGCCTTCACATAGAGTCCGCTGGTTTCTGGTGAGTTCAGTACCTAGCTATTCCTGTGTCTGCACACATAGATTGGGGATATCTCGCAACTGCACTTTGGGCGTCCTAAGATCAATTAGAAATGCCTTCACATAGAGTCCACTGGTTTCTGGCGAATACAGTACCTAGCTATGTCTGTGTCTGCGCACATAGATTGGGGATATCTTGCAACTGCACTTTGGGCGTCCTATGAGCAATTAGCAATGCCTTCACATAGAGTCCACGGGTTGTCTGGCGAGTTCACGTACCTGGCTATGTCTGCGCATATAGATGGGGGATATCTCGAGAGTGCACTGGGGGAGTCCTAACCTCAGCGCTAGCTGCTTGACCTTCCGCCGACTACTGGCTGGCTACGTTATGTATCATACCTGTGAAAAGAGAGAGTGCATGTGCTCTCGTGTTCTATTGGTTCGCGCAGCCCTGGAAATATGTGTCGGTTGATGTGGCCAGGAAATATGTATTGATTGGTCGGAAGGCAGATTTGCGCAGGCTGGTGTGACAGATCAGCACATGCATATTTCAGGCTACATAGGCCCGCCAGCCGTGGGTTTACCGAAGTGGGTAATAGGAGCACTGATGGCGGGCTTGTTCATATGGACTTGTGCATGCGAGAAACTCATGCTTTTGGAGACTTATATATATATATGTGAGAAACTCATGCTTTAAGAGATATATATATATAAATGCAAGAAACTCGTGCTTTAGAGATATATACATATATATGCGAGAAACTCGTGCTTTTGGAGACATATATATATATGTGTGAGAAATTCATGCTTTTGGAGATATATATATATATATGCGAGAAACTCGTGCTTTTGAGGCTCATTAGTATATATGCAAAAATCTCATGCTTTTGGAGACATATATATATATGTACGAGAAACTCATGCTTTTGGAGATATATATATTTAAATGCGAGAAACTCATGCTTTAAAGATATATATATATATATGCAAGAAACTCGTGCTTTTGGAGACATAGAGAAATGCATGCATTCGCGGGCAAGACTAATATATATGCATAGGCGAGAAACTTATGCATTGGCAGTCTCTAGATCTACATAGAATCAATCTATAACCCTCAAAAGCACGAGATTCTCGCATATATACTAATGAGCCTCAAAAGCACGAGTTTCTCACCTATATATATATATATCTCCAAAGCACGAGTTTCTCGCATTTATATATATATATCTCCAAAAGCATGAGTTTTTCACATATATATATATAAGTCTCCAAAAGCATGAGTTTCTCACATGCACAAGTCCATATGAACAAGCCCGCCATCAGTGCTCCTATTACCCACTTCGGTAAACCCATGGCTGGCGGGCCTATGTAGCCTAAAACATGCATGTGCTGATCTGCCACACCAGCGTACGTAAATCTGCCTTCTGACCAATCAACACATATTTCCCAGCCACGTCAACCGACACATATTTCCAGGGCTGCGCGAACCAACAGAACACGAGAGCACGTGCACCCCCTCTTTTCATAGGTATGACACATAACGCAGCCAGCCAGTAGTCGGCGTAAGGTCAAGCAGCCAGCACTGAGGTTAGGACTCCCCTAGTGTACTCTCGAGATATCCTCTATCTATATGCGCAGACATAGCCAGGTGCGTGAACTCGCCAGACAACCCGCGGACTCTATATGAAGGCATTGCTAATTGCTCTTAGGACGCCCAAAGTGCAGTTGCGAGATATCCCCAATCTATGTGCGCAGACACAGGCATAGCTAGGTACTGATCTCGCCAGAAACCAGTGGACTCTATATGAAGGCATTGCAAATTGCTCTTAGGACGCCCAAAGTGCAGTTGCGAGATATCCCCAATCTATGTGCGCAGACACAGGCATAGCTAGGTACTGAACTCGCCAGAAACCAGCGGACTCTATGTGAAGGCATTGCTAATTGCTCTTAGGACGCCTAAAGTGCAGTTGCGAGATATCCCCAATCTATGTGCGCAGACACAGGCATAGCTAGGTACGTGAACTCGCTAGAAAACTAGCGGACTCCATGTGAGGGCATTGCTAATTTCTCTTAGGACTTCGCCGAGATATCCCCGTTCAATATTCACAGACATAGCTAGGTATGTGAACTCACTAGAAAACTAGCGGACTCTATGTGGAGGTATTGCTAATTGCTCTTAGGACTCCGCAAGTGCCCTCCCGAGGTATCCCCTATCAATTACAGACATAGCTAGGTAAGTGAACTCGCCAGAAAACCAGCGGACTCCATGTGAGGGCATTGCTAATTGCTCTTAGGACTCTGCAAGTGCACTCCCGAGATATGCCCTATCAATATGCACAGACATAGCTAGGTAAGTGAACTCGCCTAGCGGACTCCATGTGAGGGCATTGCTAATTGCTTTTAGGACTCTGCAAGTGCACTCCAGAGATATCCCCTATCAATATTCACAGACATAGCTAGGTACGTGAACTCACTAGCAAATTCGCTGTATGACTTCCTAGCTAATTGCTCTTAGGACACTCCCGAGATATCCCCTATCAACATGCACAGACATAGCTAGGTACGTGGACTCACCAGCAAATCCGTGGACACTGTGGGACTGCCTAGCTAATTGCTCTACTGCTAGGGGTCGCTCGTGGCAGTGGATAACTACATCAGCGCGGGCGGTTACTACTTTGAAGACTGCTGAGGTCTGGGAATGGCTAGATTGTGGGAGGCATATGCGTAGGACAGAGTCCTAGTAGGATCTATGATAGAATGGTTCGGTGGAAATACAAATATGGCTCATCAGTGTATATAGAAGCTCAAGTTCACCTAGTGCATGCAATGTATTGCTTATACCTGGCTGCCTTTGCTTGACTGCCTCTCTCTGCCTGGCTGTGTTTGCCTGGCTGCTATTACCGTTATTCTCCTCGTGTGCCAAGTAGAGTGGAAATATTGTCTGTCAGGTAGTTGTGCCAGGGCGCACACCTGTGTTACCGAGGTATACTATGCTCTTGTAGCACCTGGACATTGCATGACCATGGATTGGCGCCTGGGGGCAGAAACAGTATACAGCTTGAGGGCGAGGATGCATAAGATAGGGCGCCAAGATGCTGTTCCACAACGCTGAACCCTAGGGCGCAAAGCTCTAGGGTACAGCGTCACGGCATGGATTGCGTTAAGAACTGGCCACAGGGCGCGCGCTACGAGGGAGCGGCGCCCGGGTGACAACATTCTTCCGCACTGTGCCGTTGACTGTCAGTTTGTCTTTAGAACATCGCGGGCGTCGGAGGGGCTGCAAAGGCAAACTGCAATCATTTCTGATGTAATAATTCCTTTTGAAAGGTAGGATAATTGAGTTGTACTGGATTAAATTTTCTAGAGTGGAGGCATGATGGTCTGATATGCGTCAACAGTCCTTGACCTATCCAAGATCCTAGTCCTACATTACTAGCATCACAGACTAAATATTTGGGTTCAGTAGATTCATTATTCCAGGGTTTTAAAATATATGGGGAATTCATGAGTTCCTTGAGTTTTTCAAACTCTGCGTTATGAGTATCTGTCCATTCCCATTTCTTTGTTTCTCCTTGCAGTTCTGACAGAGTGCTTGCATACAATGCCAAGTCAGGAATAAATCTGCTGAGATAATTAATGGTTCCAAGGAATCCTTTAAGATCCTTTTTTCTTGTAGGAGTTGGAAATATTAACATAGTAGTCCTCTTTTTTGGGTCTACATGTAATCCATCTGATGTCAAAATGTGTCCAAAGATTTCCAATCTTGGAGTAAAGAACTGGCATTTGCTTTCTTTGAAATAGAATTTCTCATCTATTAGGCGTTGAAGTACTTTCTTCAATAATTCTACATATTCTTCATACATTTTGGAGAATATAATAATGTCATCAATATAGATAATTAAATTTTTATAGACCATGTCCTTAAAAATATCATGCATAACACGAACCATGGTAGCAGGTACATTACGATCCCCTTGTTGCATGACTCTACTTCTGAAATATCCCAGATAACATAAAAAGATGGAGTGTTGCTCAGATTCTTTATTAATTCTAATATTAGAAAATCCGTTGGCTAAGTCAAGCTTAGTCTAAATGGGATTCTCCGCTACTAGTTCAATTGCTTCATTAATATCTGGCAATGGGGTACAGTCCAGTTCAATGGCTAAATTGCAGTCTCGACAATCATTGACATGTCTGGCTTCTTCCGGTTTATCTCGTTTAGGGATCATGAATATGACTACAGTATTTGTGTCATTTTCTACTCTATATATACGACCTGATGCTTCTTCTTCGACTAATTTGTCATAGATTTGTTGTCTAAATTGATGAACTGAGGGTCGCTATTTTGGTATCCAAGTAGCTTCTACTTTTGGTTTAATAGAGTAATTAATCTTTCTTAGAGGGAGTAATTCCCGTGGAATTGTCTTGGGAAATAATAAGGGAAACTTCATTATAGGATTGAATTGTTTCTGTACCGTAGAAACAGCTGTCACGAGTTCTCTTTCTGGATCGGTTTCTTCTGCGTCACTAAAATTTTCCCAATTATCTGGTTTACTATAATCTGTAACTGATTCATAGCTGACCTGTGTATACGCTGATCTTATACCATTTGCCATGGTTCTAGATTCCTTCTATATATCAGGAAAGAAAATAATTTATCTCCAGTATCTCTAGAGACAGTAATGCCACTGGAGACAAGATATGTCTCCATGATTGGCAGAATGTCTCCTAGTATCTCCTGAAGATACTGGGAGACAACAGGAGACATATAGGAGACACTCAGGAGACACCAAGGAGACACAAAAGATACAAAAGACACAAAAGATAACTTTGTCTCCTGGAGACACCACCTAGCGTCCCGATGCCACTTTTTTCTTGCTGATGCACACTAAGCTGGAATCGTGGAATGTTTTCCGGTTGGACAGTAACTGGTTCCCGATGGGCAGGAATTATTGCTTGCACTTTGCTGAGAGCAGGTTCTTCTAGTATCATATCCTATCTAGTCAAATGAGCTATATAGAAGGTTCGTTCTTCTATATAACCTATCCAATCTAGTTTGATAGTACCAGCTTTGTCTATCGTTCCTTTTGATCCTTTAATTGCAGTACTTAATGATTTCTTCTCGATACTGCTAGTCAGTATTTTATATACGTGTACAAATTAAGAATTAATTAAGTCTCCTTTCTTTGTTTGGAGATCAATTAAAGCTAGTGCGAGGTGTTCATTAGCTTTAATGAATACCTTGCTAAAATCTGGTACTTGTCTTGACAAGGGTCGTTCCTTGATTTTATCCTTATTGTTTTTATCCTTGGTGGCTATTGATATAGCTAAATCTTGTACGGCTGTACACATGGGTAACTTGTTTTGTCATTTCCTACAGTCCTTGTAGGAGTGTCCAGGGTTCCAACACCATAGACATTATTTGTCTCTAATTAATTGCATCTTCGTCTTCTGATCCAATTTTTTTGTGATGGTGTTCCAATCTGAGTCCTTCTATTTTTCTATATTTGTAACGACGGCTCTAGGGCAAGGCTACCAAGGGGTACGCCGGGGCAAGGGCAAGGCTAAGGTAACACACACATAGGAATGCTACGTATGTGACCAGGGAAAGGCTGAGACGGGAGGCAAGGGCAAGAGAAAAGAAAGGCAGAGGGCAAGTGACATGAGACACATGGAGGTAGTTATCGGGTGTATCAAGAGAGGCAGCTGTGCTGCAGAGTTTGTTTGTACGAGACAAGGATGTGCACAAGGGAGGTGCATAAGTGCTAGGAGAAGCAATGTCTTGTATTGGGTATACAAGATGTTGGATGGGGATCCAACGACAGTATGAGGGACAGGGGCTATATATACATCATTCCAGGCTAAGGCAATGGAAGGAATAAGCTTCCCGAGATTCCTATTTCGGGAGCCAAGCAGAATAGCAATAACCTATCACCTGCGCCGCAGGTAATAACCCATTACTTGCGTCGTTGGTGATGACCAGGACAACTAAGAACACGGTTGTGACACTATCCCCCCTTTAGGCTGGAGCTCCAGTAACTAGTAGGCTTGGGCATGACAACCGGCAAAATCAATACAGGAAACAACAACAAAGGCAACGGCAAGGATTCCAACTCCAAAGAATAACAAAGACCCATCACCTGCATCGTAGGTGATAACAGAGACAACAACAACAAGAACAAGGACAAGAACCCCAACTCAGATATGGGGAGATCACTCAACAGGACGGGGCTGCCTCGAGTATCACTGATTGAACAGGGAGACTAGATCCTGAGCATTTTCCAGGTCCTCAGTGGGTTGCCAGGTAGCCTCCTCGTCCCCTACCTATTTCACCTTGTATTGCAGATGCCCATACCTCTTTCGCGAGTCCAGCACTTCCTCTACCTCCCATTCCTCTTTACCTTCGATAACCACTGGAGGAGGTGGGGGGTGTTTCTGCCTTGGGAGGGGATTGTTAGCTGCTGGCTCAATTTCCAATACGTGTACAACCGGGTGGCATTTGATGTCCTTGGGGAACCTCAGTCAATAGGCATGAGTGCCAACAGGGGCCACCACCTCGAATGGACCCAGGAACTTATGGTCGAGCTTGCAAGATAGCTGTTCCGTCCGGAAGTGCCTGCTGGAGAGCCACACCTTATCCCCCGGTTGATATCTGGGGGCTGGCAACCGTGATCTATTGGCATACTCGGCTTGCCTGGCTTGTGCATATCCCAGCTCAGCTTTCAGGGTAGAGTGGAGCTCAGCAATCCCAGCTGTGAACTCCGTGGCTGGGGCATCTTTTTTGGCTTTTTGCAGGGGCGCTAAGGCATCCACAAACTGGGGGTACTAACCGTAGTTAGCCAGGAAAGGTGAGGTTTTGGAGGATTCTGAGAACTGGTTGTTCATGGCGAATTCGCAAGTGGCTAGCAACGAAACCCAGTTATCCTGCTGGTAGTCAATAAAGGCCCGCAGATATTGCTCTATAATGGTATTCATCCTCTCCGATTGGCCATCCGTCTGTGGGTGGTATGCGGTTGACAAACACACTTTGATCCCCAAAAGCTCGCAGAAGGCTTGCCAGAATTCTGAGGTGAACTGAGGGCCACAGTTGGATACTATGGATTCAGGGAGGCCATGATATCGGAATACATTATTGAGGTAGAGGTTGGCTAACTCTAGGGTGGATTATGTATCCCGGCAAGGTATAACATGCCTCATTTTCGTCAACCGATCTACCACCATCAAGATGGCATTGAATCCCGAATCTTCTGGCAATCCTGTCATGAAGTCTATAGTTAGGTGCAGCCATGGCCGATCAGGGATATCCAGAGGTTTCAGGGTCCCATACGGGGTGTGGCGGACAGGCTTAGCACGCTTGCAAACGTGGCAGTTCTGTACGTACTGCTCCACGTCCTTCTATTGGTCAATCCATGTGTACTCCCTAGCCAAAAGCTCTAATGTTTTGGCCACTCCAGGTTGACCTGCAACTAGGCTGTCATGGTGTTCCTTGATCAATAGAAGGCACAGCTCTCCTTCCAGCACATACAGCTGTTCGAGGTGGTAGAGGAGGCCTTCCTGGATGGTACACTCAGCTAGGGAGATCTTGGGGTGGCGGCCCTAGCCAGAATCTACTGTGGTGATAATTTTCTTAGCCAGGGGTCGTCCTCATATGCCTGTCTCACCAGTTGTCAGAGGTCAGCCTCAGCTTCCACATCAGCAAGGACATTGGCTACCAGGTCAAGGTTTTTGGGCATCAATACCACCTGATTTTGGTATTTTAGCCTTTCATCACTCACTTTAGGGAGATCTCCATGATCTCCTGGTTAGTATATCCAGCTTACTGCCCGCCTTTCCAGGCTGATACTTGATCTTGAAGTTGAATCAAGATAAGAACTCCGACCACCTAGCCTGCCATTGGTTCAGCAGCTTAGTGGTGGTGAAGTACTCAAGATTCTTATAATCGGATAGCACCTCGATGATCCCCTTGGCTGATTCCAGATGAGGCCTCTATTCCTCAAAAGCTCGGACAATGGCCATTAATTCCTTATCATAGATCTCGTAATTACACTCCGCCGAGGAGTGTTTTTTGGAGATATAGGCCACTGGGTGGAGGGCTTCATTAACATACTGGGACAGGATTCCGGCAAAGACATAGTCGGAGGCATCTGTTTCCACGATACACTCGCTATCGGGATCAAAGTGGGCCAGGATCGGGGCTGAGCAGAAGGCTTCCTTGAGCTTCTCGAAGGCCGACTGGGCTTCTAAATTCCACTTGAAGCGCTGGCCTCTTTCCATGCCCTTGGTCTTAGTTAATGCTGTCAGTAGTGCCACGATCTTCGAATATCCCAGAATGAACCAGCAATAGAAGTTGGCGAATCCCAGGAAGGCCTGTACATCCTTAAGGTTGGCTAGAGTTTCCCACTCCTGGATCGCAGCGACCTTTACAGGGTCCATTCTAATACTCTCCGTGGTGATAATCAACCCTAGATACTTAACCTCCTATACATGGAACTCGCATTTCTCGGGCTTGAGGTACAACCCAGCTTGCTCTAGCTTCTCCAATACCTGCCGGACATGAATCTGGTGCTCTGCCAAGGTATCTGAATAAATCAAGATATCATCGAGGTAAGTCATGCAGAACACATTTAGAAAGTCCTGTAAGGTGTCATTGATGAAGTGCTGGAAGGAGGCAGGGTCGTTGGTTAGGCCAAAGGGCATGATATTGTACTCGAAGTGGCTGTAACGTATCCGGAAGGCTGTTTTCCACTCCTCCCCTTCGGCGATCCGTACCAGGTTGTACGCCCCTCACAAGTCCAATTTGGTAATCCATTTCGCCTTGGAAAGCCTGGCTAATGTCTCCTGGATCAGAGGTAGGGGGTATCTGTTTTTGACCGTTATTTCGTTCAGGCTACGATAATCAACACACAACCGAAGGGAGCCATCTGACTTCTTCACGAATAGCACCGGGGCACCTGCTGGAGAGGAGCTGTGGCGGATGAAGCTCTTTTTGAGGTTTTCTTCTAAGTACTTCTTCAAAGCTTTCAGCTCTAACTGGGACATTCCGTAAAGGGGCCCATAGGGGGGGGTCTTACCCTCTATCAGCAGAATAGTGTGATTATATGGCCAGTGGGGTGCGAGCTTTTCTGCAGCCTTCTCCGAGAACAGGTCGATGAATTCGTGGTATTCGTCTGGGATTATGGACTTCCACTCCTCCTTAGACCTTGTGTTGTTAATCTGCAGGTTCATCTCATGTATGGACAGGGCATGAGCCTTCAGCTTGTGCCTCCTGGTGTAGTAAGCGAAAGCCCCTGCTCCGATAAAGCTAACATTCAGAGGTTTTGGAGGCAGTACCACAGAGGGAATTGGGGGAACAGTGGGCACAGGGGTGGAAGCGGGGGAAACAGGGGGATTGGCACTGATGTGCGCATACCGATATACTACTTGGGTCAGGTGGGTTATTGGGGGTGGCAAGGCACACTGCCCAGTAATAGTGGCCTTTGGATTTCTACAGTATTTTTGGCAATACTGGCTATTGAACTGCAGAGTGTATGAGCCACAGCTGACCAATACATCGTGCATTCTGAGCCAGAGGATTCTGAGGACAATTGGGTATTTTAGCTTAGTGACAAATATAGGGAGGTTGGCCTTGGAGTGATCCCCCACCAGGGCAGGCAAGCATGCAATATCAGTGATATCCCCACAGGAGATGGGTCGACAGTTAATGACATCCAAAATACGGGGGGTTTTGAGCTTGGATGTGGGTATAGAGAATTTACTGACAAAGGCTTGGTCAATAAAGGCAATTCCTGAAGCTCTACAATCTACAAGTGCGGACGTATTGATTGTTGTATCATTGATTCTGAGGGAGATAGATACAACAAAATACTCGCTGAACAAGCGAGATTCATTAACAGTGGAAGAAACAGAAAATGCAGATAAAGACAAATAGCTTGGGGCAGGTCCCTTACTAGTGTTAGTAACTAGGCAAGTGACAGGGCTTTTCCCAACTCATCAACCTCCTTAATCCTGGATTCGGAGATGGCATGTGCGGCTATTGAGCAGTTTTTGCAGAGGGGACATGCCGCAATTAAATGGTCCTCTTTTCCGTATGCTAAGCACAGCCCGTTTATTCGGTGGCGATCTCTCTCCTCTTGGGTTAACTTTGGCCTACCTGCTGACAGGTCCATGGGAGCAGCCCCACCCGCTACTAAGGAGGGGTATGCAGGCTTGTTAACTAGTGTGGGTTGTTGTTGTTGGGTGCGTGCTGTTGGGAATGGGGTACAGGGAGTCGAGGTCGGGAGTGTCTTTTGGGGGGCTCTGAGTGCCGCTATCTGCTGTTCCACCCAGCTAGCTTGTTCAATAAGTTCCTCTAGGGTCTTGGTTAGTGGACAGTAAACCAGAGCCTTTTTCAGCTCGAAGGTAAGCCTGTCTTTGAACTGATCGAGCTTGGCTTCGTCATTCCAATTGAGCTCTACTGCTAGCCTGGAGAACTCAGCGACATAGGATGACAGTTTGTTGTGTTTTTGCTTAAGGTCTCGCAGGACCCTGCTGGCTGTTCCTTTAGGGTCAGGGTCCCTGAAGGCTCGGTCCAGGATTGCCATTAGTGCCAGGATATCTACTAGATCAATTCCCATTGCCTTGACGAAGGGCTGTACCTGGTCCATAGTTTTACCCTCCAGTAGGCCATAGATGTATGAGAGCTGGTGGTGAACCGTGGGGAACTTCGCCGAGTCCCCAGAGAGTTTTATTTGCACAGAGTTTTTCCATGCTCGTAACCGGCCCCTATCCACATTAAACTTGGGCAGGGTTGGTAGGTCTTGTGTTTTCTGGTTCTTTAGACCATCGGCCAGGTCTAAAGCGTAAGTCAATCTCCGGATGGTTATCCTGTCCTCTGCTGCATCAGGAAAGAAAATAGTTTGTCTCTAGTGTCTCTAGAGACAGTAATGCCACTGGAGACAAGATGTGTCTCCACGATTGGCAGAATGTCTCCTGGTGTCTCCTGGAGACACTGGGAGACACTAAGAGACATATAGGAGACACTCAGGAGACACCCAGGAGACACAAAAGACACAAAAGACATAAGAGACAACCCTGTCTCCTGGAGACACCACTGGCATCCCGATGCCACTTTTTTCTTGCTGATGTGCATCTTCTCGAAGGAGGGTTATTTCGTCTTCGGCTTCTCGGATTCGCCTTTCGGCTTTCTGGAGGTCTGCTCTTTATTGTTTGCCAATGGCATAAGTGTCTGTGAAGATTTCAATTACAGTTTATCAGTATGTTGATAGTTCTGCCAGGTCTGATGGGATTGGAGTCGTCCTTCAGGCTGCGAATCTATCAGTGGGTAGTATAATGTTCGAGGACATCATACCGGTTGGTCTGAAAGATCCAACGTAGTATAACGATGGCTCTGAGGTAAGGTGACCAAGGGGTACACTGGGGCAAGGGCAAGGCTAGCGTAACATACAGGTAGAAACGCTACTTGTGTGACCAGGGGAATGCTGAGACGGGAGGCAAGGGTAAGAGAAAAGAGAGGCAGAGGGCAAGGGACACAAGATACGCGGAGGCAGTTGCCGCGTATGTCAAGGAGGCAGCTGTGCTGCAGAGTTTATTTGTACGAGACAAGAATGTGCATAAGGGAGGTGCACAAGCGCTGGAAGAAGCAAGGTCCTGTATTGGGTATACTAGATATTGGATGGGGATCCAATGATAGTACGAGGGACAGAGGCTATATATACATGATTCCGAGCCAAGGTAATGGAAGGAATAAGGTTCCCGAGATTCCTATCTCGGGAGCCAAGTAGGATAGCAATAACCTATCACCTATGCCGCAGGTGATGACCAGGACAACTAAGAACATGGTTGTGACAATATTGGGTTTGGTGTTGGGATTGCTGCTAGGATTAAATCCTGTTTTTTGTCTTTGATTTTGGTCCCTGCATAGACCGTGACTCCAATTTTTATTTCGAGGGTGTTGTTGTTGGGATGTATTTGTTGTGGGTAGTGGGGCAATATCTTTCTTGGAAGCTTTATATAAGTCCACTTGATACACGAGCTGATCATATGACCATTCTTCTTTGATTAAAGGAATTAATGTAGCTGACATATATGGTGGCAGGTAATTAAGAAACTTTCTTCTTTTTACTTCCTGCAATATTGATTGTTTGCCATCCTTGTCAATCAATGTAATTTGCATTTCAGTAAGCCAGTTGGCAAACTGTTTAATTCCCATGTGACATCCGTCCTTATATAGTATGGCTGTCTCCCATCGTTTCCATAAAATATTCTTACTAGTGGAGGGTATCAGAAAATCCCTTAGCACTAGTATGAATCTAAAGAATGTCGCATTCTTTCCTTTTTCTCTTAGGAATTGATTATAAGTAGTGAGTGCGCTTTCTTCCATTCTAAATCTAATGATTTCCAAAGCTGAAGCGCCTTCCAAATCTATTCCTTTGATAATAAACCAACCTTGCATTGCTGTGGCCTAAGAGTCAAAATATTGTGAGTCTTGCCATTTTTTGTCTTCTCCTCTTGTTTTTTCTAGTAGATCAATCTTTATTCCTTTTAAAGCATTCGTTGCCTCATGGTTACCCATTGTAACTATTCCTATTGTAGATTCCCATTGCTGGTATTAAACTAATTTTCCTTATTTGGGTTTTCTTTTAAGTGTTTGACTTGCAACTGATGATGCCTTGTCAGAGTCAAAGCTATCATCTCCCCTATCATCGGGGTCTCGTCCTCCTCCTTGCATTTTCTGCTTCTGTTGGTAAAGTCCTATATCTAGATCATGATTGTCTTCTAGTAATTCTATATCTTCTGGTGGTTGGTCTTTGTCATCTGGTTCTTTGGCTGACCCAGTCCTCTTTTCTGGTGTCTCAGGTACTCGACCTTTGCCTTTTGATTGATCTTTTGGTGTTCCCAAGAACGCTCCTGGAAGTTCTTTACTAGGATTGAAAAAATCCTCCTCGGTATATACTAATTCCTCTAGATGAGTGCCGCTTATCATGAATGCTATTATTTCTTCACAGTTGTTTATTACCCAATTTGGTTTTCTTAAAAGTTGAACAACAGGTTTCTTCAATTCCTTACTTAAAAATGCATTCATTTCTAAGTATTCTTCTTTGCATGGGTAAGGTGTTAGGCATAAATAGTGTTTTACTACGGCTTCCATTAAGAGTCGAGTATCATCAGGATAATACTGTTGGGCATGTTCTATTGAGCAAGTATATTTCAAAATCTTCTCAATTGTTGGAAGATGTCTGTCCCAAATTTCTTCTGGTGTGAGAGGTAATGCTATACTAAAATATAGTTTAGTTCCTGCTCCATCTAGTTCTCCTATTTCTATATGCATGGGCAGATTTATTACCTCTTCCGTATTAGGAGCTATAAATCTGGTCTTTCTGGGAGTTTCTTCTACTAATTTCTTAATATCTTCAGGTAATATAGTTAACCATCTCGACCTCTTAGTCTTCTTACTAAGTTCAGATACCATTATGTCTGATTTTGTCATCTGTCCGTAACCAAATGCAGCTAGTTATGTGATACAATCGTCAAGTTACTTTTCTTCTTTGGTACCTTTCTGTGCTAATAGTGTGGTGGCTGATAATCTTTATGATCTCCATTCGACTGATGGTTTTGTTAGCTTAGTGGCTCATATAGCTGGTTAGGCTGGATGTCAGGATCCTGATATTTCTTATGGTCCTGGTTTTTCTTCGTCTACTAGTCTAGAATCTAGTTCTAGTTCTTCCGGCAAGAGTGTCACATTTTCTGATTAGTGTATTGATGTAAACGTTGGGGGTGCAGAGGTATTGGTAGAGATGTCTGGGCCTAAGGAAGGTTCTGATGGAGGTAATTCTTTTCTGAAGGAAATGGCTGCAGTGGAGGCAGCGAGATTTGAGCCTTGGGATTGTAACGCTTAGTTGTTGAGACCAATTATTCCTGGGACCTGGAGGGCCGGTTTTTCAATGGTGTACTGGATTTACAGGTACAGATGCAATGGCGGTTGCTAGGAGTGCAAGATGAGTTGTCAATCTTATTAGGAAAAGTATTATAAACGAGGGTGGGATTGTTTAATGTGGAATACCACTGCCCGTTAGAGCTTTGCTTAGCTTGCTTCTAAATCTTTTGTTGATATACTGCAGTTGAGAGTCTGATGTCTCGTTTGTTGGATTTTTTTTGTTGGCTAGCTAGTTGAATAACGATATCAATTTTATATGTGCACTTATGTGTCAAATTGTATGCACTTGCATGAGTGTAATAAAGGTATTCGAAGGTTGATTAGGCCTTAGATTCAAGAGTAAAGATTAGGTAAGTGAGTTAAAAAAATGTAATGAATAGTACTAGACAGTATTCATTTAGTACTATTTATACAATCTATATCTGTAGGTACGGACGTTTGTGTATTTCGGTTCTGCTGACGTAAGACCTCAGAAGGGTAGGAAGATTACAATATGGGACGTTCCCAGAGGGAACAGTAATTAACTGGAGAAATCTATCTTATATGATTTGTGCTATCTAAGCTATATGATCTTGATCTGATTGGAATATAGGCTTGGTTGCTGCTGTGTGCTTGCTTGTTGCTTCTTGTCTTTCTGTGGATTTCAGAGAGAATCCAGCGGCCTATTTATACTCCTTTGAAGATCTGATGACTAAGGAAATAAATACAATAAAGGGTGGCACACCAGAAGGTGGTACACTATACAAAAGGGGTCATGTGGCCATAGTAATGAGTCACACGCCTTAAACAATGGTCATGTGGCCATAGTAATCAGTCACACGCCTTAAATAGAGGTCACGTGGCTATAATAAGGGTGTCTTCATATGGTAAGTGCCATAGAACTTCCCATGGCAAATTCCGCATGCTATGGACGCTTATAAAGCAATAGAAGTTAGTTGAAGGCTAGTCCTTCAACCGAGAGCTTAGTTACATAACTTAATAGTAATATAGGAAATACAAAAGTATATAATCAATTATATTAGCAATGAAACAACGTTCTCCATTACAGCTATACTACAGAGTTGTTTATATTAGACAAGAATATGCACAAGGGAGGTGCACAAGTACTGGAAGAAGCAAGGTCCTATATTAAGTATATAAGATATTGTATGGGAATCTAATGAGAGGGCAAAGAGATGAAGATATATATACATGATTCCAAGCTAAGGGCGTGGAAGGAATAAGCTTCTCTAGACTCTTATCTCAGAAGCCAAGATAACAATCACCTATTGATGATATCCAGACAAGCCTGTTCGAGTGTCAAAACAAGACTAAGAACATTATTATGATAGTATAGTACCGAACTCATAACATGTAAGATTACAAGGTTCTAGAGGTAAGGAATCATAAAGGAAATTGTTTGTATATATTCAAATAGGAGATTTATCTAGATATTAATATAGGCTTATTGTTATAGTTCTAGTACTCTAAAAAATCTCTTCCTAATGATATTTTCTTGCTCCTTATATCCTTCTTTTCCTAATTTGAGACCGGCCTGTTTGGGATCCTTACTTCTACCCTTATTTTCTACTATAAAATTTGAAATGTCCTATTCTAGCTTAGTGATCATGGGCAAAGAGTAATTCCAACAGTATGCTACTTGCTGCCTACTCGAGTCCTTATACTATATTTAATGAAGGATATATAAGCTGAGGGGCCTGTACTTACTATTCCACCTTAGTAATTCATTCCTCCATACTAACAAATCATCCTTTAATAATAGTAAATTATTGCTAGTATTAGTCATTAAAGAAGTCAGTTTGTCCCTTGAAGTATCGGAGGTTGTAGTAGATCATCTAAAATTCTTTTATCTGATTTGTTTGTCCAGAGATGATAAGGTTCTAAATCTAAGTGTGTGTATCTTATGTATTATTCAATAGTTATGTATATTTACTAGTAGCAGTGTTTGCTATATTCTGAATATCTGCTGCACTTTGATGGATAAATCCCATATGTACTTATTGTATCTGCTATAGCTATTGCACTTATACAAGTACAGCTTGCTTTTCTGCTTGTAGTTATTGAACTTGTAGCTTTATGGTACCATATCTAAGATCGATAGGGGTATAGTGGCGAGCTGCTAGCTGCTTGTCTTTTATAGAGGGTCTTGGATTAATAGATGGAGCTACTAATGCAGTAACTAATAGAGCGACTAATTGTATAATAGGTTCTAGAGAGGAAAACAATATCAATCCAAGTTCTATCTATTGATGAGAAGTACCCTATTATTCTTAGAACTGTAGAATCTAGAATGAGGAAGCATAATATTACTCAATAAACTATTTACCTTATTGCTATACTTGAACAATACTATCATTATCAGTATCAGCCATAGGCTTATCAATAATATTACTAAGTAATCCTTTCAATATAGACAAATTTGTAGAGGTTGTAGAGTATTGGTATCTATAGAGGTATATAGACAAGTGGTATAATATTACAGGTGAGCTGTAACTATAGAAATACTTTAGAGAATAGATAAATAATTATAGAGAGAAGTATAAACACAACTATAACTTGTGTATATTATAGACTCGATAAGAGTATAGCTATCTGAGACTTAAAATACTATTTAAACCTTATTATATTAACTGTCTAAAAGTAGTAAGTTATATAAAAGCTTAGATCTGATAATAGGTAATTAGATTTTAGATGATACTTCCTATAACATCTTAGTAGTACTGATATTATGTTGTTGCCTAAATGGGAAACTACTTCCCAATTAGGAATACTATAGGCTGATATAAATTAAATAGGTAGCCTGAACTTAAACTTATTATAGTTAGGCTGATATACAGGAGCTAAACTTGAGTATAACTATTAATGATATATAAATAAAAAATTATAAAAATATAATAGAAAGATATAGAAGAGAGTATATATATGAGAATATATTTAAAAGTTACATACTTCCTTGAGACAATACCTATCTCTACTAGATATATTACCTATATCTATATGGTTAATCAGGCCATAATAATTAGTAGTCATAATTAGATATTAGGATATTCCCTATTGAGAGTAGATCTCTTATTTAAGCTATAATACTTGGCTAGTAATACAAACAATATTAGAGTCCCCAAAAGCCCTATTTAGAATAGTAAAGAGTGCTAGAATACTATCTAGCTTAATCCCAGTCTCAAAGATATATGGCTAAATTTAATTTACTACTTTGTACTCTAGTAGAGTAAAGATATAAACTAATTAGTATTGCTTAGAATAGAATCTGGGTGAGTCCCTATTAAGTTTGATATTTACTGAGTTCTTCTAGACTTAGAGGTAAGCTCTATCTCTATTGAATTTGGAGAAAGTTGGAATAATTTTAGTTTTAGTAGTTGGTTTATAGAGTGGAGTTACTAACATAGTAGCAATAGTATGGTTGAAGGTCTAAATCATAGTTCACTCATTAGTTAAAGCAATGCTAGCATTATTTAGGTTAGTTTAGAGCTCTATGATTTCTTCATCTGTAGAGATCAAGTAGTATTAAATATCCTTAAGCTTATCTTTTATTAGCTAGAGTTTAGCTCTACCTGACTCTAGATCTTTTTAGGCCCAAGACTATTCATTTCTTAGCTTTGTTTTTATCTAGTTAGTTGCTTCAAATATCTTGATGATCTCTGTCTAGTAGGCTACCTACTCATTATATTAGGGGTGAGCTAGCAATTACAGTGATATCTGTTAGAATATTGATATATAGGGATAAAATCACTTGCTTAGGCTTAACTGTATCCACAGTGCAAAGAATTATAGCTTTATTCAAAGTAACCTAGTGATACAAAATTTCGCTTGAGTCTTAAAGAATAAGAACTAGATATAAGAAGTAGGCCAATATATAAGAAAGTGAGGCTACTTTCAAGCTACCTACCATCGGGTGCCACTAGTTATGCCTGCATAATCTCAGCCATAACATTACTCTCCCTCTGCCAAAGAGCGTCCTGACTGACCAACTTCACTCACCCTACCCCCTACATATGGATATGTATATTAGTAAGCAATTAGGGCATGGGGTCCCCACTCAAGATAAACCACCCTGAGCCCACTAACCTACTCAGATATTACTAAGGATCTCGGGTAATCAACCTCTATAGAAAAGAGTCTTTATATCTGGCAGTAAGGGCTAGTATGGTAGCTCGAAGGGATGGGGTAATCTCTCAAACATTGTGATGTTATACTAGAATATATACATCTGTGGATCAACTGATCTAAGTATCTCAACATGAGGTACAACATATATATAGATTGTAGATCCAGAATATCAGAAGGATCATAAATTCAGGGTAATCTTATTTGGTGGGGTATTTCTATATACCATTGCCATTAAAAACCTCTGTATAGCAAAACCCTATAGGAAAAAGCTAGTGATATAGGAAAAGGTTTAATACATGCTAAGTTTCTAGCTATCCAACCTGACTTACCAGTACAACTGTGGGTTTTATTCATTTGTGCACTTATAGTACTCGTTTAGGTCTTTAGTACTCACAGCGCTAGCTTGGGTCTTCCCTCAAAGCAGGGAGGTTTTTGACCTTTAAGCCCAGAAGGGGCTTTTGAATTTTGAGCTCGTCTAGAGCTGCAGAGGCTCGTTCAGGGCCACAGAGGCTCGTTCGGGGCCATAGAGGCTCATTCAGGGCCTTATAAGCCTGGCAAGGGGTGTTTGAGCATGTCACTTGACATCTAAGACTTAGTATATCCAGAGATCTTAATATAGGATTAGTATGTTAGTTAGCACAAGCTAATAAGTAAATAGGAGGGGGAAATAATTATTTCCGATAGTGCTAATAGAGCCAAATAATAGAGCGATATGACTTTAGCCATTTCCAAGCTGTCTGATAGTATAGGTAGCAAGGGAGTGGTGATTAGACTCAGAATTAAGGCTCCCTTTTCTCAAAGTGTAGTAATGTTAGGGGTGAGCTAGTGATCATGGTAATATCTATTGGAATATCAATATATAGGGATAAAATCACTTACTCGAGTCTAACCGGGTACACAGTGTAAAGAATAGTAGCTTTATTCAAAGTAACCCAGTGATATAAAACTTCACTCGAGTCTTAAAGAACAAGAAATAGATATAAGAAGTAGGCCAATATATAAGAAAGCCGGACTGCCTTTAGGCTACCCACCATTGGGTGCTGCCAGTCATGCCTGCATAATCTCAGCTGTAACATATTAGAGTTTGTAGATATAAGGTAGTTTTACTAAGTTTAGAACCTACTAAATAGTAAAACTTAACTATTTTCTATAGTAGTACTAGTTAGTTAAATTTATGAGATCTAATATAGTATAACAAGGGTTCTAGAAGATAAAGTAACCAAGAGGTATACCTAAGCAGTAGGTAAGGGAGTTGCATATATTGGAATATTATATATATAACTAGGAGAAGGCTGAGATAGTGGCAAAGGTAAGAGGTAAAAGATAAAAGGCAAGCAGGAGGCAAAAGATATTGAAGTAGTTGATATGTATATCAAAAAAAGAAAGCTATGCTATAGAGTAGTTCATGAGATTAAGAGTTATATGAGGGAGGTATATAAGTCCTTAGGGAAGTAAAGCCCTATATTTAATATATATGATATTAGATAGAGATTTAATAATGGTATCAGAGCAAGGAGCTATATATACATATTAGCTTAAAAGGCTAAGGCTGATGATAAGAACAAGCTTTCCAAGATAGGTAATACCAAACTAGGTAATATTAAGAGTTAGATAAGAATCTGTCTGACTTTCAAATAGGAATGAAGATAATAAAAAGAATAATATTAATTCTCTATCACCTATAATTACAAGTGATAATAAAAATAATAGTGTTCAGAATAATAGTCAGATAGGATTCTATCTAAATTTTAAAATAGGGCCAAGTATATAGTTATAATATAGGGAGTTAGTAAAGATAGTTAATTAGAATACTATTTAATAGAAGAAAAGTACTATTATAGCTAAACTTATATAAACAAGGCTAATACTAGGGGTAGTCACTTCTTAATTACATTTATGAAAATTGCAATTACGAAGTGCCTTGGCAACTTGGCGCTCACTCTGATTGGCTAGGCTCGTAATTGCAATTGCAATTGTAATCCAAACTTATAATTGCACTCCCAAGTGCATTTATGAGTGCAATTGCAATTGCAATTACAATTATGCTCCTTAGTCATTGGCAAACCAATATCATTATATACAAATACCATAAAATTCAGGGATCTATCTCCAACATCGCAATATCCCCAATGTCCATTTATCTCCAATGTGACAAATCTCGCCAACCCCACTAACGCGACAAATCATACCAATCACTTTAACCTGACATACACCTCCAATAGCTCAAGAAGATAATAGATAATTCCTAATATTATAGACTCGGAATCTAAAGATATTTCATCCTTAGTACTGTGTATCAGTAGCTCGATGATGTGTATAATAGATGTGTATAATGCTTCTTAGTAAAAGACCATATTGGGTTGTTCGAGATATTGAGAAAAACTGGTGGTAATTAGAATTATGGTAATTAGAATTGTGATATGGGGTGGTCACTTGTTAATTGTAGTTTTTTACAGTTTAGACTTAGTTCAGGGCTACTAAGGCACTTCATAATTGCAATTTTCATAATTGCAATTAAGAAGTGACTACCCCTACTACTTAATAGTAGATAGCCTAAAGTCAACTTTACTCTTCTCTATATATATTAATTGTATGTATCTAGTTTTTACTGTCTAAGACTTAAGTAAAGTTTTATATTACTAGGTTAATTTATTTTATTAAATGAAGCTATTATTTTTTATATATTATATATCTAGTTAAGCCCAAATAAATAAATCTATCTTTATATACTTTATATAGTAATATTCTAATAGATATTACTATAATCACTAGCTTGTCTCTAATAATTAAATCTTTTAAATATTAAAAAAAAAAAAAAAAACTTTTAATAATTTCTATTAAATTTTATATATTAGTATAGAATTAACTTATAAACTATTGATATTAATACTAATAAAATATATTAGAAGTTTTTTAAAAGCTAGCCTTTTATATATTATATTTACTAATTAAACTTTAATATTACCTTAATAATAATAAAAATATTAAAATATAGTTATAAGTTATAAAAGAAAATAAAAATAAACTAATTACATAGATTAAAGAAATATAAACTAAAATAATTGCAAGAACTAATTAATAAATTAAATTATATAGATATAGAAATATAATAAGTTATGATTAATATTTATAATTATATAGTATTAGCTTTCAAAAGAAATTTTATTATTAATATCTAAAGCTCAACTATATTATTTAGTTGAATTTAACTTGAAATAGTTCAGTTATTATACAATATCTATATTATAAATATTACACAATAAATCTTCCTTATTATTCTTAAGTTGTATACTGTTTGCCTGCTACCATATTTTTATAAGCTATTGACTAGCGCAAGTTTTCAAGTGTAACTCCCGGGTGGGAGACGCTGCATGTCAAAAACCTCGTTATTCTTCACATGTACCTATAAGAAATCGAAAAACGTTCCGTAAATTCAGAACCAACTCAGCCTCGTCTCCACTCATAGCTCTGATTGAATCTTTTGCAAACACCAGGAAACCCATTTGATACCAATTATGCAAACAACTAATCATGACCGAGAAAGATAATCTCCGGCGGGGGATGCGCTGATCTCTTTTGTATCCGTTCCTATCTCCAACTCTCTTGTATCCGTTCCTATCTCCTTACCTTTATTTGGTTTCACTGGTATCGCCTCCAGCTCAGATTTTTCGACATTGCTTTGGTGAGATTGACTCTCGTCTGCCGCAGTATACAGATCACCCATGCTCACACCGAGGAAATCCGCCACCGAGCTATCAACAAGGGATCTGAGTCGACCGATTTCACGGCAATGCAGGTTTTCCATTGATTTAACCCCTACCCTCACCCAGCGTCTCACTACCTCCTTCAGAAGGCCATCTGCGGCCTCATGGGTAAGTGCGATAGTCTTTCCACTGGTTGGGTGATGCCAAAACGGTACGCTCTTGGAGTAACTCAAGATTCGAGCAGCGGCAAGATGCATACGGAGCTCGTTTATGCACGTGAAAGTGTCGAGTTCCCATTGGGCAGGACGCTTGCTCCTAGCTATAGGTGTCGCAGTATCAATGTAATAGGGCGTGAATTTAGTGCGGAATCTTAATCTACGAGGCGCCATCGATCCTAGAATGAGATCAGGTGTCACTGTGAACGATAGGGGGACAATAATATTGGAAAAATCAGGAGTGTCACTGTGAACGATGGAGGGACAATTTGTGTCAAAATCGGGAGTGTCACTGTGAACGATGGAGGGAGGAGGGACGATTTTGATGTCAAAATCGCGAGGAAGTTGGGGTATATACGGGTTCGCTCGAGGGCCAAGTGACTGGCCTGATCCCACAGTTAGCCATCTTTGAAACTGTTTTGGCCAGTTTCTGACGGGTATGTTGCTGTAGGATATGTTCAAGAGCTTTGTCTCACCGATATTCGGCATTCTACGGCTCGGAGTCAGTATTCATGGTCAACAAAACAGGTACACGTAAATGCTCAATGGTCCATCAGTGCAAGTAAGCTGTGTTATTTCCTTCTTTTTTCTTCTAATATTCTTTTTCTTCTGATACCTCACAGCTCACCATAATGTGTGTTAGCCTAATTTTATTGCGCCTAGCTTTCTTTAGTTCGGGTTGTAGGAGAGGCATTTGGATGATGGCCTCTTTTGTTTTAGATTTATATTGAATTCTATATTATATTTTCGCTTTTCCCAGACCCGTGTCATTTAGGTATCATTTGATGTTGTAAATTCGCTGTTTAGTCTACCCTACCTGAGGATAGTATTAGGGTTTAATATAGGGGAAAAGAGCCTAATTTTGGCCGAGATCTCCGAATCGTGTATTTGACAGCAAATTTTTCTTATAGGCCAGTAGTATAGTAAACTGGCACAGCCTGTTTCTTTCAGTCATTACCATCACTTGTTCCAATGTCAATTCCGCTGGCACCTCGTGCTGGACCCAATGCGCAAACAACAAGCCAAAACCTCGAGCAACCTCTGTCTTGTAACTGCAGAATTCTGGCAAGCGGACACAGAAGATAAAGGTTCCGACCTTGTGATTTTAGATGATGAGCAGGAGGCGGATGGAAGTGATGATGAGCAGGAAGACTATATTACGGAAGAGGAGACTGTTCGATATGCTAAGATTATGCTTGGGGAGGATCGTGTAATTAGATATCAATTATGCCACTATCGGTGTCTTTCCGGAGTTTCTTTTATAAGACAGTACCTCGGTTTCAGCTAGTATCATATATAAGACAGTAAATTTAAGGCCCCTCCGACCGCCCGTTTGTAAATAAGACAGTATTCTTACCGGAGGGCCTCTAGCTACATTTTTTGACTTCTTATAGCATATTCATCAGTGTGTACCTTGTGGTCCTTGCGAGGGAGCCGCAAGGCGTCTAGGCTCGTGCAGGTTAGTCTCGGACGGAGTAGACTACAGTACACAAAAGAAAATAGATTCTATGAGAGTCCTACTTCCCACATCCATATTATATATCTCGTCTTTACCTCTGGGAGTGCCACAGAACACAACAACCATCTCTAGTCCTATAGTACTGTTACGGATCATTCCTCCACCCTGTCTCTTGAACCCGCGGCCCCGGTATATACTGGCGACCCACCAGCCTACGCGCACGTGCGCAACTCCCCTCAAATGCAACTACAAGTTCATCAATTCCAACAAAAGTGCGGTTTCGCCCATATCTCAGTACACAGAAGGCCCCGGGCACGAAAACGAGTTCATCAGAAAGAGCTCGAGGCCGAGCATATAATACTCCTGTTTCACATCCCCAAGTCCCCATCTTCATACCTTTCCCCGTCTTTGAAGCTTCCCAAAGTCGAGATATCCTGAAGTTCTTCTGGACCACACTGTATCCCAGAGTGTTTGCCACGTCGAGAGGCACTGCCCGATCACACCTTCAGCGGCCTATCAGGGATTTGATAACTCCCACACCAGGCTCGGGCCAATAGGATATAAGGGCAACACACCACCTCGCCCGGCCAACGGACACACCACAACATCAACGCCAGATATGAACGTCGTTCAGCGTCAATGTCAACATCAACATAGTCACGCTGTCACAGACGTCACTCGTCACTGGAGCAGTCATGGCTCTCCACGCATCTTCCACCCGGTCACCCCCAGTTGGAGGGACAGCGTCCGTTTGGTCATTATCATAAAGGAAACAGCGTACAGGACCCTCAATAGCTACAGTGCATTCAAAGCAATAGATCTCAGTAAAGATCGACTGGACAATGTCTCCCAGTGTCTCCTGGAGACACTGGGAGACACTGAGAGACATATGGGAGACACTCAAGAGACACTCAGGAGACATAAAAGACACAAAAGACACAAGAGACAACCATGTCTCCTAGAGACACTACCTGGCGTCCCGATGCCACCTTTTTCTTACTGATGTAGCAATGTTGATTAGAATTGCATTACTTCTGCTAGTAGTTGTAGCTAGTTGTTGAGGTATATTTCATGGTTGTTAAGGGGCAACAGGAGTATCCTTGATCTTCTATTCTATTTGTCAGGTACTCCTTTGATTGGTAGGGTTGCTAAACTGAATATTAGATTGGAGAGAGGGGGGTGTCAGCTTGTCAGTATTCTATCTCTTTGCCTATTCTTTGATTTCATAGATACCTTCTTCCCAGCTAAGAGCTTGAGGAGGTAGATATGCTAGTATTTGTTATACTAGTACTAGTTCCTTTTGAAACTCATTTGTACATATAAGATATGCAATATAAGTTATAAGGAATTCCTTCTCCTTCTTAAGAACTAAGTCTGATAGGTTATAGTTCAAACTGCTATGTCTGTAGTAGTTGTAGATTGCATATATTTCTATAGTGAATATATAGTTGTTTATAGTATGGGAACTACCATGAGTAGCACAGTAGAAGTCTTAATAAAAGGACCAATATATTCTTTTGTACTATTGCCAGTTACTATAAGCTAGGTCAATAGCAATTTCCTTTGCTTCTTCAAGAGTGAGAGCATTTTGTTGAACATTTTTAGAAGAAGGAGGCCTGTATCTTAGTCTAAGAACTATAAAAGATTTGTCTTTATTTATGTTAGGTAACATGACCAATGGGGTTTCCGATCAAGACAAGGTTTCTGATCATATGAGACATACTAACCTTTTTTTGGTAATTTCTTAGTATAAGCAAGCACAGCGTTCAGTATTCCTTCTGCCTGAATTAATATCTATGGAAACAATTATGCTCTACAAGATGGCTATGCTTACGTCCCACCAAAATCAACCTAAAGTCATTACCTAATCTAGCCAATATGACCTCTCTGACATTTTCTACTCACTCCTCCTAACCTCCCATATAGGCTCAATATCATGCGGACAAGGTTATAAGACTTTGGAGGCCTTTATTAAGCACCTATATTCATATGAAAATAGATTTGCTTACACAAGCTGAAGCTAAGATATCTTAAACTATTGGACACTAAACTGCAGAAAATTCAAAATTCAAAAAGTAGTTATTATATGAATTGAACTCATATATTTATACTAACCTGAACCCATCCCCTATATGCTTCTAAGGGCTGCCTCAAAACTATTCTTATTCTCTATAGTGAGGTCCTCACGATGTTTAGACTTCTATACCCTCTACATTTCTATTTTTAAATAATACTACATAATGCCGAAATGCTGAAAATCTTTGATAACTACTATATATTCAGAATTATCTTCATGTTCAATCGAGTACTTAATCTAGCTAACTTTAATACTGTAAAAGCGAATTCAATGGATTATTTAATATTTGATATAGTATTTAAGTTAAGGTCTAGTATCATATTTAAGATACCATCTATTGATCCAGCATCTACCTTAATCTTCAATCTCCTATCAATTTAAAGTATGTATCCAACTTTATATTAACCTAGTATTTAGAGTAGTATTGAGTTCGCCTTCCCAAGGCCTGTACTAGTCCTAGCTGTACTCGTAGTCATTGAGACATCTAATGTGTGACTATACTTGAGAGGAGTATATGGGGTTAGAAAGTATTAGGCTTGGCTGTCAGAGTTATCTTATTATTCCATTAGTGTTATAGAAGTGCTAGATGAGGCTTAGGTATAGTCAAGTAAATTGGAGAGAGTCTACCTATGGGTTCAAAGTAGATTTCGCTGAGTTTTCGGAATTGTAGATTTTTGAAAAGTAGTGGTCTAAATTGGTACCTTTCTATCTTGGTATATATATACTTCTTCTTTGCTATTAATTAAAGATATAGTTGAGAGCCCTTCTAGTAATTGTTAGCTACACTTATTCAATATTTGGCCTGTATGTGAGTGAGAGGAGGGGGGTAGTAGGAGAGCAGGAGGCTACTTTGAAAGGTAGCAATTTAAGACTCCTATGACTATTATAGACCTCTATATAGCTGTATAATATGCTTTGATGTAGGCTATTGCAAGGACATGGTAGGGAGGTTTAGGTAGCATCAATCAGAAGCATTTAATTTATATAATAACTGCTTTTGGAATTTCTAATCTTGTGCAGGTTAGTGCTTTATAGTTTAACGTATCCTAGCTTCAGCTTGTACAAGCAAACCTATTTTCATATAAATATAGGTACTTGGTAAAGGCCTCCAAGATCTTATAACCTTGTCTGCTTGATATTGAGCCTATGTGGGAGGTTAGGAGGAGTAGGTAGAAAATATCAGAGAGGTTATATTGGCTGGAGGGGGTAATGATATTAGGTTGGTTTTGGCAGGACGTAAGCATAGTAATGTTGTAGAGCGTAATTGTTTTCATAGATATTAATTCAGGCACAAGAAATACTTAATACTGTACTTACCTATACTAGAGATTACCAAAAAAGATTAGTATGTCTTATGAGATCAGAAACCCTGTCTTAATCGGAAACCCCATCGGTCATGTTATATAACCATACCTGCTAAAAACCTTCTCTAATATAGCAGATAAAGTCTTATTATCTAAAGACTCTTATTCTTTAATTGTATCATATTTGCTTTCTTTATTCTGGATGCCTTCAAAGTATGGACAGAAGGTATAGTATCAAAGTTCTTTAGCTCTTCCATGAGATTTATTGAAGTCATAGTTGACATACTTAAAATTGATAGCTTTGCGAGAAACTATATTATTCTGAGTAGAGGTTTATAGTAAGTAGAAAGTTCTTAAAGCAATGGTAGAGATATTGTGATTGTAGGTACCATTAGAAGTATCAATACTATTGGAAATATAATTGCCCTTAGTAGTAAGAGTATCTAAGTATTTATACTTTCTTAATAGAGTATCTACAATCAAATTTTCCTTTTCTATAGTATGCTATATATTTATATTAAATTCTATTAGATAATCTTGCCATCCCTTAAATATCTGGCTTATAGGTATTTAAGTATAAAAGGTTACTAATTATTTGTGGTTGGTAAGGATAGTGAACTTGTAATCTTTTAATTGTACTTTAAAAAGTTTTAGTAAGTCAATAATTATTACAATAGTGTACTTAGTCCTCTTTGTCACCGTATGTGATCGCAGGTAATAGGGTGTTGCCTTAGTCCTACTTAATAATTGGACAGTTTCCTGTTCAAGTGATATATTATCATTCATTGGTTATCTCTTTATTATTGCTTTAGGTATCACCTATAATGTAGGTGATAGATTATTGCTATCCTGCTTAGTGTAATGAATAGTACTAGACAGTATTCATTCGGTACCGTTTATACAATCTATATCCATAGGCCCAGACGTTTGTATATTTCAGTTCTGCTGAAGTAAGACCTCAGAAGGGTAGGGAGATTACTATATGGGACGTTCCTGGAGGGAACAGTAATTAACTAGTGTAATCTATCTTATATGATTTGTAATATCTAAGCTATATGATCTTGATCTGATCGGAATATAGGCTTCCTTGCTCTGTGTACTTACTTGTTGCTTTTTGTCTTTCTGTAGATTCCAGAGGGAATCTAGCGGCCTATTTATACTCCTCTGAGATCTGATGACTAAGGAAATAAATACAATAAAGGGTGGCACACCAGAAGGTGGTGCGATGTACAAAAGGGGTCATGTGGCCATAGTAATGAGTCACACGCCTTAAACAATGGTCATGTGGCCATAGTAATGAGTACACGCCTTAAACAGAGGTCATGCGGCATAATGAGGGTGTCTTCATATGGCAAGTGCCATGGAACTTCCCATGGCAAATTCGTGTGCTATGGATACTTATAAAGCAATAGGAGGTGTTGAAGCTAGTCCTTCAACTGAGAGGCTTAGTTATATAATATAGTAGTAATATAGGAAATACAAAAGTATATAATCAATTATATAACCAATGAAATAATATTCTCCATTACACTTCCCCACATAGAAGGATTTCCTATCCTTACTTCTTTCGCTCTGCCATATTGGTTTCCATACGTCCTAAGATTTGATGCATTGTTAATACATTAGCATTAACATGAATATCCTTAGTGTTTCCTTAACTCATGATTCTATCTCGTTCTTGTTGATGAGAGCTCGAGTCTCATCTCTGGTTCGTGGTCCTTATTTTCCTTTAGTTCTTCGACGTCTCTTGAATGTATCTTCCATACTTCCGGTCGTCCAGAAGTCTTGAAGAATTTCAGTAGTGATATCCTTGGCGTTTACCCAGGAATCATGTTTAGGAGAGTATCCTAGCCATCTGACCTTATATTGTCTTTCTCCAGTTCGAGGAGCTGTTCTGAATTCTAATACCTTTTCAACTTCATAACGATCATCTTGAATTGGTCCTGGTTCCTAGATTGTCTGTGAGGGAACTGGTAGGATCGTTTTTATAGTAAGGTTTGAGTTTGCTGATATGAAAAGTATTATATATGAGGTGGAGGTCAGGTTGACTGGATAGGTCTAGGCTATAGTTATTACGTTTCCGATTACTAGAAATAATGGGAAATGGGCCTAGCCATTTTGGTTTGAGTTTGGGTGAGACGTTCGATAGATTGATATTTTCTGAGGAAAGCATAACTTGTTGTCTGACTGAAAATTTGGCTGTATTGGGTAGTCGTTTGTTCGCTTGAGATGCTTGAGTCTTCTTGGCGTCATATAGGTTTTTAGACATTACCTTATGATGTTCATTCGCTAGTACATATGCATTAATGGGGTATGGAAGTATCGATATACCAAGATGTGCATTAAATCAAATAGTGTGGAAAAGGACTATTCTGTCTAGCGGCATTATACCTAGAGTTAAGTTTCAACTGTATCTCTGGTAGTTTCTGTAGCCAATCAAATCCTTCGATTTTACAGGCTCTTGCTACTTGTAGAATTTCTTTGTTCACAATTTCGATTGTCTTCTGCACGTGGATGATATGCGGTGGACGGTTCCAACTTGATTCCTTTATTCCTAGCCCAATCTTAAAGTGTGTTGACATAAAAAGAGTGTCGCGGTCAAAAACAATACAAAAGGGTATCCATAGTCGGGACTATATGAGTATCAAAGGTAGCAGTACATTGTTCTGCTGTGAAATTATCTGAGACAGGAATAAGAAACTTGAATCCTGATTGTCTATCGACAATCTCCAAAGTATGAAATACAAACTACATGATCTTCTTCAACAGGAATATTCAGGTACAAAATTGAACACTTAGTAAATACAGGTGCTAACTTAAGAAAATCCATTGATATGTCAGTCCATAGCCTACTTGTACATGTAATGGAGTTACGAGTCCAAGTGGCGCCTTGTTGGAATACTTTGTCCATTGACAAGTATCACAACTTCTGATATAGTCCTTAGTTGGTTCTGCAAAGGACTGGCAATCATATCGGTCAGTAAGATATTTCATCGTTTTTTCAATGCCACATAGCGTTGCTTCATGTGCATCTTTAATAACTAATTCGAGATAGTTCTTACCTTGATGTTAAAGGTAGAGGGCAAGACTAATCTCCATTGTCCTTGTCGGTTCTTGACATACAAAAATCCATCTTTCTTCTATGATCCTTACGGTTCACAAAGGTATCATAGTAGTTCTTCCAGATAGGACATACTCTCATGCATGATTGATATGCGGCTTTCATACCTGTACCTTGGTCAAGCCATGTGTGATGAAGTAGTCCTTGTCGTCTCCATCCGTCGCTGATGTTTCTCTTCAATGAGCTTGTTGAGGGTCGGTTCAATCCTTATGTTGAAGTCATTGATGGTGGGTTTCTTCTCCTTGCATGTAGAAGCATTATGTCCTGAGAACTTACAGAAATCACAATGCTGTCTGAGGTCTTGGTGTCTTGAATGAAAGAGGGTGAATCTTCGTCAATAGCTACTCGCTTTTTAGAATGAGTGGTGATGGCAGTGTTGATTGGAATTGCATTACTGCTGCTAGAGTTGCAGCTGGTTGTTGAGGTGCATTCCATGGTTGTTGTGGGGCAACAGGAGTATTATGATCTCCTGTTCCATTTGTCGGTACTTATCTATTCGGTAGGGTTACTGAACTGAATGCTGGGTTGGAGAGTAGGTCATGTCGGCTTGTTGGTAATCATCTTTTTGCCCATTCTCCATTTCTTGGATAGCTTCTTCAGGCTAAGAGCTTGTGGAGGTGGATAAGCTGTTTGTTGTACTGGTGCTAGTTCCTTTTGAGGCTCATTTGCGGATACGATATGCGCAATACGAGTCGTAAGGAATTCCTTCTCCTTCTTAAGAACTGAGGCTGACAGGTTATAGTTCAAACTGCCATGTCCATGGTGATTGCAAATTGCACATGTTTGATGGTAACATGCGGTTGTTCATGGCGTGGGAGCTGCATGAGCTGGACAGTAAAAATCTCGGCAAAAGGACCAATGCATCCTTTTGTATTGTTGCCAATTGCTATGAGTAGATCGATAGCAATTTCCTTCGCTTTTCGGAGTGAGAGATTTTTGTTGAACATTTTCAGAAGATGGAGGCCTATATCTTAGTCTAAGAACTGTTAAAGGTTTGTTCTTGTTTATATTGGGTACATATTATACCGCTGAAAACTTCTTCTGGTATGGTAGATAGAGTCTCGTCGTCTGAGGACTCTTCTTCCTTCATCATTCATATTGCTTTCTTCATCTGGATGCCCTCGAAGTATGGACAGAAGATATAGTGTCCAAGTTCTCAGCTCTTCCATGACATTTGTTGAAGTCGCAGTCACATGTTGAAATTGATAGCTCCATGAGAAACCATATTTTTCTGAGTAGAGGTTCTGGTAAGTGGAAAGTTTTTAAAGTGTTGTAAGATGTTGCAGTTGTAGGTGTGGTTAGGAGAATCAATACTGTTGGAAATATAATCGTCCTCTGTGTGGGAGTGTCCAAGTATTTATGCTTTCTTAATAGAGTATCTGCTATCAAATTTTCCTTTCTGCAGTATGCTGTATGTCTGTATCAAATTCCATTAGGTAATCTTGCCATCACTCAATTTCTGCTTGCAGGTGTTTGAGTATGAAGGTTACTAATGGTTTGTGGTTGGTAAGGATAGTGAACTTGTGACCTCTTAATTGTCTTCAAAAAATTTCAATGAGTCAATAATCGCTAATAATTCCTTTTGAAAGGTAGGATAATTGAGTTGAGCTGGATTAAATTTTCTAGAGTGGAAGTATGATGGTCTGATATACGTTAACGGTCCTTGACCTATCCAAGATCCTAGTCCTAATCACTAGCATTACAGACTAAATATTTGGGTTCAGTAGATCATTATTCAGGGTTTTAAAACATGTGGGGAATTCACGAGTTCCTTAAGTTTTTCAAACACTGTGTTATGAGTATCTGTCCATTCCCATTTCTTTGTTTCTCCTTGCAGTTCTGATAGGGTGCTTATATACAATACCAAGTCAGGAATAAATCTGCTGAGATAATTAACGATTCCAAGGAATCTCTAAGATCCTTTTTTCTTGTAGAAGTTGGAAATGTTAATATAGTAGTCCTCTTCTTCGGTCTACATGTAATCCATCTAATATCAAAATGAGTCCTAAGATTTCTAATCTTGGAGTAAAGAACTGGCATTTGCTTTCTTTGAGATAGAATTTCTCATCCTGTAGGCATTGAATACTTTCTTCAATAATTCTACATGTTCTTCATACTTTTGGAAATATGATAATGTATTAATATAGATATTAAATTTTTATAGACCATGTCTTAAAAATTCATGCATAATACGAACATAGTAGCAGGTGGATTACATCCCCTTATTGCATAACTCTACTTCTGAAATATCCTATATGACATAAAAGGTAGAGTGTTGCTCAGATTCTTTATTAATTCTAATATTAAAAAATCCGTCGGCTAAGTCGAGCTTAGTCCAAATGGATTCTCCGCTACTAGTTCAATTGCTTCATTAATATCTGGCAATAGGGTGTGGTCCAGTTCGATGGCTAATTGCGGTCTCGACAATCATTGACATGTCTAGCTTCTTCCAGTTTATCTCGTTTAGGGATAGTGAACATGACTACACATTTGTGTATTTTCTACTCTATATATGCGACCTGATACTTCTTCTTCGACTAATTTGTCATGGATTTGTTGTCTAAATCGATATCCTGAGGGTTGCCATTTGGTATCCAAGTAGCTTCTGCTTTTGGTTTATAGAGTGATTAATTTTCTTAGTGGGGTAATTCCCATGGAATTGTCTTGGGAAATAATAAGGGAAACTCTATTACAGGGTTGAATTGTTTCTGTACTGTAGAAACAGCTGTCACGAGTTCTCTTTCTGAATGGTTTCTTCTGTGTCACTAATATTTTCCCAATTATCCGGTTCACTATAATCTGTAACTGATTAAGCTGACCTATGTATATGCTGATCTTATACATTCGCCATGGTTCTAGATCCTTCCATACATTAAGCTGAATCGTGGAATGTTTTCCGTTGGATAGTAACTGGTTCCTAATGGACAGGAATTATTGCTCGTACTTTGCTAAGAGCAGGTTCTCTAGTATCATATCCCATCTAGTCAAATGAGCTACATAGAATGTTCGTTCTTCTACATAACCTATCAATCTAGTTTGATAGTACAAGCTTTGTCTATCATTCCTTTTGAGCCTTTAATTCAGTACTTAATGATTTCTTCTTGATACTTTAGTTGTATTTTATATAGGTGTATAAATTGAGAATTAATTAAGTCTCCTCCTTTGTTTGGAGATCAATTAAAGCTAGTGCGGGGTGTTCGTTAGCTTTAATAAATACCTTGCTAAAATCTAGTACCTGTCTTGACAAGGGTCATTCCTTGATTTTATCCTTATTGTTTTTATCTTAGTGGCTATTAATATAGCTAAATCTTTTGTAGCTGTATGCATGGGTACCTTATTTTGTCATTTCCTACAGTCCTTGTAGGAGTGTCCAGGGTTCCAACATCAGAGACATTTCTTATCTCTAATTAAATGCATCTTGATCTTCTGATCCAATTTTTTTGTGATGGTGTCCCCATCTGAGTCCTTCCATTTTTCTATATTGGGTTTGGTGTTGGAATTGCTGCTAGGATTAAATCCTGTTTTTGGTCCTTGATTCTGTTCCCTGCGTGGACCGTGACTCCGATTTTCATTCCGAGGGTGTTGTCATCGGGATATATTTATTGTTGGTGGTGAGGCAATATCTTTCTTGTAAGCTTCATATGACTCCGCTTGATACATGAGCTGATCATATGACCATTCTTCTTTGCTTAAAGGAATTAATGTAGCTGACAAATATGGCAGCAGGTGATTAAGAAACATTGTTCTTTTTACTTCCTGCGATATTGATTGTTTGCCATCCTTGTCAATCAATTTGATTTGCATTTCAGTAAGCCAGTTGGTGAACTATTTAATTCTCATGTGATGTCCATCCTTGTATAGTGTAGCTGTCTCCCATCGTTTCCATAAAATGTCCTTACTAGTAGAGGGTATCAGAAAATCCCTTAGCACTAGTATGAATCTAAAGAATGTCGCATTCTTTCCTTTTTCTATTAGGAATTGATTATAAGTAGTGAGCATGCTCCCTTCCATTCTGAATCCAACAATTTCTAGAGCTGAAGCACCTTCCAAATCTATTCCTTTGATAACAAACCAACGTTGCATTGCTGTGGTGTAAGAGTTATAATATTGTGAGTCTTGCCATTTTTTGTCTTCTCCTCTTATTTTTTCTAGTAGATCAATCTTTATTTCTTTTAAAGCATTCGTTGCTTTATGGTTACCCATTGTAACCATTCCTGTTGTAGATTCCCATTGCTGGTATTCAACTGATTTTCCTCATTTCAGTTTTCTTTTAAGAGTTTGACTTGCAACTGACAATACCTTGTCAGAGTCCGAGATATCATCTCCGCTATCATCAGGGTCTCATCCTCCTCCTTGCGTTTTCTGCTTCTGTTGGTCTAGTTCTGTATCTAGATCATCATCGTCTTCTGGTAATTCTATATCTTCTGTGGTTGGTCTTTGTCGTCTGGTTCTTTGGCTGACCCAGTCCTCCTTTCTAGTATCTCAGGTGCTCAACCTTTGCTTTTCGATTGATCTTTTGGTGTTCTCAGGAATGCTTCTAGAAGTTCTTTGCTACGATTAAAAAATCCTCCACGGTATGTTCTGATTCCTCTAGATAAGTGCTGCTTATCATAAATACCATTATTTCTTTCTAGTTGTTTATTACCCACTTCGGTTTTCTTAAAAGTGGAACAACAGGTTTCTTCAATTCCTTATTTAAAAATGCGTTCATTTCTAAGTCTTCTTGTTTAAATAGGTAAGGTGTTAGCCATAAATAGTGTTTTGCTACGGCTTCCATTAGAAGTTGAGTATCATCAAGATGATACTGTTGGGCATGTCCTATTGAGCAAGTATATTTCAAAATCTCCTCAATTGTTGGAAGATGTCTGTCCCAAATTTCTTCTGGTGCAAGAGGTAAAGCCATACTAAAATATAGTTTGGTTCCTGCTCTACCTGGTTCTCCTAATTCTATATCTATGGGCAGATTTATTTCCCCTTCCGTGTTAGGAATTACAAATCTGGTCTTTCTAGGAGTTTCTTCTACTAATTTCTTAATATCTTCGGGTAATATAGTTAACCGTCTCGACCTCTTAGTCTTCTTACTAAGTTGAGATGCTATTATGTCTGATTTCATCATCTGTCCACAACCAAATGCAGCTGGTTATGTGATAAGATCATTGAGTTACTTTTCTTCTTTGGCACCTTACTGTGCTGATGGTATGGTACCTGATGATCCTTATAATCTCCATTTGACTGACAGTTCTGTTGGCTTGGTGGCTCAACGGCTGGTGAGACTGAATGTCAGGATCCTGATGTTTCTTATAGTCCTAGTTTTTCTTTGTCTACTGGTCTAGAATCTAGTTCTAGTTCTTCCGGCAAGAGTGTCACGTTTTCTGATTGGTGTATTGAGGTAGACGTTGGGGGCGCAGAGGTATTGGTAGAGATATCTAGGCCTAAGGAAGGTTCTGATGGAAGTAATTCTTTTCTGGAGGAAATGGCTGTGGTAGAGGCAGCGAGATTTAAGCCTAGGGATTGTGTCGCTTGGTTGTTTACACCAATTATTCCTGGGACCTGTAGGGCAGGGTTTTCAATGGTATACTGGATTTACAGGTACAGAAGTAATGGCGGTTGCCAGGAGTACAAGATAAGTTGTCGATCTTATTGGGAAAAGTGTTGTGAATGAGGGTGGGATTGTTTAATATGGGATACCACTGCCTGTTAGAGCTCTGCTTAGCTTGCTTCTAAGTCTTTTGTTAATATACTGCAGTTAAGAGTCTGATGTCTTATTGTTGGATTTTATTGTTAGCTAGCTAGTTGAATAACGATATCGATTTCATATATACACTTGTGTATCGAATTGTATACACTTGCGTGAGTGTAATAAAGGTATCTGAAGGTTGATCAGGCCTTGGATTTAAGAGTAAAGATTAGGTAAGTGAGTTAAAAAAAATGTAATGAATGGTACTAGACAGTATTCATTTAGTACTGTTTATACAATCTATATCCGTAGGCACGGACATTTGTGTATTTCGGTTCTGCTGAAGTAAGACCTCAGAAGGGTAGGGAGATTACTATATGGGATGTTCCCAGAGGGAACAGTAATTAACTGGTGTAATCTATCTTATATGATTTGTACTATCTAAGCTATATGATCTTAATCTGATCGGAATATAGGCTTGCTTGCTCTGTGTACTTGCTTGTTGCTTCTTGTCTTTCTGTGGATTCCAGAAGGAATCCAGCGGCCTATTTATACTCCTCTGAGATCTGATGACTAAGGAAATTAATACAATAAAGGGTAGCATACCAGAAGGTGGTGCACTGTATAATAGGGGTCATGTGGCCATAGTAATAATTCACATGCCTTAAATGATGGTCATGTGTCCATAGTAATGAGTCACACGCCTTAAACAGAGGTCACGCGGCCATAATGTGGGTGTCTTCATATGGTAAGTGCCATGGAACTTCCCATGGCAGATTCCGTATGCTATGGAAGCTTATAAAGCAATAGGAGGTGGTTGAAGGCTAGTCCTTCAACTGAGAGGCTTAGTTATATAATATTGTAGTAATATAGGAAATACAAAAGTATATAATCAAATATATAAGCCATGAAACAACGTTCTCCATTACACTTAGCTCCCGAGATTGGTATCTCGGTAAGTTTATTTCTTTTATTGCCCTATCCTAGAATTATATATATATATATCCCCTATTTCTCGTACTATCATTAGATTTTTATCCAATATCTTGAATACTTAATACAGGACCTTGCTTCTCCCAGCATTGTGCACCTTCTTTGTGCACCTCCTTATCTCGTAAATAGCTTTATAGCATAGCTGCCTCTTTCTGACACATGTAGCAACTGGTTCTATGTGTCTCTTGTCTCTTATTCTTATTCCTCATTCCAGCCCTCTCCTAATTACATATGTAGTATTCCTATGTGTAGTTTACCATAGCCCTGCTCTTGCTTCAGTGTATCCCTTGGTTGCCTTACCCACTCCTGCACCCATATTATACTACATTAGATCTCTCTAATTAACTGATTCACTGAATGTCTACTCAAGACATCACTTTTATACTCGTAGCTTGATTTCTGGCCTAGCAAGCCCTGCCTATCCCTATGAACTAGGCCGACTTCAGCAGCTATTGCTAAACCATTCTTGATATCTAACTTGGCACAGATATACTAGGTTAATAGCTGGAATCAACCATATATGAAGGACAACAAAAACAGACTAGAGCCAATAATGAAGTCAAAATACTTACTGAAGACCTCCTCTTATTCTAGGCAGACCTTGCCTTCTACTAAAACAACCTCACGACTGCCTAGAATAACTTAGTCAATAAAAGAAGAACTATCTAGACCCTAAATAGGGCCCTAGACATAATTAGATTCTAAACAGCCCTAGCACCCCAAGCATTCCAGGCACCTAAAACCTAAGATCTCCCTACCCTACCAAAGTTTAATGGTGATAGGACTCACCTGAAAGCCTGGAAAAATTCTATCAAGATCAAATTGAATGGAGATGCTGTAAAGTTCTCTACTATTCAGCACCAATTAGCCTATGTATACAGCCTACTGGAAGGCATAGCTTTAGACCAGGTCCAACCTTATATACTTGATGACTACTTCAACCTTCTTGATCTTGCTACTTTATTCATAATCCTCGACCACGCTTTTAGGGACCCAAATCCCATATGTATGGCAACTCGTGCTCTTAGAGAACTAATATAGTAAGGTCATAACCTCTCAGTATATATAGCTGAATTCCTAAGGTTGGCAGTAGAGGTGGAGTGGAATGATTGGGTGAATAGGGAACAATTCAAAGAAGGCCTCAATATTAAGCTCAAAAAAGCCCTTCTACAATCTCTAGCTATTAAGACCCTAGATGAATATATTGATCAGGCATTGAAGATGGAGCAACAA
>WHUX01000115.1:0-170840 GCA_015179025.1 Terfezia claveryi | reverse complement strand
TACTGCATTAGTGAAACATGTGCAAGGAAGTACGTATCATTGTTTTCTACTTGCAGTTTGAACATGGAATTTAGTTGGGCAGGAACCCTGCCGTCAAGTCTACCAAGGGCTTTCCTTGGTGCGAACTTACACCGTCGAACGAATACCCAGTTATATCTTTCATCTTAGTTTTGGAACTCACCTCTAGTATACAACAGATGGTGTAACATGTACCCATCATCATTGAATGTGGGAACAGCAACTTGGAGGGTGTTAAATACCTCCACCGGAATGTGTTATAGACGTGTAATGTCGGATTCTAGGTCGGAGGACTGGAGGTAATTGCGTGCAAGAAAGGTGCTTGTAAGACTGAGTAGATCGGGTAGCTGGTATAGTGTCTGCAATGTTTGCAGATTGTGTATATCTTTTGTATTTATCGGCCCTTGCAACTTATGTCTGGTCTGGTCAGGGCAGCTTCTTTCGGTAGATGTATACTCCACGTCGTCAGATGAAGGATAGTTTGTATTTTGTTGGGTATATGGGGAAGCTCTATGACCTATTGGGAAATATATTTCTCGCACATAGTGAAATTGTATGCTTGCGTGTAGGTCTGAATCACTTGAGGTACCACATTGACATGATTGCTCCACCAGTATCTATCCTTGAGAGGCTTATATAAAGCCTCATAGATATCTATCGAAAATTGCAGCAGAGATCCATATTCGGCAATTTGATCCACAAAATGCGAAATCAAATACATTTTTGGAAAATTGTAGTGCGCCCTACTAGTTAGCATGTCAACATGGAGGTCTTTCAATGCCAACATTGCTGTGGCTTTAGAGGACTTGGATACTCGAAACTGAAGAAATAGTTCCTTGTATTTGTGGAAGTCCTCAAGATAATCCTTCATTGATTGGATCGTTCCCAGAGTATAGACCTTGTACTGTGCAATTAGGATAAAGTCGGTGATATACCTAATACATAATATTGCCTTATGGCACGATGCTTTATGTCGGGTCACAAGAGCAGGAGCATCGGAGGTCCGACTGAGTGCAGCAGCAAATACTGCCAAAAGTACCTGTAGTAGGTTCTTGTAATGAATGGTACTAGATAGTATTCATTTGGTACCGTTTATACAATCTATATCCGTAGGTACGGACGTTTGTGTATTTCGGTTCTGCTGAGGTAAGACCTCAGAAGGGTAGGGAGATTACTATGTGGGATGTTCCCGAAAGGAACAGTAATTAACTGGTGTAATCTATCTTATCTGATTTGTGCTATCTAAGCTATATGATCTTGATCTGATCGGAATATAGGCTTGCTTGCTCTGAAGGCTTGCTTGGTTGCTTCTTGTCTTTCTTGTGGATTCCAGAGGGAATCCAGTGGCCTATTTATACTTCTCTGAGATCTGATGACTAAGGAAATAAATACAATAAAGGGTGGCACACTAGAAGGTAGTGCGCTATACAAAAGGGGTCATGTGGCCATAGTAATGAGTCACACGCCTTAGACAATGGTCATGTGGCCATAGTATGAGTCACACGCCTTAAACAGAGGTCACGCGGCCATAATGAGGGTGTCTTCATATGGCAAGTGCCATGGAACTTCCCATGGCAGATTCCGCGTGCTATGGACGCTTATAAAGCAATAGGAGGTGGTAGAAGGCTAGTCCTTCAACCGAGAGGCTTAGTTACATAACATAGTAGTAATATAGGAAATACAAAAGTATACAATCAATTATATAAGCAATGAAATAACGTTCTCCATTACACTTCCCCACATAGAAGGATTTCCTATCCTTACTTCCTTCGCTCTGCCATATTGGTTTCCATACGTCCTAAGATTTGATGCATTGTTAATACATTAGCATTAACATGAATATCCTTAGTGTTTCCTTGACTCATGATTCTATCTCGTTCTTGTTGGATGAGAGCTCGGGTCTCATCTCTAGTTCGTGGTCCTTGTTTTCCTTTAGTCCTTCGACGTCTCTTGAATGTATCTTCCATGCTTCCGGTCGTCCAGAAGTCTTGAAGAATTTCAGTGGTGATATCCTTGCGTTTACCCAGGAATCATATTTAGGAGTGTATCCTAGCCATCTGACCTTATATTGTCTTTCTCCAGTTCGAGGAGCTGTTCTGAATTCTAATACCTTTTCAACTTCATAACGATCATCTTGAATTGGTCCTGGTTCCTGAGATTGTCTGTGAGGGAACTGGATGGGATCGTTTTTGTAGTATGGTTTGAGTTTGCTAATATGAAAAGTATTATATATGAGGTGGAGGTCAGGTTGACTGGATAGGTCTAGGCTATAGTTATTGCGTTTCCGATTACTAGAAATAATGGGAAATGGGCCTAGCCATTTTGGTTTGAGCTTGGATGAGACATTCGATAGGTTGATATTTTCTGAGGAAAGCATAACTTGTTGTCCGACTGAAAATTTGGCTGTATTGGGTAGTCGTTTGTTCGCTTGAGATGCTTGAGTCTTCTTGGCGTCATATAGGTTTTTAGACGTTACCTCATGACGTTCATTTGCGGGTACATATGCATTAATGGGGTATGGAAGTATCGATACGCCAAGATGTGCATTAAATCCAAATAGTGTGGAAAAAGGACTATTCTGTCTAGCGGCATTATACCTAGAGTTAAGTTTCAACTGTATCTCTGGTAGTTTCTGTAGCCAATCAAATCCTTCGATTTTACAGGCTCTTGCTACTTGTAGAATTTCTTTGTTCACAATTTCCGATTGTCCGTCTGCACGTGGATGATATGCGGTGGACGGTTCCAACTTGATTCCTTTATTCCTAGCCCAATCTTGAAAGTGCGTTGACATAAAAAGAGTGTCGCGGTCAAAAACAATACAGAAAGGGTATCCCATAGTTGGGACTACATGAGTATCAAAGGTAGCAGTACATTGTTCTGCTGTGAAATTATCTGAGACAGGAATAAGAAACTTGAATCCTGATTGTCTATCAACAATCGTCCAAAGTCGTGAAATACAAACTACATGATCTTCTTCAACAGGAATATTCGGGTACAAAATTGAACACTTAGTAAACACAGGTGCTACTTTAAGAAAATCCATCGATATGTCAGTCCATGGCCTACTTGGTACATGTAATGGGGTTACGAGTCCAAGTGGCGCCTTGTTGGAATACTTTGTCCGTTGACAAGTATCACAACTTCTGATATAGTCCTTAGTTGGTTCTGCAAAGGACTGGCAATCATATCGGTCAGTAAGATATTTCATCGTTTTTTCAATGCCACCATGAGCGGTTGCTTCATGTGCATCTTTAATAACCAATTCGAGATAGTTCTTACCTTCGATATTAAAGGTAGAGGGCAAGACTAGTCTCCATTGTCCTTGTCGGTTCTTGACATACAAAAATCCGTCTTTTCTTCTATGATCCTTACGATTCACAAAGGTATCATAATAGTTCTTCCAGATAGGACATACTCTCATGCATGATTGATATGCGGCTTTCATACCTGTTCCTTGGTCAAGCCAGTGTGTGATGAAGTAGTCCTTGTCGTCTTCAAATCCGTCGCTGATGTGCTTCTCTTCAATGAGCTTGTTGAGGGTCGGTTCGATCCTTGTGTTGAAGTCATTGATGGTGGGTTTCTTCTCCTTGCATGTAGAAGCATTATGTCCTGAGAACTTACAGAAATCACAACGCTGTCTGGAGGTCTTGGTGTCTTGAACGAAGGAGGGTAAATCTTCGTCAATGGCTACTCGCTTTTTAGAACGAGTGGTGACGGCGGCGGTGTTGATTGGAATTGCGTTACTACTGCTAGCAGTTGCAGCTGGTTGTTGAGGTGCATTCCATGGTTGTTGTGGGGCAACAGGAGTATTCATGATCTCCTGTTCCATTTGTCGGTTGGTCATCTGTTCGGTAGGGTTGCTGAACTGAATGCTGGGTTGGAAAGTGGGTTGTGTCGGCTTGTTGGCAATCCATCTTTTTGCCCATTCTCCGATTTCCTGGATAGCTTCTTCACGGCTGAGAGCTGGTGGAGGTGGATAAGCTGGCGTTTGTTGTACTGGTGCTAGTTCCTTTTGAGGCTCATTTGCGGCTAGGATATGCGCAATATGAGTCGTAAGGAATTCCTTCTCCTTCTTAAGAACTGAGGCTGTCAGGTCACAGTTCAAACTGCCATGTCCGTGGCGGTTGCAAATTGCACATGTTTCGACGGTGAACATGCGGTTGTTCATGGCGTGGGAGCTGCCATGAACTGGACAGTAAAAATCGCGGCAAAAGGACCAGTGCATCCTTTTGTGTTGTTGCCAATTGCTATGAGCCAGGTCGATAGCAATTTCTTTCGCTTCTTCAGGAGCGAGGGTATTTTGTTGTGCGTTTTCAGAAGATGGAGGCCTATATCTTAGTCCAAGAACTGTTAAGGGTTTGTTCTTGTTTATATTGGGTACACGATCATACCCGCTGAAAACTTCTTCTGGTATGGTGGATAGAGTCTCATCGTCTGAGGACTCTTCTTCCTTCATCATGTCATATTCGCTTTCTTCATCCTGGATGCCTCGAAGTATGGACAAAAGATATGGTGTCCAAGTTCTTCGGCTCTTCCACGACATTTGTTGAAGTCGCAGTCGACATGCTTGAAATTGATAGCTCCGCGAGAAACCATATTGTTCTTAGTAGAGGTTTCTGGTGAGTGGAAAGTTCTTAAAGCGTTGGTAGAGATGTTGCGGTTGTAGGTATGGTTAGGAGGATCGATGCTGTTGGAAATATAATCGTCCTCGGTGGTGGGAGTGTTCAAGTATTTATGCTTTCTGATAAAGCGTCTGCTATCAAATTTTCCTTTCCTGCGGTATGCTGTATGTCTGTATCAAATTCCATTAGGTAATCTTGCCATCGCCTCAATTTTTGACTTGCAGGCGTTTGAGTATGGAAGGTTACTAATGGTTTGTGGTCTGTAAGGATAGTGAACTTGTGACCTCTCAATTGTGCTTCAAAAAATTTTAATGAGTCAATAATCGCTAATAATTCCTTTTGAAAGGTAGGATAATTGAGTTGTGCTGGATTAAATTTTCTAGAGTGGAAGCATGATGGTCTGATGTGCGTCAACGGTCCTTGACCTATCCAAGATCCTAGTCCTACATCACTAGCATCACAGACTAAATATTTGGGTTCAGTAGATTCATTATTCCAGGGTTTTAAAACATGTGGGGAATTCACGAGTTCCTTGAGTTTTTCAAACGCTGCATTATGAGTATCTGTCCATTCCCATTTCTTTGTTTCTCCTTGCAGTTCTGACAGGGTGCTTGCATACGATGCCAAGTCAGGAATAAATCTGCTGAGATAATTAACGATTCCAAGGAATCCTCTAAGATCCTTTTTTCTTGTAGGAGTTGGAAATGTTAATATAGTAGTCCTCTTCTTCGGGTCTACATGTAATCCATCTGATGTCAAAACGTGTCCTAAGATTTCCAATCTTGGAGTAAAGAACTGGCATTTGCTTTCTTTGAGATAAAATTTCTCATCCTGTAGACGTTGAAGTACTTTCTTCAACAATTCTACATGTTCTTCATACGTTTTGGAGAATATAATAATATCATCAATATAGATGATTAAATTTTTATAGACCATGTCCTTAAAAATTTCATGCATAACGCGAACCATGGTAGCAGGTGCGTTACGATCCCCTTGTTGCATAACTCTACTTCTGAAATATCCCATGTGACATAAAAAGGTAGAGTGTTGCTCAGATTCTTCATCGTTCCTGATATTAAAAAATCCGTCGGCTAAGTCGACCTTAGTCCAAATGGGATTCTCCCTACTAGTTCAATTGCTTCATTAATATCTGGCAATGGGGTGTGATCCGGTTCGACAGCTAAATTGCGGTCTCGACAGTCATTGACATGTCTGGCTTCTTCCGGTTTATCTCGTTTAGGGATAGTGAACATGACTACAGCATTTGTGTCATTTTCTACTCTATATATGCGACCTGACGCTTCTTCTTCGACTAATTTGTCATGGATTTGTTGTCTAAATCGATGTCCTGAGGGTCGCCATTTTGGTATCCAAGTAGCTCCTGCTTTTGGTTTGATAGAGTGATTAATTTTCCTTAGTGGCGGTAATTCCCGTGGAATTGTCTTGGGAAATAATAAGGGAAACTCCGTTACAGGGTTGAATTGTTTCTGTACCATAGAAACAGCTGTCATAAGTTCTCTTTCTGAATCGGTTTCGTCTGCGTCACTAATATTTTCCCAATTATCCGGTTCACTATAATCTGTGACTGATTCACAGCTGACCTGTGTATAGCTGATCTCATACCATTCGCCATGGTTCTAGATCCCTTCCATACACTTAGCTGGAATCGTGGAATGTTTTCCGGTTGGATAGTAACTGGTTCCTGATGGGCAGGAATTATTGCTCGCACTTTGCTGAGAGCAGGTTCTCCTAGTATCATGTCCCATCCGGTCAAATGAGCTACATAGAACGTTCGTTCTTCTACATAACCTATCCAATCAAGTTTGATAGTACAAGCTTTGTCTATCGTTCCCTTTGAGCCTTTAATTGCAGTACTTAATGATTTCTTCTCGATACTTCTAGTTGGTATTTTGTATAGGTGTACAAATTGAGAATTGATTAAGTCTCCTCCCTTCGTTTGGAGATCAATTAAAGCTAGTGCGGGTGTTCGTTAGCTTTAACGAATACCTTGCTAAAATCTGGTACCTGTCTTGACAAGGGTCGTTCCTTGATTTTATCCTTGTTGTTTTTATCCTTAGTGGCTATCGGCATAGCTAAATCTTGTGCGGCTGTACGTATGGGTACCTTATTTTTTCGTTTCCTACAGTCCTTGTAGGAGTGTCCAGGGTTCCAACACCATAGACATTTCTTGTCTTTAATTAATTGCATCTTCATCTTCTGATCCAATTTTTTTGTGATGGTGTCCCAATCTGAGTCCTTCCGATTTTCTGTTTGGGTTTGGTGTTGGGATTGCTGCTAGGATTAAATCCTGTTTTTTGTCGTTGATTCTGGTCCCTGCGTGGACCGTGACTTCGATTTTCATTCCGAGGGTGTTGTCGTCGGGATGTATTTGTTGTGGATGGTGGGGCAATATCCTTTTTGGAAGCTTCATATGACTCCGCTTGATGTACGAGCTAGTCATATGACCATTCTTCTTTGATTAAAGGAATTAATGTAGCTGACATGTATGGCGGCAGGTATTAAGAAACTTTCTTCTTTTTACTTTCTGCGATATTGATTGTTTGCCATCCTTGTCAATCAATTTGATTTGCATTTCAGTAAGCCAGTTGGCAAACTGTTTGATTCCCATGTGACGTCCGTCCTTGTATGGTGTGGCTGTCTCCCATCGTTTCCACAAAATGTCCTTACTAGTAGAGGGTATCAGAAAATCCCTTAGCGCTAGTATGAATCCAAAGAATGTTGCATTCTTTCCTTTTTCTCTTAGGAATTGATTATAAGTAGTGAGCGCGCTCCCTTCCATTCTGAATCCAACAATTTCTAGAGCTGAAGCGCCTTCTAAATCTATTGTTTTGAGAATAAACCAACGTTACATTGCTGTAGCCCAAGAGTCAAAATATTGTGAGTCTTGCCATTTTTTGTCTTCTCCTCTTAATTTTTCTGGCATATCAATCTTTATTCCTTTTAAAGCATTCGTTGCTTTATGGTTACCCGTTGTAACTATTCCTGTTGTAGATTCCCATTGCTGGTGTTCAACCGATTTTCCTCGTTTGGGTTTTCTTTAAGAGTTTGACTTGCAACTGACATGCCTTATCAGAGTCCGAGCTATCATCTCCACTATTATCGGAGTCTCGTCCTCCTCCTTGTGTTTTCTGCTGCTGTTGGTCTAGTCCTGTATCTAGATCATCATCGTCTTCTGGTAATTCTATATCTTCTGGTGGTTGGTCTTTGTCGTCTGGTTCTTTGGCTGACCCAGTCCTCCTTTCTGGTATCTCAGGTGCTCGACCTTTGCCTTTCGATTGATCTTTCGGTGTTCTCAGGAACGCTCCTGGAAGTTCTTTGCTAGGATTGAAAAAATCCTCCGCGGTATGTGCTGATTCTTCTAGATGAGTGCCGCTCATCATAAATGCCATTATTTCTTCCCAGTTATTTATTACCCAATTCGGTTTCCTTAAGAGTGGAACAACAGGTTTCTTAATTCTTTACTTAAAAATGCGTTCATTTCTAAGTCTTCTTCTTTGAATGGGTAAGGTGTTAGCCATAAGTAGTGTTTTGCTACGACTTCCATTAAGAGTGAGTATCATCAGGATGATACTATTGGGCATGTCCCATTGAGCGAGTATATTTCAAAATCTCCTCAATTGTTGGAAGATGTCTGTTCCAAAATTCTTTGGTGCAAGAGGTAAAGCCATACTAAAATATAGTTTGGTTCCTGCTCTACCTGGTTCTCCTAATTCTATATCCATAGGCAGATTTATTTCCCCTTCTGTGTTAGGAACTATAAATCTGGTCTTTCTGGGAGTTTCTTCTACTAATTTCTTAATATCTTCAGGTAACATAGTTAACCGTCTCGACCTCTTAGTCTTCTTACTAAGTTCAGACGCTATTATGTCTGATTTCGTCGTCTGTCCGCAACCAAACGCAGCTGGTTATGCGATACGATCATCGAGTTACTTTTCTTCTTTGGCACCTTTCTGTGCTGATGGTGTGGTGGCTGATGATCCTTATGATCTCCGTTCGACTGACAGTTCTGTTGGCTCGGTGGCTCACGAGGCTGGTGAGGCTGGATGTCAGGATCCTGATGTTTCTTATGGTCCTGGTTTTTCTTCGTCTACTGGTCTAGAATCTAGTTCTAGTTCTTCCAGCAAGAGTGTCACGTTTTCTGATTGGTGTGTTGAGGTAGACGTTGGGGGCGCAGAGGTATTGGTAGAGATGTCTGGGCCTAAGAAAGGTTCTGATGGAGGTAATTCTTTTCTGGAGGAAATGGCTGCAGTGGAGGCAGCGAGATTTGAGCCTTGGGATTGTGACGCTTGGTTGTTTAGACCAATTATTCCTGGGACCTGGGGGGCCGGTTTTTCAATGGTGTACTGGATTTACAGGTACAGATGTAATGGCGGTTGCCAGGACTGCAAGATGAGTTGTCGATCTTATTGGGAAAAGTGTTGTGAACGAGGGTGGGATTGTTTAATATGGGATACCACTGCCCGTTAGAGCTCTGCTTAGCTTGCTTCTAAGTCTTTTGTTGATGTACTGCAGTTGAGAGTCTGATGTCTCATTTGTTGGATTTTGTTAGCTAGCTAGTTGAATAACGATATCGATTTTATATGTGCACTTGGGTGTCGAATTGTATACACTTGCATGAGTGTAATAAAGGTATCCGAAGGTTGATCAGGCCTTGGATTTAAGAGTAAAGATTAGGTAAGTGAGTTAAAAAAAATGTAATAAATGGTACTAGACAGTATTCATTTGGTACCGTTTATACAATCTATTTCCGTAGGTACGGACGTTTGTGTATTTCGGTTCTGCTGAGGTAAGACCTCAGAAGGGTAGGGAGATTACTATGTGGGACGTTCCCGAAGGGAACAGTAATTAACTGGTGTAATCTATCTTATCTGATTTGTGCTATCTAAGCTATATAATCTTGATCTGATCGGAATATAGGCTTGCTTGCTCTGAAGGCTTGCTTGGTTGCTTCTTGTCTTTCTTGTGGATTCCAGAGGGAATCCAGCGGCCTATTTATACTCCTCTGAGATCTAATGACTAAGGAAATAAATACAATAAAGGGTGGCACACCAGAAGTTGGTGCGCTGTACAAAAGGGGTCATGTGGCCATAGTAATGAGTCACACGCCTTAGACAATGGTCATGTGGCCATAGTATTGAGTCACACGCCTTAAACAGAGGTCACGCGGCCATAATGAGGGTGTCTTCATATGGCAAGTGCCATGGAACTTCCCATGGCAGATTCCGCGTGCTATGGACGCTTATAAAGCAATAGGAGGTGGTAGAAGGCTAGTCCTTCAACCGAGAGGCTTAGTTACATAACATAGTAGTAATATAGGAAATACAAAAGTATACAATCAACCATATAAGCAATGAAATAACGTTCTCCATTACAGTTCTGCATTTCTTTCCCTTGCCATTGGAAAATAGATCGGTATGCTTTGTTTAGTCTCGTAAACCCTAGGAATGGTGGCAATCGGGACCGAATGTGATCGAAAACCATAAGGCGTCCGACGTGATCTAGGAATTTCTGGATCCATTTCATTAAGTGTTTTAGTATCCCCAGATATAGCCTGTGCAATATATCCCCGCAAACAAGTGTATGGAGTTTAAGGTTGGGGACATGTCAAAGGGCATTGTTGATCTGCTTGACTCCATCAGTTTGTAGTACAGCCTAGTTGGACTTGTGGTATGCAGTAGTATACTGGGAGTATTGCCGAGGGTTGTGTGGCATATCCGGGAGGTCTTCAAATTCATTTGGGGGGCAATGCAAACTGGGTATCGATTGGTGAGAATGCCATAAATCATGACATTCTCTATATGATTGGCCAACTAGGCAGAGAGTCTACATCAGCAAGAAAAAAGTGGCATCGGGACGCCAGGTGGTGTCTCCAGGAGACAAGGTTGTCTTTGGTGTCTTTTGTGTCTTTTATGTCTCCTAGGTCTCGCCTAAGTGTCTCCTATATGTCTCCCAGTATCTCCAGGAGACACTGGGAGACATTCTGCCAATCGTGGAGACATACCTTGTCTCCAGTAGCAATACTGTCTCTAGAGACACTGGAGACAAACTATTTTCTTTCCTGATGTAGGTACATATATGCATACTTTCTCATCACAGCAGACCATTTCCGAGTCTATTCCTTCCTGACATCCTGCATCGACCAGAAGGCTAAGGATAGAACTCAGAATCTCATGTATGACCTGGAGGGCATCCAATTCCTGTGCTTCGACTGGGTTGCCAGGAATCTTGTCGAGACACTTAGAGAGGATAGGTAATAGTGCAATTGGGATCCAAACATTCATAGTTGGTTTATTGTGTATGGTGGACTTGATGTTTCATATGCTCATGTATAGGGGCTATAATTTCTTGTCCCCAGAAAAGTTTGTAAGATAGGTCTGGTCCGATACCAAAAAGATGGGGACTAGTGTAGACCTGACAGGAATGAGCTTCTGTAAGACGTAAGCAAGGAGCTATGGTAGGATAATTAGGGAACATACCTGTTGCTTCCACCACTAGGTTGCAGTGTTCATCTTAGAAAATATTCGATTGTTATCCTTGTAAAATAACCTCACCAGTTCCCAGACCACATGGGTCACAAATGCTCTCTGCTGCAAGAGATATTTAATGCAATCTACTATGTTCCGATAGTAGAAATCAGACTTTGGACGTAACGCATATTGCACAGATCCTGTGGTCCACTCAGGATCTGCAACCATTTTGTCCATTTGCTCCTATAATGTGTACTCTGATTTGAACAAGACCTTTGATGTCAGACTGATGCTGAACGTACTCAGCAATAAGTCATTACGGAAGAAACCATCAATCCTATGCTTTGGAACCTTGCTAAGGGTAAAAAGGCGGGCAAGCTTATAATCCCATACATTAAGAAATGGATGGAGGTGATTGTACCTGGCTGAGCGCTGATTCACAAATGGATACTCGCGTACAGGCTGTCTAGCCTGATATCTGGCAGAAGGCTACCTAGTGACGTCAGTGGTGTATGGACATCTATTGGTAAGTGGGTCGGCGGCGGGGTCAGCAATTCTGGGAATGGGTTCTGCATCAGACTCATTCCCGAAGTCTTCAACCTTATCCTGCTCCACCTCCTCAAGGTCGGGACCATCAATGTCATCCTCCTCAACCGGTGAAAAATATTTGTCAAGTTCCTATTCAAATTCATCAAATTCAGGAATGCCTCCGTAAAACCCTTCAGCTTCAACAGTTAGATATCAGCAATGCTTCAGCAAGAAGCCTCACCTTCATAGGTCAATCCTCCGCCTAGTTGTTCACCTGATTTTTCGAGAGAGGCCTCGGTTTGCTGCAGACCGTAGGTTGGCCGACGTGCAGGAGAGGTGAATGTCTGTCTGACTTTATTGCAATATTTGTGCTCTAGATGATTAGAATATGTACTCCAAGAAGCATACTTACTATTACATTAGGGACAGTAGGTTTTGGTGGTGTTTATTTCAGAGGTTATGTAATTTCATATTGTCTTTGGTAAGTGGTATTGTTGGTAAGTAGTGTCGAAGTAAAGTTTATATCAAGCTCATCAGGAGTTTGCCTATAGCCATCGAGTTTGGACATAAATAAGCTATGTGTTAGTTGGCAAATATAAAAAAATAAGTCAAAGACTAAGTAAGGAATCGAACCTGTGCATTAGATACCTACTCAAAAAAATTTAATCACATAATGAAAACTTAACCACTACATCACAACTTATAATAGGTAAAATTTATTATAATGTGTTCTATATAGAATACTGCTCTATTAATCTCGATATTTATTGTATTCAAAGCAAAATTGTTTGTGTTATGTATATTCCTGTATATGGTACATACTAGATTATACATTTATAGGCCAAGCATATCCTGAGATAGCTTAGTGCCATCAGGTTTAAACATGACCTAGTACTATACCTTTTCAAAAAGTATATAGTATTATCTTTTCTAGATATCCTACCTCTAAACCTAGTTTTTCTACTTGAGTATAGAGAGTTTTATATAACAAGCTCTTTAACTAGAAATTATATTAGTATCCCTTTTAACTGTCCGAAATATTAGATATTCTTAATAGTCATCTTCTCATAAAACATATAGAGCTTTTTATCTAGGAGTAGGCTATTATAGTGATTAGCTTTAATAATAATTGTATTAAAAGTAAGTTGATATATACCTTAAGTATAGCTAGGGAGTTAAGGCTTAGCCTTTAGTCCTTAAAAGCTTCATCATGAAACACCAGGGTAATTATTAATTAGACTAGCTAAGTTATAGGATCATGGCCAATATCTTGAAGGTGAAAGCAAGCTTCTTTTTCCATCTCTAATTTTTTTACTTATGGAAGTACATAGCCAACACCTACTCAAGCTTGTTTATAACCTCATTCTGAAATACTAATAGCTTCGATTCACTATAGAGCAATAATTTTTTACTACTTTAATAGTTACTATAGTTAATAATTACTCCTAGTTGTAATATCATAAAACTGGCTACCAATAAAAATAATACTAGTTGTAAATAGTATTAATAAGTAGTATAAAAGGTGGGATCTTCTATCCAGAGGAAATAAAATATAGATCTGAGATCACTTCTATTAGCTACTGATTTAGTTTTATATATGTTGTTGCTAATTGGCTATGCTTTAAAATAATTAAGAAACTTATTGACTTTAAGAGTATTTAAGGCTCTATAGAGATTATTGTATAAGTTCTTAGAGATTATTCACAGTTGGGTCTATTCTATCTAGATTGTTGAATGAAGCTTTTACTTGTCAAATAGTGACTGTAAGTATAGAATAATAGTATTAGAGATATATTTTATTTGTATTATATTTAATATTTCATAGCAAAATTTACGGAACTATTTCTTAATATTGTTCAGCTTTCTTATTGTACTCTTCTAATAAGCTTTTTTAGGTATAGAAACATCTTCAATTGTTAGAAAGGCTTGGAGCTGCTAATAATAGACTACACTCCTACTAGAATAAGCTTAATTAAAAGTATTAAAGGGGTCAGTAGTCATGCCACCTAAAACAATTGTAGAAAGGGTCTAAGTTGATGTTAGTACTATAGATATGATGATAATTTTGTGAATTTCTATTTAACATAGAGGAAAATAACTATACATATATACAATTAATAACCTAATAGAATTAGTATCTGGGATAAAAGCTAGACTCTAAATATAAGGCTACTTTGAAATTTTTGTTTATAGTACTATATATTAAGGAGTCTATTTCATAGCTTATAGCTTTATAGATGAATAGACTTCAAAAAAAAAAAATAGCAAGGGCTCACTTGAGCACTGCTTGCTTGTTAGGTATTATAGGACTTAATCTCAAAATAGTAACTAGACTAAAAATAGTGTAGTAGAGAGAATACGAAGATAGAACTAGCTTAATAATAAAAAGAGTAGACTAGAAGATACCAAAAAAGGTATGGGCCAAAAAAGGACTACCTATATAATTTCTCAAAAAGGCAACTCTCTAATAATACTAAAAGAAGAAGTCAAAAATTCTAAATACTTAATAAATACTACAGTAAGAGACTTTCTTATAGGAACCCCTACCATAGTTAATTAGTATTACTTAGATCTACTAGTATAGTCACTACCTCAGATAATCTCAAATAGTACTAACTCTACTAGTATAATTACTTTATATTGAAAATGTTAGAGAGTAAAACTACTAGAATAAAATATGATTACTAGACAAGTTTACCTAGATACTGATAGTATTATAATTGTATGTTTATAGGAAATATCTAGTATTTTTTATATACTTCAAGAATAATACATTAGTTTTAATACTAATCTATAGTATAGAATAATACTACATTTCTATCTGATATACTATATCTACTACTAGAATTACTTAGATATTACTAAAGTCCTATGTAAGTATTGTCTACCTTAGAACCTAGTCACTTGCTAGTATTGTAAAATAAGCTGGCCTTACCAATAATAATATGATAGGTATTAGTGATATGCTATGTCTACTATATTATAGGAGGAAAGCATATATCATATATCTATATAAAAACATATCTAGACTACAAGAGATAGTAGCTTGAAAAATTTTTACAAACTTTAGTAAAGGTTTCAATTCTATAATGGACTAGTCTATTGTAGAATCAAGTCTATTTCAGTATAAACTGAATCTTAGAATATATTAGAACAGATATATTTTCATTATATATTGTATCTTTATAAACAAGTATTTACTATAATATAAAGACTGAGTTAATAAAGAAAACAAAATAATAATATAGATACTAAATACTATATGGTACTATTACTAGTAGGCAAGCAATAGAAATAAACCTCTACATATAGGTAGTCCCTTATAATAAACTCTATAAAATAATAGAAGAGGAGTAGCTAATATAGATAACAAATCAATATAACCTTATGAAAGAATAGAAGATAGTTAACTTATAGAGATAAGAAATCACTATGAAAGTAGTATATAAATTTCAATCTAATAACTCAGACTCATTAAACAACAAACAAATTATCAACTAGTCTAATGTTATGCTCAAGAAGAATAAGAGAGCCATATTAGATACTTGAAGATTATATGAGAATAGAATCTAAGTTAATATTCTTTAGATATACTATATATCTATGAATTTCAGCAAAGTCATAGTCGATTAGCATAAATTCATTTTTATTATTTACTAAAATATTTATTTTCTAAACATCACTGTAGACTATACCCAATTTATAAAGCTTAGTAATAGCAAAACAAATTTTTCTCCTAAGCTCCAAGTTACTTTTAATACCTTATTTAATACTCTCTATAACTTATCTAGAAAATCTATTACTACCCTCCATCAAGCCTTTCGAACTCTAATGGTTCAGGCACTAACCTTTTATTTATATACCAAATGAACATTTTTACCATATTGGTAGACAAACTTAATATAAATCAGCTGACTGGTATCAACCCACTCCTAGAATATTAGGGTATTTGAATTCATCTTAAGTACCTTAACTTTGTAGTTAATAGCTACTAAGGTAAACAAAAATTTCTTAGTATAGCAAAATATTAGGGATATCTGAGATAGATAGATCCTAAAGTGTTTGTGTGAGATATTGGTTAGTATAATAATTAAATAAGGTATCTTGAGCTATCTTTAGAGTACCGGGAAAACTGGTGAATAAGAGACCATGTCGGTTTTTGAGACATCTGCAAGCCACCATGCAACTGGGCGAGATCTCAACATGACAAGTTGGCAACACGGTCAACACAGTAGTTAGGAGGAAAAGGAAAAATGTAAGTATGTATTATCGACATTATCGGATTAAAGTTCAATATTCCAATACCCAATAATGTCTACAATTCTAAGCTCAGCTACTAAGTCCACCCGACCAGGGCCTAAGGGCAAATCTACTGCTCTACAACCTAGGAGTGTCAATTCTCTGAACCGGAGGTTACGGAGTAGCAGAAGAAAGTCATATACAAGAGAGTTTAAACTCAAGGCATTAAGCATGCTCCAAAAGTCCCGTATAGATCCGAAAACAGGAGCAAAGATACCGGCAAGCATAGGATGTAGGTGCCAAATGGACTCAGTTAATATAGGCATTGGCTGATATAATTGGAAGGGGTCTCTCGAGAGCTTAATATTACAAAGCCAATGCTACTGCGCTGGAAGGAGCAGGAAGCTAAAATAGTAGCAGCACGGAAAGGTTCGAGGCAGGTAGAAAGGCCGCCTAAAGGTGTTTGGCATGAGATGGAGGCAGTGCTACATACTCGCTTTATAGCTATTCGGAAGCAAGGAAAGCCTGTAGGACAGCGTTGGTTTATACGAGAAGGAAAGAAGATATTTGAAGAGCGAGAGGAAGTTAGAGTGGATGCTGCAAATAAGAAGCGTTATCCATGTACATTCTCTAATGGGTGGTTTGAAGGGTTTTGTGAGCGATGGAGCATTTCATGGCGGGTAAAAACCAAAGTTGGACAAGATGCTCCGGATGATAAGGCAAAGGCAATACAAACCTTTCTACAAGAAATACGACGAAAATCTCAACCACCAGCAAGATCTCAACAACACAATCGATTCCCACCTCAATATATCTATAACATGGACCAGACACCATTACCTTTTGAGTTCCAACAAAATCGTACATTTGATACTAAAGGCACAACTACTGTCTTCATTCACACTGAGCATACCTCTTGGACAAAACGACAAGCAACTCTCATGATCACTGCCTGTGCTGATGGAGAACTCCGATGTAAGCCAATCTTGGTATTCCATGGCAGTTCTACTGTTGAGCAACAGCCTCGGAAAGAAGAACGAAAGAAATACCATCCTGGTGTTACGGTCTTCTTCAATTCTACAGCATATAGTAATGAAGAGATTACTATGAAATGGATTCAGCATGATATTTGCGGAACTACCTCTTCTACATTAGAGCTACCGCAACCTGAACGCTTAGTAGTATTGGATGTTTTTAGTGGTCAAAAAACTAAGAAGGTCCTGAATGCTATGAAAGAGCGACATATCATTCCAGTATATATTCCAGATGGCTGTACAGGATATGTTCAGCCTATGGATACAATTCTTAACAAGCTAGTTAAGGATAAAATTGTGGATATTTTAGAGGAAAAGTTGGAAGCAGTTGGGGAAACAGATGAGAGTGTTGGTTGTCGACGCATTCTCATAACTGAAGCAGTTGGACAAGCATGGCTTTGGTTACATACAGAGAAAAAAGAGAGTATCATTAAGTCTTTTAAACAGGCAGGTATTTCTTTATCTCCTGATGGGACTGAAGATACAAAGCTTTATGTGCGTGGCCTCCCAGATATTACGGTAGGGCCATGGCAGATAGATGATGCGTTGGGGTCTGATGAAGAGGTTGAGTATATAGTGGAGGCTACAGACGGTGTTCATGTAGAGCCCCCTGTCTAAGCAACAGATTCAGGTAGAATTAGTATTAGTGCGCTTTGTAATTAGAAATGTCTCAAAAACCGACATGGTCTCTTATTCACCAGTTTTCCCGGTAGTGAGCTTTTGAGTAAGCTTATGATATTCTACTTTATTTGAGCTGAGAGAGACAATAAAACATAGATAAATTGAGCATTTATCTCTCCACTATTCAGAATCTCAAATGAAATAATAATAATAATGAAGTAACTAAAAGAAAAGCTCTATATCTGTAGTCTCTAACTATAAGTATAGTATACTTTTTTTGCTATTAGGAAAACTAGTGAGTAAAACTCCTTATCTATATCTGAATTATAACTCTCAAAATCTAATGACTTGGTTTTGTAGTAAGAATAGAGGTATTAATATGCTTAGTAAATTATGCTACTTATTAGTTATTATTGGGAACTTGAATATTTAATAAAAAAAGTACAGAAGACAAGATCATTTAAAAGAATCCACTATATCTAGAATATACTTCTAAGCATGCAGACTTAAATTTGTTGTATATATCAATAATGTTTTCTTAGTAATAGAACTTCTATAGATTATTGATAGTAACTGGTAACTTACTAAAATAACTAACTCTTCTTAGCAAAATGCAAATGACTACCTAGAGGCTTGGCATAAGTCTACCAGAGCTATCTAGACATTTTGTATATACTTAGCTAAATATTTACTATATTTAACTATGTAAAGCTTGATTATTAGATAATATATACTAGTAACCAGATATAGCAAACCTATTATATATAACAAATTTGGTAAATTTTTTATAGCATACTACTCTATTATAGAATGATAGCATTTATAGGATAACTAGAGTCACTGAATTCGATTATTATGTCTACTGCTCTCTCTAGGTTGCTCTAAACTTTCTAGAATACTTATAACCTCAATAGTACTCACAATCTCCTCCTTGACTGTAATCCTCCTACCTCCTGACTGCCCTCCCTTGTATATAGCTGTTTATATCATAAATAGATTCCCTATAGATCTCTTATATATTTATCCTAAGTATAGGCTATAAGACAATTTCATAAATATATTATATATATTATAAAAGGTCAAAAATAATATTACATGCTCAAATCTCCTTCTAGATATACTATTTACTATAGTAAAAGAAACCCAACTAAGCTATTCTTATACAACAACTTCTATAAGGTCTTTTAAGTGCCCCTTCATATGGTTGCTAAGCCTTTAGGAGCTCTAGCACCTTCAACTATACTCAGGTCTATAGCTAACCTCTACAACAGGACCCTTTACCCCCTACAGGTGCAGCATATAAAATTCAATATCTTTTATAGCCTATATAAGCTTTATTGAGAGCTCAAAGTGCCTTTTGACATTTTATCATTAAAGTTTACAAGTACTCGCAAAATACCTCTACTTTAATCCTCCTTACTTCTAGTTAAAAACTGACTTAAAACTTTTCTATTCTATTATTAGCTAAGCTCAAGCTTTCCTACTCTTCTGCTAGCTAAACTCAAGTAACTAAATTATAGAAAAAATTAGCTATTGTATACTTAAAAGTCTCTTTACTATACTCTAAGTTAGTATTATATTACTCTCTACCAAGCTTAAATAGCTCCTAAACTACTCAATAGAGTGGAATTTAAGAAGGGTTAAAGACGGGATATCTTACAAGCTCTAGTAAACCAATATTGTAAAATCTGTTGAAAAAACTTTAGGCTCTCAATAAAGCCTATGCTATAAAAGACATTAAATTTTATATGCTGTACTTGTAAGGGGTAGAAGGTCCTATTGTCAAGGTTAGCCATAAACCTGAGTACAGTTGAGAGTACTAGAGCTTCTAAAGGCTTAGCAACTATATAAGAGAGCACTTAAGAGACCTTATAGAAGTTGTTGTATAAGAATAGCTTAGTTAGGTTTCTTTTACTATAGTAAATAGTATATTTAAGAGGAGATTTGAGTATATAATATTATTTTTGACCTTTTGTAATATATGCAGTATATTTATAAAATTGTTCTATAGCCTATAGTTATAATAAATATATAAGGGATCTATAGGAAGTCTATTCATAATATAAACAGCTATATACAGAGGAAGGCAGTTGGGAAGTAGAAGGTTTATAGTTGAGGGGAGGGTTGTAGGCACTATTAAGGTTGTGAATGCTCTAGTAAGTTTAGAATAACCTAAAGATAGTAGTGGATGTAATAATTAAATTCAGCAACTCAAGTTACCCTATAGATATTATCATTCTATAATAGAATAGTATACTGTAAAGAATTCACTGAATTTGCTATATACAATGAGTTCACTATATCTGGTTGCCAGTATATATTACTCAATAATTAAGCTTTACATAGTTTAATATAGTAATTATCTTATATAATATCTAAAGACAAAAATTAAGTCTGTATATAAGTAAAAATTTAGACATCTATAGTTTGCTATATTTGTTATAAAGAACTTGACTTTACATACTTTATAGCTTGCTCATACTTGTATTATCTAATCTTCTCTTCCAATATTTCTTCAAAAAAGTCCTCTATATTTGCAATATTGAGCTTGGGGATCAGATTATATAGACTCATCCTTCCCCTTAATATGGCTTCACACTCGGCTTGGATTGCCTCCTCTATCATGTATATGTTACAATAGATTCCTCACTTATGTGATGACGGCTCTAGAGACAAGGCGACCAAGAGGTATACTAGAGCAAGGGCAAGAGGCAAGAGAGGCAGAGGGCAAGAGGCACGAGACATGCGGAGGCAGTTGCCGAGTATGTCGGAGGGAGGCAGCTGTACTGCAGAGCTGTTCACGAGACAAGAGGGTGCACAAGGAAGGTGCACGAGCACTGGGAGAGGCAAGGTCCTGTATTGGGTATACAAGATGTTAGATGGGGATCCAATGATAGTACGAGGAATAGGGGCTATATATACATAATTCCGGGCCAAGGCAACGGAGAGAATAAGCTTACCAAGATCCCTATTTCGGGAGCTAAGCAGGATATTAATAACCTATTACCTGTGCCGCAGGTGATAACCCATCACCTGCATTGCATGTAATGACAAAGACAACTAAGCATGCCATTGTGATACTATCCCCCCTTTAGGGTGGAGCTCCAGCAACAAGGAGGCTTTGGTCACATCCACTAGCAATATCAATACAGGAAACAACAACAAGTGCAAGAACGAGAACCCCAATTCCGAACAACAATAAAGACCCATCACCTGCATTGCAGGTGATAACAGAGTCAATAACAATAAGAACAATAACAAAAACACCAACTCAGACATGGGGAGATCACTCAACTGTACGGGGCTTCCTCGAGTATCGCTGATGGAACAGGGAGACCAGATCCTGAGCATTTTCCAGATCCTCAGCAGGTTCCCAGATAGCCTCCTCGTCCCCTAACTATTTAACCTTGTTTTGCAGATAACTGTACCTCTTCCTTGAGTCCAATGCCTCTTCGACCTCCCACTCCTCTTCACCCTCGATCACTACAGGAGGGGGAGGAGGGTGTTTTTACCCTGGGAGGGAATCGTCAGCCGCTAGCTTAAATTCTGATACATGTACAACCAGATAGCGTTTGATGTCTTTGGGAAACCTCAATCGATAGGCATGAGTGCCTACAACGGCCACCACCTCGAATGGACCCAGGAACTTGTAGTTGAGCTTGCGAGATGGCGGTTCCATCTAGAAGTGCCTGTTGGAGAGCCACACCTTATCTTCTGGCTGATACTTGGAAGCTGGTAACTGTGATCTATTGGCATACTCTACTTGCCTAGCTTGAGCATATACCAGTTCAGCTCTTAGTATGGAGTGCAACTCAGCAATCTCCGTAGCAAACTCCTTAGCTGGGGTGTTCTCCCTAGCCTTGTGCAGAGGTGCTAGAGAGTCCATGAAATGAGGGTACCAGTTATAATTGGCCAGGAATGGGGAGGTTTTTAGAGACTCCAAGAAATGGTTGTTAGCGGCGAACTCACAGGTTTCCAGCAGTGAAACCCAGTTCTTTTGCTAGTAATTGACATATGCTCTCAGGTACTGCTTCATGATCGCATTCATTTGCTCAGACTGACCATCTGTTTGGGGGTGATATGCCGTGGAGAGGTGTACGTTAATTCCCAGAAGCTCACAGAATACCTTCCAGAAGTCCGAGACGAATTAGGGGCTGCGGTCTAAGACGACTAACTTGGGGAGACCATGGTAGTGGAATACATGGTTGAGGTAGAGGCCAGCGAGGTCCCGGGCAGAACAGGTATCATAGCAAGGTATAATATGCCTCATTTTAGTCAATCGGTCTACTACCATAAGAATAGCATTAAACTCCGAATCCTCCAGTAACCCAGTTACAAAGTCCATAGTTAGGTGTTGCCAAGGCTGGTCTGGGATCTCCAGGGGCTTCAGGGTCCATAAAGAACATGATGGGTAGGCTTAGTACACTTGCAAATATGGCAGTTCTGTACATCAGCAACGAGTTTATTTGCGCCAGGTGCACCAGGTGCACCTGGCGCTCTATTGCAGAACTAAGCCTTGTGACGCACTAGTGTTCCATGTTCCCTTCCTGGCGTACCTCTGGTGCTTCCAACTCCCTGAACCACCATGTTACCTTTACACTGTTTCTACCACGGTATCTATGCATACCTCTTTCCCTATAACATCCCAGCGTTATCCGCTTTGCTAAGTTTCCAATCCAATGTTTTGCGTTCCCCTCATTCCGCTTCAGCCTCACTTCTCTTCTACTCCTACCTCTGTCTCTTGACTTTGCAAGCATGCGTTCACCCTTTGCATTCTCCTGCATTCGCCCAACCTATTCTCCTCCTTTTCCTGTTGTCACTCACATATCTCACCGTCCCAACTCGATATGCACACAATCCGCTCCTTAAAGTTACACCTCCTATCCCGCGTCTTCCTGGCTTGAACTTCTCCCTATTGTCTTTGTGATGTTTTCAATCCGACACATCACGTTCCTAAGTTTCCCTTCCTACAATTCTCCTTCTGAAGTTTTTAATGCGACATATCGCGTTTCTAAGTTCCCCTTCCTAACAATTGCTCTTCTGATGCTTGTGATTTAATTTATCTTCGTTCTAAATCGATCACTCATTCTTGGCACAAACACGAGGTTTTCTTTGTTTGACTTCTATTTTCCATGACTAAAAAACACATTCCGAACCTCATGGCCACACCTACAAACTACCACCAAATGAAATCCAACGCGCTGCGTCCTCCCCCCTCTCACCCGATTATATCCACGTCCCAGCCACAAATTACTCAGTAATAAAAAGCACAGTGAGAGAAACATGTAGAGAAAAACATGTGGAGTGAAACACAGAGAGAAACAAGCAAGCGACAAGAGAAAAAGAACTAATACCGACCGACAAGAAAAACAAAACCAATTACCATACGGAGACAGAACTAACTGGGAACTGATCTAGGAAAACCCTTCCTCCCCCTACTATATTCGCTTCCAGTCCCTATCCGACGTGTTCAGTTACTCCGTATCCGCTCCGTCGAAATTAATGTCCAAATCCCCGCTCCTGCTGTCCAAATCTCCACCCTCTTCGTCTATATCTCACTCTCCTCCAGTTCATCATCAACAATCGGGTCCAATGGCCCTGCCAACTCTACGGAAGAATCTCTTAATTGGCTCCCTTCACGACGGCGTTTGTGTGCTGGCACATTCAATCTGTCGTACGAGTGCTCTAGCTCCTTTCTCAATTCTGCCTCATATTTGGCTTCATCTTCGACCTGTGGTGCGTCAACGGTTCTCGTTCCAAAATCCTTACTTGAGCTGCAATTCGACGTGCCAGGTCAGCCTTGATGTTATTCACAATAAGCTCCTGTATTACTTTTGGATGTATCTCCCATGTATTCTTGAGTTCTCATATGTGCCTGTTTCATATTAGTCATTTTCCAACGCAGTGAGTACTTTCGCCCCTCATTATAGGTCATGCACAACTTACACCAGGCAGTCTCATATTTAAACTCCTGTATCACCGGAGCAATCTCGCCCTTCCTCCATGCCTTCAAACTATGACGCATGGCTGATGCCAAAAGCATATGAAGACACCATTTATCTTATTTAGGAAATCTGGGTCCCTATTCCCCTGCATTTTTGAGCCCTGGAAATACTGCTGATATATAATCGCAACGATCTCCTCGGCGCGGAAGCGACCCTTGAGTTCCTGTCCGACTATTAGCGTTGGATCTTGGACTATAAGGCTACTCGTACTGGGATCTGCAACTCCATCAACTTACGCTGCGACTGCTTTGCCTACAGATGAATCGATCCCCATCTAGCAAGTACTCAACCTGGGTCTTCATGCTTTCCTTTGGTAACCGGCCAATATCATACACCCTCGTGATGCTGGCTCGACATTCAAATATAAGATATGATCTTGTTCGGGATTGTACAGCTTTGAGCTGTTTCCAATTAGCAAGCCGACGCAGCAAAACGGATTTGGTACTATACAAAGGTATCCACCTCCTTTACTCGTTCCACATAGCGTGGCTCCGTTTGGGCCTTGGACCAAGCATGCTGTATCAGCAGGAGTATTTCCCGGGTGTTAACAGTGGTTTCCTGTATAATGTGTATTTTGTCACAATCTTTTTTGCGGTGCTGGCAAAGGGTTGCAAAACACTGGGAATCGCCGAAAATGCTCGCGTGCCTTTTCCAACGCCTGGCGCGAGCACAGCAGCGTCAACGAGTGTTTCCTCGTCTGAATCGGACGAGGAATCGGACGAGGATTCATTTCCGTTATCCTACGTTGGAATTAGCTTACAATGTAGCCAAAATATTACAATCCACATTCCTCTTCATCGAACAAGATTTCATTCCTGTATGCAACCCCAGTTTCAATTCTTGGCCGTGGTCCAATACCAGGAGCTATTGCTTGGGAGGCCTTGCGTTTACGGCTTGCCTGCCCTGCTGGCAGAGGGCTTGTTGAGAGGATGATTTTCGAACCATTGTAGAGGAAAGACTCGCACAGAAGGTTTGGAAGGGTAAAATTCCAATGCACAGCGTTCAATGCCTTTATTAAAAACTCAAATTGCTAACTAAATCCACCCCCAAAAAAATCCCGACAACCACCCCCCAAAAAAATCCCAACGACCACCCAAAAAAAAAATCCCAATGAACAGACCCTGGCACAGACCTCTGTGCCTGCCTCCACATACCAACCTTATCCCAAAGCCCTCCATGCCTCATTGGCTACCCTTACTCCTTCATCATGTGCCGCCTGTCGCCTCGCCCTGCGAGTATTCCTATCCGCCGGGGGAGCTGCAGGATCCACTTCCAGCATAGCTCGCATAGCCGTCATTCCGGCAGCGGTCGGACCCCTGGCTAGCACCATTTCCCTGCCATTCTCCGGTTGGGGATCCAGTCCCTGCTGGATATTCCACCCCTCAGAGTCGGAATTGTAGATCTCCTCAGCTGGGTACTTTTCCTGCTCCTTCCTCTTCATTGCACGCAAAGCTCTCTTTTGCCTCTTAATCCGCATCCTGATCTTTAGCTTCCGCGCTTCGAATCCCTCCTGCGTGCGAGGGAATGTACGCTTTGCAAAGCCGGCAAGATTTCGACTCAAAGAGTCGGAATCCTCCGCAGGGTCCATATACTCCTCTGCTGGATCAAGGAAGTCAGCCTCGAAGTATGCACCATCGTCTGCCGGTGGACTGTCCGCAACCGGAGGCACCAAAGCTGGATCCCTATAAAGGATAACTTGTACCCGAACAGGTTTTGACGAGGTTAGCTCTAAAAAGGCTTGCACCTCTTCGTCGGTTTGCAGACGTGTGGCAGGAGGGATTGCGTTGCCTGGGCTTGGGTTCTCTAGTGCCCCATAGATAGCCCGCACCTTCCTCCCCGCTGGGATTCTTTCTCGGATCTTGTCCACAATCTCTAAAAGAGATGCCGATCTCAAAATAGCAACACAGTTGCTCGGAGCTTCATCCCATTTATACTCCCTACTAACATTATCCTGTACCTCATTGCCGCGGGCTGGATCGATGAGGAATAGTCTTACAGGCTTTCGGAAGCCCTCCTGACCATTGTCCTCTGCATTTCGACCAGTTGCGTCGGCCCCCCCAAACTGGACATCTGGAGCATTAGCAGCCAGGTTTGCTACTTGGGCTAATGCGTGCCCCCGCTCTGTGTCTCTGGCCTTTTTGAGCACGTCTTGCAAAATCTTATCGAGAGCAGTCTCAGCTGCTCTTTTGATGGCCGCTGCCCCATTTTGGATTAGGGCAATTCCGGATGCAGGCAGCCCAGTCTCCTGCTGGGCATAGGTTTTGAATTGATGCCAGAGGGCATTACCAGCCTGCCTTTTCCCCGTTATCTCATTAGTCCGTGCCCACCCCTTGACCCCGTTCCTCCATTGGGAGTACCGGGGGTCATGCTCCCCCCACCCCAATAGTGCTTTTGCCTGGCTAACTTCTTGCGCTGCGGATGGCATTTAGACGAACTACATTGGAATTTTAGATACCCCCGTTAGAAACTATGCTTTAAGAGGTACTTACGTTATTTATGTTGTTAGTTAATTAGGTGTTAACGAAATGGGAAGTGGTGATGGCGGGAAGGTATTCAAGTTGTGATCGCGGGAAGTATTGTGAATAGTTAATGAGAATAATTAATTCACGGATCTATGGGGGTATTTATGGACTCTACGAAGTTGGACATAAGAGTAGGCCATGTTTGCTTGGTCGGCAATCAACATGGCCAGTCACTCCAGTTCTGTATGGCCTGCATAAGGCCATGACCTTTATGTTAATTATTGGACATGTTTGCTTCAAGCGGTCGGCAATCCACATAGCCATCTATGGCCTGCATAAGACTATGACCTGCATAAGACTATGACCTTTGTGTTAATATCTAGCACCTGTGTAACGACTTTCAAAAGCCCTCCAACCTTGTAAGTTGGAATCTGAGTGTACTACATACTTTCTGTTGTGCGTGGATGTTGTGACACTACCGTATTTCGTAGCATATGGTAAACAGAAGTAGAGTGCACAACAGCGAAATACAAATAACCGCGGCACAATAGAAAGTATGCAATACACGCAGATTCCAACTTACGAGGTTGGAGGGCTTTTGCAAGTCGTTTACAAAGGTGCTAGACTCAAGTTATTTGGTAGTGCAATCCCAAATCTAAGCCTGTTTAGAAAGCAGCTTGTACCCCTTCTAGTAAATTTCCTAAGTCAGAAAGACCTAGGACATTGCATATGTATGTGATAGCACTACTACCGAATATTAATAATTCATTTAGAGCCACTGTATCAAGCCCCTGTTGCAGAAGTCATCCGACCACTTAAGTTGGAATCTAAGTGCGCTAAATATGCTGTTGTCTTGTAGATCTTTGTAATACCTAGCGGTACATACCACTCACATCAATTCCTTCCCAATTAGGTATGAGACTATTGAGACCATAGCACTGACACGGGTTTGATTTGCCCCCCCCCCAAATCTCTTAATACATATAAACCTATTCTCCTCAACATTCGCAATACATTAATTGCTATTATTGACTATTAGCTATTCTGCCACTACTATCATTATGCCTTCACGTCAACCTCGCCAGAAACTGATGTTCCCACCACCAGAGCTATCTCCAAAAGATAGTACTAATAGGTATGTCCTACTTAGCTTAGCAAAGAAACCCCCTTTGGTTGAGAAAGCCCCCCTTTGGTTGAGAAAGCCCCCCTTTGGTTGAGAAAGCCCCCCTTTGGTTGAGAAAGCCCCCTTTTGGTTGAGAGCCCCCCTTAGGAGACCCCTTTGGAGTGAGAGCCCTCCCATTAGAGTGAGAGTCCTCCCATTGGAGTGAGAGACCTCCCATTGGAGCGAGAGCTCTCCCATAATTGGAGCGAGAGCCCTCCCATAATTGGAGCGAGAGTCTTAGTCCTAGCTAATATTTTCTTAGTATTAATGAAGACCCAACGAAGACATTATATAGAACACGAAGCCGGCGTAAGCGGATAGCTCCTCTCCAAAGTGTATCGGAATTAACTACCGATGTTGAGGATATGGAGGAGGATATGGAAGTACCACCCACGTCGCCATCACCACATGGTAAGTGAGCAAAGAAACGTTTAGAGTCGGATTATCTATAACTAGCAATGAATTAGAGAACCAAGAAAATATGCCACTCGCAGTCCTATTTCCAACCCTCCCGTGCCTCCGCCGACCCCAATGCGTCCCTAACTCCAGTAGCTCCTCCAAATCTAGCTTCTCCTCAATCTGCAAAGTCAAATCAGAGGCAGCGGATAAGACAACGGCTAAGACAACGGCATGCCCGTTGCGAACGTCTACGGAAACGTAGTCAGAGAGGAAGGATGAGGGAGGAAAGGATTGATGATTTGGGCGATGGAAGAGTCAATATCAAGGTTCATGCAGGAAGTGATTCTTTTGTTCAGGTTGGAAATTGTAGTTTTATTAAAGGGGGAGAGCAAACATAATAAACTATGAGAGTGTTCCAACTAGTGAAGTCGGAACTTGTATCCAGTGAAGTATTGCCTTGGGCAGCCCTGAACTCGGCAAAGAAGTGGCATGGTTGAAGTGAGGGTCATAGATAGGACCTTAACCAAGGATAGGAAGCACCCCAGCCTCATCTTGTTGTTCTTGCCAGCGTGATCGCAGTGGCTTCAGTTGGCTGATCGCGGCGTTGAATTTAGACGCAACAAGATGAAGGTAAGAGCTCTCCCGACTCCAGAGGTAGAGGGCAGTCTCCATGGTAGAGGGAAGTAAGGAAGGATGCGAAGGTTGTGTATTTGGTGTGGGTAGAAGGAAGAAAGTAAGTAGAGAGAAGATTAGGAAGGGGGTGGGGCCAAGGGTATCGTGCACAGTCGATCTTGGCAAAATCCAACGCATCACGTCGGATAGGATTCTTTATTCAGTGCAATCGGAGCCTTGGCACTTACGAAGCTTATTCCCTGAGATTCTGTTAATGAAAATATTACACCACAAATCTGTCTCTTACAACATTTTACAACCTCCGTGACGTTTCAAAATGAACAGATACAAAACCCTATGCCAATGGTGCCCACGATTCTATACTTCAGCTGGAGCATATTCAAATCATCTGGAGAAGGTTCATCCCGAAAAAAACGTGAAGGATCTTAATGGGCCACTGCCACCGTCTCGAAAGCGTCGGTTCTCCAACACCAGAGATACTACTAATTTAGATTATGATATAGACGAAGTCAATTTCACAGATATTATATCTGCTGATGTTGATTACTACTCTGATTCATGCCATAGCGAGGGATCTGATAGGGAGGCTCGAACTTTTTGTATTGAACCAAAATCCGATGAGGGAAGTCAGCACATTGATGCAATCACCTATCCACATGCAGGCAACCCAATACGTCCACATGTATTTCCGGAGGAAGACCGAAACTTCAATTTGTTTGCTCCATTCCGCACCTCAATTGATTATCGACTGGCACGCTTCTTCAATTCTACAAAGACCTCACAGTCAAAGATCGACCAGTTTTTCAAGGATAACCTCTTGAAAGGCCTCAATCCAACGCACGAGGTTCAATTTCGGTCAGCATATACAATGTATAAGCTTATCGACGCAGCGGCAAATGAACCTTCCTGGCACTCAGGAACAGTGAACTACCCATTACTCAAGGGGGTGGCCTTTTATTATCGGAATATTATTGCAGCAGTGAAGTACCTTCTACGCCAAAAGGTTTATGCCAGCGAGATGGCCTGGGGCCCGCGGCAAGAATACGACAACGAAGGGAACAGGGTATATAGTGAGATCCATACTGCACAGTGGTGGGAAGACACTCAGGTGAGCAATTTGTGTGTACTACGTCGGATATCCAACTAACTGAAACGGATAGGCTTTGCTACCTGAAGGCGGGACACTTGTTCCGATTTTACTAGCATCAGATGTAACTCACCTAACGAATTTCTCTGGAGACAAAAAGTTATGGCCTGTTTATATGAGTATAGGCAATATCGGAAGCTCCATACGCAATACACCTACGATGCATGCCTGGATACCAATTGCACTACTACCGATTGGCCCGAAACGAATCAACAAAATACCTGGGTATTCGGTAGAAACGCAGGAAATTCAGGCGTTGCAAACCATACACGATGTTTTGGCGCATTTGCTAAAACCGCTATCTGACGTGAGATGTCAGAAAGGCTACGAGATGGTTTGTGCTGATGGGAACGTACGCTTATGCTTTCCTAAGCTCTTTTGTTGGCTCGCTGACCATATGGAAAATGCTACAATCCATGGTATTGCAAACAACCGCTGCCTTTCTTGCACAATTCCGACCGAGAAGCTTGGTGAGTATTCAGGAAGTGGTTATCCAGCTCACTCACATCAAAATTATGCCGCAGCGTACAACAATTCCGACGCTATCAGTTTGAAAGCAAACGGCGTTAAAAACATCAAAAACGCCTTGTGGTCAGTCCCAAATATAAATCCGCCTGAGCTCGTTCGAGCAGATGTTTTGCACAATATCCTCCTAGGAGTGTTAAATCATTTAATGGATTCGATTCAAGGTTTTCTAGAATACTATGAGCGGATTAATGCATTTGACTATGTCTGGCATCGGTTGCCTCCCTACCCCGGATTTTCAGTTCCGACCAAGGGATACCGAGTTGTTTCACAATGGTCGGGAAAGGAAATGCGGAACTTTGGTAAAGTCATTCTTGGAACATTTACCGCGGCGTTGCGTCGGAAGGCCAACCAACCACGGCCCACCGGAGGTCAGGTACAGGAGTTCAACCGAGCAATTCGCTGCGTACGTAGCATCACTGACTTCTATCTCATGACTCAGTATCCTAGTCATACGGATAAGACAGTTTCTTATTTACAAGAATATTTGCGTGTATTTCATGAAACTAAAGCTGTGTTCTTGAGGTTCCGTGCTGATAAGAAAACAAGAAAGGCTGCTGCAGAAGCACATAAGGATTTGTTGAAGGAACAAGCGGGATCATTGGTTGAAGACCTCAGGGCGTCGGAAAAGGTTAGGATGCGTCAAGAAAATACCTTGCACCGTCGGGAATTGGTGAATGAGATTTTACAAGAAGGGGCGCACTTCAATTTCCCAAAAATCCATTTAATCTCCCATTATGCCGAACAGATTCCGAAGTTTGGGGCTCTAGCTCAATATTCCACGAATATCAGTGAAGCTATGCATAAAGGCCTTAAGGATGCTTACCGTCGAAGTAATAGGGTTAATGCAACACCACAGATAGTTACTACCTACACGAGGGATCATACTTTTGCTATGAAGGACTTGACACTTAATCTATGGAACCAGGTTAGGCAAAACGGAGATGTGACGCCAGGTGTCGGAAAACAGGTCTACTTGAAGTTGCGGGGGAAAATTGAGTTGGGATTAATATCCAGCCTCGAGGATCTGGAGCGTGTAACTGGCTTGCCAAATCTGGTGCTGACAACGCAAGCGTTTTTAAGGCAGGAAGTTAGAAGCATGGATTTCGACCCTACCGAGCTGTTAGTTCAGGAAATTCGTTCATATGGGGTGCTTCAAATTCCAGTGCCAAAATTCAGTGGAGAAGGGTTCATTTTGCACAATGCTAGATGCACCGAGAAATTTCACAGGAAGGAAAGATACGATTGGATATGGGTAAGGAGACAGCGTGCATTGGATGAGGCACCAGTAGGGACGCTGAATGGTCGAATACCAGGACGAATCAATGCATTGTTCAAAGTAATAACTATAGCAGGAATGGTGTACCGGTTGGCACATGTGAATCTGCTTCAATGCATTGGGTTGAATGCTGTGCAGGGCACGGAAGGGATGGTTCGCGTTGGATTGCCGATGAGTGGGGAAGGGGTTATAGTTAAGATATCACAAATAGAAGGGATTGCGCATTTGATACCATTAGAGCCGGGGGAAAGTTGGTTGGTAAATAATAGAATAGACTTAGAGACATGGAATATGATTTATGATTAGGAAATAATAAACTTGTGACCAGTTGAGAGAAGAGCCACAAAGAACGTGAAGTGTCGGATGTAAAACAGGTGCCAGGCCAATATTAGGAGGGCATGTGTGGGGGCGTATAGAGGTAAGCAGAAAATTGTAACACATGGGATGGTATAAAAGTAGTTGATGCGTCCGGATACAGATTTGTTTATTTTTTCTGCTGAAGTTTGAGGGTGCACATAGGGTGTATGAGAGGCAGTGGGAATTTGGTGGTGTTCGAGGTGTAGAGCATATATTTTGAGGATGCGCATGGGGTGCATGAGTGGGAGCAGAAATTTTGTAGTATGAACAGAGTGCATGAGAGGCAGCAGGAATTTGGTGGTGCACCAGGTAGAACAAAACTAGTTGCTGCGTCATGATGGAGAATTTTTTTTGCTGATGTATGTACCACTCCACCTCCTTCCATTGGTCAATCCACGTATATTGCTTAGCTAGCAGCTCCAACATTTTAGCTACTCTAGAATAACCCACAGCCAGAGTATCATGGTGTTCCTTGATCAGCTGCATCTGCAGCTCCCCTTCAGGTATATAGAGCCAATCTAGGTGGTATAGGAGGCCGTTCTGAGTAGTGCACTCAGCTAGGGAAATCTTGGTGTGATAGCACTATCCAGACTCCACTGTGGTGATTATATCCTTAACCAGATCATCCTCCACATATGCTTGTCATATCTGTAGAAGGAGATCTACTCCAGGGTTCGCTTCAGCTTTAGTATCAGTATCAGCGTCAGTAACAGCATCAGCAACAGCAAGGCTATTGGCCACCAGGTCGAGATTTTCAGGTTTCAGTACCACCTGATTCTGGTACTTCAGCCTTTTATCCCCCCTTTAGGGAGATCTCCTGATCTCCTGGTTAGTGCATCCAGCTTACTCCCAGCCTTTTGTGGCCAATACCTTATTTTGAAGTTAAACCACGAGAGGAATTCTGACCACCTAGCCTGTCAGCGATTTAGCAATTTGGTAGTTGTGAAGTACTCCAGGTTCTTATAGTCAGAGAGGACCTCGATAACCCCCTTTGCCGATTCCAGGTGTGGTCTCCATTCCTCAAATACTTACCCGATGGCTATTAACTTCTTATTATAGATCTCATAATTACACTCCACTGGGGAGTACTTCTTGGAGAAATAGGCCACTGGGTGGAGGACTCCATTAACATACTAGAACAGGATTCCAGCGGAGACATAGTCGGAGGCGTCCGTTTCTATGATGTACTCACTATCGGGGTCAAAATAGGCTAGGATTGTGGCTGAGCAGAAGGCTTCCTTGAGCTTCTCGAAGGCAGATTGGGATTCTAAACTCCACTGGAAGCACTGGCTTTTGTCTATATCCTTTGTCCTTGTCAACGCCATCAAGGGTGCAATGATCCTCGAGTATCCCAGAATAAACTGGTAGTAGAAGTTGGCAAATCCCAAGAAGGCCTGTACATCCTTGAGATTAGCTAGAGTTTCCAACTCCTGAATCGTAGCAACCTCTGCAGGGTCTATCTAAATGCCCTTTGCGGTAATAATCAGCCCCAGATACTTGACCTTCTGCACATGGAACTCGCACTTTTCTGGCTTTAGGTATAACCCGGCTCCCTCCAGCTTCTCCAGCACTTGTCAGATATGGATCTCATATTCCACTAGCATATCCGAGTAGATGAGGATATCATCCAGGTAGGTGGTACAGAATACATCCAGAAAGTCCTGCAGAATGTTATTGATAAAGTGTTGAAAAGAGGCGGGGCGTTGGTTAGGCTGAAGGGCATCATGTTGTACTCAAAATGGCCATATTGTATCCGGAAGGTAGTTTTCTACTCTTCCCTCTCAGCAATTTGCACCAAGTTGTAGGCCCCTCTCAAATCCAATTTAGTGAACCATTTGGCCTTGGAGAGCCTGGCTAATATCTCCTGAATTAAGGGCAAGGGGTATCTGTTCTTGACCATTATCTCATTCAGGCCACAGTAATTGACACACAACCGAAGAAAGCCGTCCGACTTCTTTACGAACAGCACATGTGTAACGAGGGCTATGGGGGACAAGGCGACCAAGGGGTACGCCGGGGAAGTGGCAAGGGGCAATCGCACATGTAGGAGCGCTACGTGTGTGATCTGGGGAAAAGCTAGAGTAAGACACACGTAGGAACGCTACGTGTGTGACCAGGGGAAGACTGAGACGGAGGGCAAGGGCAAGAGGCAAGAGGCAAGAGAGGCAGAGGGCAAGGGACACGAGACACACGGAGGCAGTTGCCGCGTGTGTCAAAGGAGGCAGCTGTACTGCAGAGTTGTTTGTTCGAGACAAGGATGTGTACAAGGGAGGTGCACAAGCGCTGGGGGAAGCAAGGTCCTGTATTGGGTATACAAGATATTGGATGGGGATCCAACGAGAAGGTGGAGAGAGCAAGCTATATATACAGGATTCCTTCCTGGCTGGCCAAGGCCACCAGAAGGAATAAGGTTCCCAAGACCCCTTGTCTCGGGAACAGAGATAACAACGATATCAATCAACAATAACGAGAGTCGGACGGAATCCCGTCTGACTCTCAAACCCAGCTAGGAAAGGACGGTTGTGACACTATCCCCCCTTTAGGCTTGGAGCCCCAGCGACGAAAGACAAGGCGAAAGGCAAGACAAAAACAAACAAACAAAACAGGGGACTAAAACCAATAACCCATAACACAACCCCAACGCCGGAAGAACGTACCAACAATAATCCCAATAACAACGACAATAACAACAGCGACAAAACAACCCTAATAACCAATTCCAGGATGACAAGAACATCATTGGGTGGGGTGAGGCTTCCAGGGGTAACGCTAGTGGAACAGGGTGACCAAGTCCTGTGCGTTTTCCAGGTCCTCCGCTGGTTGCCAGGTCGTCTCCTCATCTCCCAGCCATTTGACCTTATATTGCAGGTGCCCATACCTTCTTCGGGAGTCCAGCACTTCCTCTACCTCCCATTCCTCCTCACCTTCGATAACCACGGGGGGAGGTGGAGGGTGTTTCTGGCCGGGGAGAGGGTCGCTAGCGGCAGGCTCGATCTCGGAGACATGGACGACTGGATGTCGTTTGATGTCTTTGGGGAACCTCAGGCGGTAGGCATGAGTGCCTACAGCGGCCAACACCTCAAATAGACCCAGGAACTTGTGGTCGAGCTTACGGGAGGGCCGTTCTGTTCGGAAGTGCCGGCTAGAGAGCCATACCTTATCGCCTGGCTGATATTTGGGGGCTGGCAACCATGAGCCATTAGCATATTCGGCTTACCTGGCTTGCGCATACCTCAGCTCTACCTTCAGAGTCAAGTGGAGCTCAGCGATTCCGGCTGCGAATTCCTTGGCTGGGTGTTGGGCTTTCTGCAGGGGAGCTAGGGTGTCCACGAATCGGGGGTGCCAACCGTAATTGGCTAGGAAAGGAGAGGTTTTGGAGGATTCCGAGAACTGGTTGTTCACGGCGAATTCGCAGGTGGCCAGCAGCGAAACCCAGTTATCCTGCTGGTAGTTGACAAAGGCCCACAGATATTGCTCCATAATGGCGTTCATCGTCTCTGATTGGCCGTCCGTCTGGGGGTGATATGCTGTTTACAGCCGCACTTTGATCCCCAGAAGTTCGCAGAAGGCTTGCCAGAATTCTGAGGTAAACTGGGGGCCACGGTCGGATACGATCGATTCAGGGAGGCCATGGTATCGGAATACATTATTGAGGTAGAGATTGGCTAACTCTGGGGCAGAGCAGGTATCCCGGCAAGGTATAACGTGCCTCATTTTTGTCAACTGATCTACCACCATCAAGATGGCGTTGAATCCCGAGTCTTCTGGCAATCCCGTCATGAAATCCATGGTCAGATGTAGCCATGGCCGATCCGGGATATCCAGGGGCTTCAGAGTGCCATATGGGGTATGGCGGACAGGCTTAGCATGCTTGCAAACATGGCAGTTCCGTATGTACCGCTCCACTTCCTTCCGCTGGTCTGTCCATGTATATTCCCTGGCCAGCAGTTCCAACGTTTTAGCCACTCCCGGGTGGCCTGCCGCTGGGGTATCGTGGTGTTCCTTGATCAATCGCAGGCGCAGCTCTCCTTCCAGCACATAGAGCCGCTCGAGGTGGTAAAGGAGGCCTTCCTGGAGGGTACATTCGGCCAGGGAGATTTTGGGGTGGCGGCACTGGCCGGAATCCACTACGGTGATAATTTCCTTGGCCAGGGGGTCATCCTCGTATGCCTGTCTCACCAGTTGTCGGAGGTCGGCTCTCGCCTCAGCTTCCGTATCAGCCTCAGCCTCAGCTTCCGCATCAGCCTCAGCCTCAGCTTCCGCATCAGCCTCAGCCTCAGCTTCCGCATCAGCCTCAGCCTCAGCTTCAGCAAGGGCATTGGCCGCCAGATTGAGGTTTTCGGGCTTCAATACCACCTGATTTTAGTATTTTAGCCTTTCATCCCTCCCCTTAGGGAGATCTTCTGATCTCCGGGTTAATGTATCAGGCTTGCCCCCAGCCTTTCCAGGACGGTATTTAATCTTAAAGTTGAACCAAGAGAGAAATTCCGACCACCTGGCCTGCCATCGGTTGAGTAGCTTGGTGGTTGTAAAATACTCAAGGTTTTTGTGGTCAGATAATACCTCGATGATCCCCTTGGCTGACTCCTAATGTGGCCTCCATTCTTCGAACGCTCGCATGATGGCCATCAGCTCTTTGTTATAGATCTTATAGTTGCACTCGGCTAGGGAGTGCTTTTTCGAGAAGTAGGCCACGGGGTGGAGGATGCCGTTGACATACTGAGACAATATCCCCGCGGAGACATAGTTGGAGGCATCAGTTTCCATGATACATTCACTGTCTGGGTCGAAATGGGCCAGGATCGGTGCTGAGCAGAAGGCTTCCTTGAGGTTCTGGAAGGCAGATTGGGCTTCTGGATTCCAGTCGAAGCACCGGTCTTTTTTGGTCAGGGTGGTGAGGGGGGCTACGATCTTCGAATATCCCAGGATAAAGCACTAGTAAAAGTTGGCGAACCTCAGGAATACCTGGACATCCTTGAGATTCGCTGGGATTTGCCATTCCTGGACAGCGGTAACCTTGGCAAGGTCCATCCTGATACCTTCGGTGGTAATAATTAACCCCAGATACTTGACCTCCTGCACATGAAACTCGCATTTTTCCGGTTTTAGGTATAACCCAGCCTTCTCCAGCTTCTCTAGCACCTGCCTCACATGGACTTTGTGTTCCGCTAGGGAGTCCAAGTATATGAGGATATCATCCAGGTAAGCCATGCAGAACACGTCGAGGAAGTCCCACAAGGTGTCATTGATGAAGTGCTAGAAAGAGGCTGGGGCATTAGTCAACCCAAACGGCATGACGTTATACTCAAAATGGCTATAGTGAGTTCGGAAGGCAGTTTTCCATTCCTCCCCCTCGGCAATCCGTACCAGGTTGTATGCCCTTCTCAAATCCAGTTTGGTGAACCATTTGGCTTTGGAGAGCCTGGCTAGTGTCTCCTGAATTAGGGGTAGGGGGTACGTGTTTTTGACCATTATCTCGTTTAGGCCCCAGTAATCGACACACAACCGGAGAAAGCCATCTGATTTCTTTACGAAAAGCACTGGGGCACCCACTGGTGAGGAGCTGTGGCGAATGAAGCTCTTGTTGAGGTTTTCCTCCAAGTATTTCTTCAAAGCTTCTAGCTCCAACCGGGACATTCCGTAGAGGGGCCCATAGAGGGGGGTCTTACCCTCTATCAGCGAAATCATGTGGTCATATGGCCGGTGGGGTGCGAGTTTTTCTGCGGCCTTTTCCAAGAACAGGTCGATGAATTCGTGGTATTCGTCCGGGACCATGGACTTCCACTCCTCCTTTGACCATGTCTTATTAATCTCCAGATTTACCTCATGTATCGACAGGGCATGAGCCTTCAGCTTATGCCTCCTGGTGAGGTAAGCAAAAGCCCCCGCCCCGATAAAGCTAACGTTAAGGGGCTTCGGGAGCGGTAGGACAGGGGAAACCAGGGGCACAGGGGAAACCGGGGGCATAGGGGTAGAAGTGGGGGAACCAGGAGGAACAGCGGAGTCAGCGGCATTGATATATATGGGCTGGTGTACTACCTGGGCGGGGTCCTCTACCAGGGGAGGTAAAGCATATAACCCCTTAACGGCGGCCTGCGGGGCACCACAGTGTCTCTTGCAATACCCACTATCGAAATTCAAGGTATAGGAGCCGAAATTGACAGAGACATCATACATCCGGAGCCATGGGATTTCCAGAACAATGGGGTATTTTAGCTTGGTCACGAACATTGGGAGACTCTCAGAATGGTCTCCAATGGCACTGGGTAAACAAGCAAGGTTGGTGATAGCCCCGAAGGAGATAGGACGGCCATCAATAACGTCCAGGAGGCGGGGGGTATTGAGCTTGGAGGTTGGGATGGAGTTCTTACTAACGAAGGCCTGATCAATGAAGGCAATTCCTGAAGCACCACAATCTATGAGAGCTGATGTGACCACTGTTTTACGATTGGATTTGACAGTTATAGGTACAATGAAGTGCTTGCCAAACAGGCGAGACTCATCAACAGACATAGATGTAGGCAAAGAAAACGCAGACAAAGATAAGTGACCTGGGGCAGGTCCCTTACTAGTGTCAGTAACTAGGCAAGGGACTCCCCTTTTCCTGACTCTTCCCCAACTTCTTCGATCCTGGCCTCCGAGATGGCATAAGCGGCCAGGGAGCGGTTTTTTCGGAGGAGACATGCCGCAACAAAGTGGTCCCCTTTTCCATACGCAATACACAGCCCATTAGTGCGGCGGCGGTCCCTTTCCTCCTGGGTTAGTCGAGGCCTTCCCGATGATAGGTCCATAGGGGTGGGCCCTCCTGCCACCAATGATGGATATGCTGGCTAATTGGCAGGGGCCTGAGCTATTTTGGTGGCCTAGTGTTGCTAGGGTTGTGGGAGACGGGGTGCTGGCCTGAACGTGGGGTGGTTGCAGAGCCGGGATATCTGCTGTTCCACCCGGGAAGCCTGGTCAATCAATTCGTCCAGGGTTTTGGCTTTCGGGAGGCTGACCATGGCCTGCTAGATTTCGTCATTTAGCTCTTCCTGGAATTGCTCCAGTTTGGACTGGTCATTCCATCGGACCTCCGCCGCCAGTCTCGAGAATTCTGCCACATAAGTGGACAGATTGGTGTTTTTCTGCCTGAGGGCTCGGAGGGCCCTACTGGCAGTGCCAACGGTATCGGGGTCCCCGAACGCACTATCCAGGATTGTAAAAAGGGCCGAGATATCGTCAAGCTTGATCCCGGTTTCGAGGACATATGGCTGGATTTGGTCACAAGCTTTCCCCTCCAGCAAGGCGAAAACGTATGCCAGTCGATGTTGTTCTGATGGGAATCTGGCAGAGTCCCCGTTCAGCTTGAGATTGATAGCATTTTTCCACGCTCATAGGCGAACCCAGTCCCCATTGAACTTGGGGGGTGTTGGAATGCTTTCGGTCTTATTGCTACTGGCTGGTATTGCAAGGTACCCTAGGGCGTGGCTGAGGTTTTGGACCATAGTCCGTTCGTTAGCCAGGGCAAGGTTCAGATGGTCGAGATCGGTCTGGAGGACCGTGATCTCTTCATCGGCGGATCTCAGCTTTCGTTTGGCCACGGCCAGGCTGTTGCCGAGTTCGGCCCCGATGGCATCCATGGCCTCAAAGATGTCGATAATTTCTCGATGATAGGCATTCAATTCATTCGGGCCTGAGGGTATAGGGGAGCTTCTCCAGGTCTGGAACCTGACGGCGGGTAGTGGGAGAGCTGCTCCTGACATGACTGCGTACCAGTTGGTCCAAAGGATCCAACGTAGTGTAACGAGGGCTCTGGGGGACAAGGCGACCAAGGGGTATGCCAGGGAAGTGGCAAGGGGCAATCGCATACGTAGGAGCACTACATGTTTGATCTGAGGAAAAGCTAGGGTAAGATACACATAGGAATGCTATGTGTATGACTAGGGGAAGACTGAGACGGGAGGCAAGGGCAAGAGGTAAGAGGCAAGAGAGGCAGAGGGCAAAGGACACGAGGCACACGGAGGCAGTTGCCGTGTATGTCAAGGGAGGCAGCTGTACTGCAGAGTTGTTTGTTCGAGATAAAGATGTGCACAAGGGAGGTGCACAAGCGCTGGGGGAAGCAAGGTCCTGTATTGGGTATACAAGATGTTAGATGGGGATCCAACTAGAGGGCGGAGAGAGCAAGCTATATATACAGGATTCCTTCCTGGCTGGCCAAGGCCACCGGAAGGAATAAGGTTCCCGAGACCCTTTATCTTGGGAATAGAGATAACAACGATATCAATCAACAATAACAAGAGTCGGACAGAATCCCGTCTGACTCTCAAACCCGGCTAGGAAAGGACGGTTGTAACAATAGGGGTGCCTGCTGGAGAGGAGCTGTGACGAATGAAGCTCTTGTTGAGGTTTTCTTCTAAGTACTTCTTCAAGGCTTCTAGCTCTAATCGGGACATTCCATAGAGGAGCCCATAGGGGGGAGTTTTATCTTCCATTAATAGAATTGTGTAATCATATGGTCGGTGGGGTGCGAGTTTCTCTGCGGCTTTTTCTGACAACAAATCAATAAACTCATGGTATTCATCTGGAACCAAGGATTTCCACTCCTCCTTGGACCTTATCTTATTAATTTCCAAGTTCACCTCATGTATGGAGAGGGCATGTGCCTTTAGCTTGTGCCTCCTGGTGAGGTAAGTGAAAGCTCTAGCTCCAATAAAGCTAATATTCAGGGGTTTTAGGGGCAGTCAAATAGGGAGAACAGGGGCAACAAGGGCAACCAGGGGAACTGGGGAAACAAGAGGAATGGTGGCATTGATATGTACAGGTGGAAGTACCACATGAGTCAGGTAGAATATTAGGGGTAGCAATGTGCATAGCCCAGTGACAGTAGTCTTTGGATCTCTATAGTGTTTTTTGCAATAAGGGCTGTTGAATCGCAAGGTATAAGAGCTGAAGCTGACTAATACATTGTGCATTCTAAGCTAAGGGATCCCAAGGACAATTGGATACTTTAGCTTAGTTATGAATATTGAGAGATCTTCAGAGTGATCACCAATGGTACTGGGCAGGCACGCGAGGTCGGTAATCGCCCTAGAAGAGATAGGGCGGCCGTTAATAATATCAAGAAGGTGGGGGTCTTTAGCTTAGAGGTTGGTATTGAGTTTTTATTGACAAAGGTCTGGTCAATGAATGCTATTCCTGAAGCACTACAATCTATGAGAGCTAATGTAACCACTGTTTTATCATTGAACTTGATAGTTATAGGTACAACGAAGTGCTCACCAAACAGGCGAGACTCATCAACTGATATAGGTGTAGGTAAAGAAAATACAGACAAAGATATGCGACTTGGGGCAGGTCCCTTGCTATTGTCAGTAACAAGACAAGGAACCCCCCTTTTCTCGACTCTTCCCCAACTTCTTCAATCCTGGATTCGGAGATGGCATAGGTGCCCATCGAACGGTTTTTTCGGAGGGGACATGCTGCGATGAAATAGTTCCCCTTTCCACATGCAATACACAAACCCTAAGTGTGGCGATGGTCCCTTTTCTCCTAGGTAAAATGAGATCTACCTTCTAACAGGTCTATGGGGCAGCTCCACCTACGACTAGGGAGGGGTGTGCAGGCTTGTTGACTAGTGTGGGTTGTTGTTGGGTGCATGCTATTGGGAAAGGGGTACGGGGAGTCAAGGTCGGGATTGTCTTTTAGAGGGCTCTTAGTGCCGCTGTCTACTATTCTACTTAGCTAGCTTGCTCAATAAGTTCCTCCAGGGTCTTGGTCAGTGGGCAGTAGATTAGAGCCTTTTTCAGCTCGAAGGTAAGCCCATCTTTGAACTGGTCGAGCTTGGCTTCATCATTCCAATTGAGCTCTGCTGCCAGCCTGAAGAACTCGGCAACATAAGTTAATAGTTTGTTGTGTTTTTGCTTGAGATCTCGCAGGGCCCTGCTGGTAGTTCCTTTAGGATCCGGGTTTCCGAAGGCTCTGTCCAAGATTGCTATTAGTGCCGGAATATCTATTAGATCAATTCCCATTGCCTTGATAAAGGGCTGTACCTGGTCCATGGCCTTACCCTCCGGGAGGCCATAGATGTATAAGAGCTGGTGGTAGACAGTGAGGAACTTCACCGAGTCCCCAGAGAGTTTTATTTGTACAGAGATCTTCCATACTCGTAACCGGCCCCGGTCCCCATTAAACTTGGGCGGGGTTAGTAGGTCTTGTGTTTTCTGGTTCTTTGGACCATCGGCCAGGTCCAAGGCATGAGTCAGTCTCTGGATAGTTATCCTGTCCTCTGCTACATCTTCTCGAAGGAGGGTTATTTCGTCTTTGGCTTCTTGGATTCGCTTTTCAGCTTTCTGAAGGTCCGCTCCTTGTTGTTCACCAATGCCATAAGTTTCTGTGAATATTTCGATCACAGTTCTTCAGTATGCTGATAGTTTTGTCGGGTCTGATGGAATCAGAGTTGCTCTCCAGGCTGCAAATCTATCGGTGGGTAGTAGAATGTTCGTGGACATCATACTGGTTAGTCTGAAAGATCCAACATAGTGTGACGATGGCTCTAGGGACAAGGCGACCAAGGGGTACGTCGGGGCAAGGGTAAGAGGCAAGAGAAGCAAAGAGCAAGGAATACGAGACATGCGGAGGCAGTTGCTGCATGTGTCGGAGGGAGGCAGTTGTGCTGCAGAGCTGTTCACAAGATAAGGGGGTGCACAAGGGAGGTGCACAAGCACTAGAAGAGGCAAGGTCCTGTATTAGGTATACAAGACATTGGATGGGGATCCAATGACAGTACGAGGGATAGGGGCTATATATACATGATTCTGGGCCAAGGCAATGGAAAGAATAAGCTTCTCGAGATCCCTATCTCAAGAGCCAAGTAGGATAGCAATAACCTATCACCTGCGCCGCAGATAATAACCTATCACCTGCATCGCAGGTGATGACAAAGACAATATCAGCAAGAAAAAAGTGGCATCGGGATGCCAGGTAGTGTCTCCAGGAGACAAGGTTGTCTTTTGTATCTTTTGTGTCTTTTGTGTCTCCTAGGTATCTCATGATTGTCTCCTATATATCTCTTATTATCTCCTATTGTCTCCAGGAGATACTAGGAGACATTCTGCCAATTGTGGAGACACATCTTGTCTCTAGTGGCATTACTGTCTCTAGAGACACTAGAGACAAACTATTTTCTTTCCTGATGAACTAAGTACGCCATTGTGACAACTTATACAAGATGTCTTTTATTAATGTGATACTATCATTAAGGCTAAGTAACTTCTCTTGAATGCTGTCTAATTGTGAAAACTATATAAAATACCAACATGATCTGAGATTCATAAGAACTACTATTACTAGAAAGTGAGAGAAGGTACTAGTAGCTATTAACTTTAAGATTGTTTACTAATGATCTGATTCATTAACTACCTTTTTTAACTCAATTACCATTCACAGTTTACTACATAAGTTTCTGGCATTCATGTAGTAGGTTGAAGTAATTATAATATTAGTAGTACTCTTAAATAAATAGTCTATATTATTGCTTCCTCTAAAAAAATGATTAAGGAAGTCTCTTTTACCTGAAATGGAAAGTATTTGCATTTTTGCTAGTAGTAAGATAGTATTATTAAGCTAGAACAAGTACCTATCTATTTATATATCTTCTTTATCTAGACCTTATTAAAACTTTTTAATATTTTTAACTATATAAAGAACTTCAAATTACATGATGTTTGGTTCTTTCAAGCCCAAGTATTGTATAATACTTCAGTATTGAGTATTAGAGGCTGTCGAAACAGAAACCTCTATCTTTACTTTCCAAAGTACTAAAGAATATTAATGAAAGCTAATGAAGAAAAAAAACAAAACTACATAGAATGCCTACCTTTCAGGGTCTTTCCTATTACAAGTTGGCTCTCCTCTAATACATCTAACTTGTGCTTGATGCCTTCATTATTCTCTAAATTGGAAGTAATGATAGTAACAACTGGAAGTATTATTAAACATTATAGAGATACTAGAAAAGGTATAGGCCAAAAAAGAACTATCTCAAAAAGGCAACCATCCAATAATACCAAAAGAAGAAGTCAAAAATTCTGTATACTTATTGCATGCTGCAGTAGGAGACTATCTCCTATTGTAGTAAATTGACACTAGAGCCTACTTATCTGTATACCTATATTTACTATAATTCCTAATGAGCCCTAGACTACAATCTGGGTTTTTTACTTTTCTTTTTTATTCTATTTATTTTTTGGCCTGTCGCATTTTGTTTTTTCATTTAATTTGATTTGTTTACTGGTGTGGTGATAATTAACTCGTAGTTTGGGGTTGTTTATTTGGTGGTGCAGTCATTGTTTTGAACATGTATACAATGTGGATGGTGATAATTAATTTGTATGAAACGTTTATAGATCATTTCGTTCGACTGGTGCATGCGACGGTGAAAATGTGCATAGGCTGGACCCACCGCTGGATGGGACGTCACTAGTCCCAAAGCTGGGTGGGACGTCCATTTAGCGTCCCACACGTGGGCGGGACGCACCGCTCTATGGGATAGAACAAAGCAAGAGTAAGGATGCAGGGGAGACAGGATGCGGAGCAAGGGCCAAGCTAGTGACGAAGACTGTGTTATGGGCCCGAGTAGGACAAGACATATCTAATATCAAATTAAAACTGTCAGATATTAGACCCTACATGTCAGAATTAGTTAGTCTTAGGTCAGAATTCTCAAAACCAAGGTAATCACATCCCTAGAATTGGACGATGTGGAGTGCTAAATAAGGGAAGGGGAAAAGAAGTTCTAGAAGAGGGGAATAAATACATAGTATTTAACGAGGAACGGTAGATAGCCTCCATAGAATGATACCCTACTCTTTGATGAAGCATCATCCCCACAAACTGGGGGTACTGGAAAGACTGAAGAGAAACGAGGGTCCGTATTCTATCGTCCTATCGTTATCTCGTGCTTTGATCATTTGCGTTTGCGTTATTAGTTACCTCAACATCGTCATCTTACTTTCGTGTGTTCGTGGCTCACTTCACCGACATGCGGAAGACATGTGAAAACAAACAGGCACGTAGCCCTGGTCTGTCCACTTGGGGAAGAGATTGGCCGAAGATGGGGGAATTGGGAAGAAATGGATGAGCAGAAGAAGTGGTTGAAGCAGGTGAAGGATGGGGGGAGGAATACATGGCAAGCCTGGTCGAGACGTTCTTCTCGAACCTGGGCCTAGTCTAAGGAGGGACGGGGTGGTTTGACGGTGTAAGAAAAATCACACAACTCTCGGATTGTGGTAGAGGATCGCTTTATATAAATAGTCACAGAATGCTCGGATTGTGGTAGAATATTGCTCTATATAAATAATCACACAATGCTCGGATTGTGGTTGAAGATTGCTTGTATTGATCGTAATACTCGTATATCGATAGAGACCTAATATAGAGAAAAAGAAGAAAAGAGTGGGCATATGTACCCATCGATCGTCCAAACCCTCGCGCTCACACTCAGCATTCCGAGAACATCTGCCACATTCCAATCCCGTATCTGTTTGCCCACACCCCGAAAACGACTGCAACATTCTAAGCCCAATAATTCCGTCTACAACATTCTAAGGCATCTTGCCTTTCCCCCGCATCAGCTGGCACGGATTACCGCATTTCCAACAGACGGGATGGGGCGTGGCGGAGGAGGCTATTATTGGTTAGGGGAAGGGCTGGTAGGGGCGTGGAGCCGGAAGAAGGGGTTATTTCTGTACCATTGATCTCTTCGGCTTGGAAGTGTGAGGGTACCGAGCCTTTAAATGTGAGAACGGCCGTCTCATAGCCTTAGGCTCCCTAGACGTATAGCTTCAAAAAAAAAAAACTAAAATAAACGTCAAGTGGGACACAAGGCATACCAGCAGCTGCAAAGCCGGTCGAGACTGAGGATGAATGCGTTGACACAAAGGCATCTGCTGTGTATGGAATACCCTGCCAAAGACCCATGGTAGACACAATACAGGATGTGAAGAAAACATCGATCCAGGGGGGGGGGGGGTCATGGAGCACGTTGGCTGTCATAGGAGAATGGGCAACACTACCAGTTCAGTTATAGTTTTCCTTTCTACTCCAGTCTCTTTTCATGTACAGAGTGGTCAGATAGGGATGAAGGTTCATGGACGTGGCGGTGTGTACTCTGTACCAAGTCTTCAAAGACGAAGGGAACGGACGGGGCCGTCGCATGCATTTTGTCGAATCAACGTACAGACTCTAAAAATAAAAATAAAATCTATCATTTATGCAATTGTTTCCTTTATCATTCCTTTCTGCCCCTGGTGCCACCCGTTTTCCGCCCATTCTAAACTACAAGACTAGCAATTCTTAGCTACAACTGTGGTAACTGAGGGATCTCCCCCGTCAGTTCCTGAATCTCCGCCCAGAGCAACCTAATATCCGTGAAGTAGGTCCTGTATGCAAGATTTTTGCGGTCTACAAGACCCCCAATAATGAAACCATATAGATCGTTGTCCTCGCCTACAAGCCATGAACCACTATCTCCATTCTCAGAGAACGCCTTGAACGGACGATCTGAAATAATGAATAATTCATCCGTAAATTTGCCCATACCATCAAAGTTGACCCTAGCCAACCCATGCCCAATTATGCCTTTCGTTGCGCCGGAGGATACCCCATCTTTGTATACAACCTTGGGCTCAACAATTCCAGAGCCAGCTGTATGAATTGTTGACCCATCATATATCTTCAAGACTCTGCAAATCCCACTAGGATAGGGCGAGCCTATCCCTGATAAATCAATTTTGTTAGGGATGGTGACATGCCTGCTGGAAGGGATTGTGAAGATTGTCCAATCAACAGAGGTATTTCGACCATTCCAATCTCTAGTCGTTATTTGATTTCTGCTTAGGGGCACTGTGCCTATTTCTGTTTCTTCTAGAGCTTCTTGAACTCGTCTCTCACAAAACGACACCTCTAGTTCGAAATTTGTCGCCTCGTCTGGTTGCCGTGATCCCTCCGTGATTTGGCGTTGGACATTCAGAAGGTCGCTTCTTGCCTCATTCAAGGCTGATGCGGCTTCCAATCTTGACTCAATGATAGTACGTTGTGAGGGTGATGATAACGATAATTGTTCAGGTTCGGTTGCTGCATCTTTTGTAGGGTGCACGACATGGTAGCATGTTGTCCCATAGAATTTGTTGCCAACAGAAATAACTCCCCCCAATGACCCTTGGCTAAGATGATCGGTATAAGCTGAAATACTGTCACCATTTCGAATCTTCCTCCTCTGCCTCTCTACAAGCCCAATGCCAATGATAACCTCCCTTACTGCAACAAGCTCGGTGAATCTCCGTTGTGCCGCGAACGTTACCAACTCGTCTTCACGGTGGGATTCAGCTGGATGTAAAGTAATAACCAATACCGGTCTCGGATTCTCATTGCTTCGGCTTTTGAGTGCTAGCAACTCAATAGCAGAAATACGGAAATGAGATAAAACTTGGCAAAGATAATCCACAGAGGTTCTGAAGAATTCTGCAGAGGATGAATCAGGAGGCACGGTTGTCCAGCGCAAGGTGGGAATTGTATGCCTATCCTGGGTTGAATAATCCATGGTGTCCATGCTGTATTTGGATAGGATATTAGTATAGCCCTGTTATATACACTTGGAACTGCTGAGCCATACTTATAGTTTAGATCCCTTGTCCCTTGCCACTCATTCCATCCCGTGTAATAATGGCTATTAACATTAGAGATAAACTTCCATAACCTGACTAAACTTTCATGACCTACATTTTTCCCGCCATGATCACTGGTCGACTGTCGGAATAGACTTTGAAAGATTTTATTGTCGCTGTAGGGATAAATGGTTCATCAAGGAGTCAAGTCCCTCGTAGAGGCAAAGAGTAGAGTCTCTTTCTATGGAGGCTATCTACCGTGCCTCATTATATGGTATTGCTCTCTTCTAGCTCTTCTTTCCCCTTCTGGTATTTAACACCCCACAGACCATCCCCCCCTCTCAAAGCACACGTCCTGTGTGAAAACAACTTAAACTAAAGCCAACATGTATTCTCTCCACAAACACTGTTGAATGTAGCAATCCGTGCCAGCTGATGTCGGGGAAAGGCAAGATACCTTTAAAAATGTGGTAGATTGAATTGTTGAGCATGGGATACTGCAGTCGGCTTGGGGGTGTGGTCCAACGGTTGCGGGGTTCTCGGACACTGAATGCAAGCAAGAGGTTTTGTGGTCAAACAGTTGCGGGATTGGAATGTGGTAGATGTTCCGCTGTTTTCTACTTTCTCTCGTTTTTTACTTTCTCTCCTTTTTCTAACTATTGTTATTGAGAATTTCAGATTGAAGAAGCTCAATATAAGCGATCTTCCACCACAATCAGATCATTGTGTTTTAACTCATCCCGCCCATCCCCCTTCTTCAAGCGAGACACCACCTGCACTCAATGAAACTTCCCCAGCTCTCACCCCAACGCAAAACTGCATTTTCATAAGCTACTTCTGTCCCAGTGTCCCTATCTGCATTCCCATCCCTTCTCACATAAACTTTCACATCGTCTACATGATATCAATGCTCTTTTACTGTACCATAAATCACCCGAACCCATACATTACCAGACGGACTGAATCGTGACACCCCGACAGTGATTCTAAAGCTCTCACTGCCAGAGGCATCGGCCTTCCACTTCCTAGCTCCAGGATTATAGCAAAAGTGCCAATTGTTTTCGTAGTTTAGTACTATTGTCAAATAATTGTGCCAACGTCAAATCCACCCACGCAATAGGGACACTACCGGCTTTCCGTTCGTCGAGCTGTTCATCGAGCTGTTTGTCGAGCTCTTCTTCCAGCTGTTCCCCAAGCTGTTTGTCAAGCTGTTCATGGAGCTTTTTGTTGAGCTGTCCGTCGAGCTGTTCGCCGAGCTGTTCGTCAAGCTGTTCGTCAAGCCGTTTATCTGCCTGCTCTACTACTAGAATAAACATAGGGTCGTCACCTTCTGTGTTCAATACGCTCGCTGCATCCTCTCGTCTGTCTTCATCCACCGGTCTTATTCTTTTCTCTCCGACTGCTGGTGCCACCACCTTGAGTGGTTTCTGTTGCAACCCCGGCACCTTCGCTGCCAATATCACCACATTCAATCATCCAACCTGGCCGCTGTAATTATCTCTTTCCTTCCACCTGGTAACACCATTGTGCCCAAACGCCCTGCCGTTCGCAATTGAGGACCAATAACTAAGAGTAGGGCAGACACCACTGCAATCCGAGCTCTGTACCTAGTCTGCCACCTGAGCTGTCACTTGTTATCGTACTGCCCTCTGCTCCCCGGAGGACAGTGAAGGATTTGTACAAGACGTAGAGTAATGCCTTTTGCTCCACAGTTGTAGCATGTAATGTTTGGATTGACTAGTCGTTGCCGAATATTTGATATAAATGGCACCATAGCTTGATGCTCGTATGCTGGACCCATACCATATTGCAGTGTATTTCTTGAATTAGCCCTCCAATTAGCCCTCCCCCTCCTTGAGAAACATTGACCTGGAGACTCTTCAAAAGTTTGATAATCTCATCTATCTTGTCTATAGAGGCTGACGCCGCTGTCACCACTGTTCCACCTGCCTACTCTTGGCAACTTTTGCCCTCCACATGGCTCAGAGTTTTCTGTGACTGCAAATGATACCCGCTCCTTCTTTCCTCGGTCTGACATCCCCCCAATGAACGCTATAGGCAACAGTTCATCCAACTGTTTTGGCAACTTCAAAGATAGACTCTGAGCTTCTTTGATATATTCTGAAATATGTTTCGAGCCATGCTTCAATGGCATCAACTGGTTTTTAATGTCCATTCGCTGAGCAATTGACAACGACTTGCTAAAGGCAAATTTATCTGTAAATGCAGCCCTCAGCTTGTTTCAATCTGATTGTACCTCTTCCTCCAAGGAACACAAAAACTCATAAGCATCATTTTTTAAGAATCAACGAAACACCCTCAACATTGTCTTAGCTAACGCCAGTGTTTTCCCATTATGACATTCCGCATTCTCTCCTCCATCATTAAGTCTTCAAATGGACGGATATCTCCTCCTGTAGCCAACATCTTGGGCTGAATACTGTGGGTCTCAACAAGTACGTGTTGAAACCTAAAAACCCTTTCGTTCTTCTGTTTCAACCGTCAGGTCCACCCAAGATGGCAGTCGATCCCCCAAAGCAACTGTTCTCGAAAGGTATGCCACATAGTAGTTGATCTTTCGGCCAGCTTGTGTGTAGTAAAGAAGTACCGTCTGGCATATAGGATCAACTGTGTCATCCAGCTTGGCACGCCAGGTTCCCGTTCTCAGTTCTGCACGTGAAATAATCTGCCAACCAGACTAGAAATAATCATCTATCAGCAGTGTGGTTGTGCAGTGGCATAGACTATTGTGCAGGTATAACTAAGCTACCTAGCTGACACAGGTCTTCTCTTACTACTGACGCACTAAAAACTAGACTAACTTTAAATGGGAGTTTGGAGGAAGGCTTGGGTCCTGTGGAGGGTGTTGTGCCAACCAGACTAGCTTGGGTCATGGTTCATCTCTATGTAGGGTTCTCATTCTCCTCCTCTTGTGTTCCTCAACCAACTGGTATCAACGGCGCTCAGGTCCCTGCCTCGCGCCGTTCTTGCCCAGGAGCGCAAAATCAATCTTGGACTAAACTTGTACTGTCACCGTTCGTCTGGCAAGATTAGGTGCGAGACAATGCAACCACACTACGCGTCGGTACAGGTACGTAGATCAATAGTTCTTTGTGATAAAACATCTGCAAGGGGAATCACGCATATCAATTGCGTTTGGTCTTTACTCTTGTCACGGTTCCAATGAAGTTTTGTACAGAAGATCTCATACATAGGTTAAACGTAATTCCAAAGTGAAGAGCTTGCGCCGCGGTGGCAGTCATCTCCGTTCTGCAACGAAGGCACCCGAGAAACCTCAGAAACCTTATTTTTTGGCACGCAGAAACCTGAGAACCCTTTCATTGTTAAATTCGAACCTGAAAATACTGTATATGCCTATATCTATTGGCTCTTCATTAGAAGAGGAGAATGATTACGAGGAATTCTTAAGAACTTATTAACTCTGCGAGAGGTTATTGCCTCTTGATCAGCACCTCGTATAGTGCAATACAGCATGATATTGATCTCCTTGAGACCAATATACAAGACTACCCCAAAACCGTATTTCATTCCCCCTTCATGATCGCTTCATATTCATTACCCACAAGCTCGAGTAGTCTGTCGAGATGTCTGAATACACATGCTCGGAGATGTCTGAGTAATCATACTCGAGATTTCTGAATTATCCCATGCCTGAATACACATGCTCGAGATGTCTGAATTACCCCATGCTCGAGATGGCTGAATTCCACATGCTCAGGATGTCTGAATTCCACATGCTCGAGATATCTGAATACACATGCTCGAGATGTCTGAATTCCCATGCTCAGGAAGTCTGAATTCCGCATGCTCGAGATATCTGAATTACCCTATGCTCGAGATATCTGAATTCCCATGTTCAGGAAGTCTGAATTCCGCATGCTCGAGATGTCTGAATACACATGCTCGAGATGTCTGAATACACATGCTCGAGATGTCTGAATACTCATGCTCGGAGATGTCTGAATACTCAATGCCTGAATTACACGATCGAGATGCCTGAATACACATGCTCGAGATGTCTGAATTCCGCATGCTCGAGATGTCTGAATACACATGCTCGAGATGTCTGAATACACATGCTCGAGATGTCTGAATACTCATGCTCGGAGATGTCTGAATACTCAATGCCTGAATTACACGATCGAGATGCCTGAATACACATGCTCGAGATGTCTGAATTACCCCATGCTCGAATACACATGCTCGAGCTGTCTGAATTACCCTATGCTCGAGATGTCTGAATTACTCTCAACACAGGCACTGATCATGTGGGTAGAGCAGGCCAGGCCCTACCAGAAACCCAGAAGGGGTGCGAAAGTAAAAAGAACTAGAGTTATGAAGTACGAAACCTACGAAGGCATGCTTGACACACCTGAAGTCGATAGCTGCCGGGCAAGCGACTTGTCACGTATATTGTGAGGCTGCGAAAGCATGGTTTTAATGCTTTTAGAGAGGCTGCGAAAGCATGGTTTTCATGCCTGCGACCCTTAAGGCTTGCACATACAAGTAAAGTAATGAGTTTCCCCCCCCCTCAAAAAAAAAAGGCTTTGTTTTCTGCGGTGCCGTTTGCAGTTAGCGCAATTACCTATTAGGTTAAAAGGTTCTTGGCAAAGCTACCCGATTATGAAGGTCTTGGCAAGTCTTGGCGCAGGTTTCTTCAGAGCGCAATACCCATCGCAAGCTTAACATTGCTCCTTGGGCATACAACGAACATATTCCTCCTTCACATCATACAGATTCCCCACAAGATCAGAAGATCAGTGGGTCGAGCTTCATTCTGTGTGTGATCATTTCCATAGTTCACCACCCCAGTTGCGTCAGTATGCCTCCTGCAGTAGACCCAGATAGCTCTAATACCGTCGGCAATCCCGAGCACCCCAACATCCCTCCCGACCTCCCGCCAAATTTCCGGCACTGGAACAGAGGCCATGTGAAAATGTATCTTGAGGACAACAAGGATGCATACGGTCTTGACCAAGCCGATATCGACCTTATCTACGAGAGTAAAATCCGTGGACGTCATTTCCGCAAGATGACTGTGGAGATGCTTGTAAAGGATTGCCAGCTGCCTCCTGGCGTGTCCAGGAACTCATCACCTTCGTGGTCAATTGTTAAGGATCGGGTGGCAGGGCTCGCCGAGCAAGGCAAAGGGCAAGCAAGGGAAGTAGGGCAAGGCAAGCACGAGCAAGCAGGCACCAGCGGAGCAAGCAGGAGCGAGCGGAGCAAGCGAGAGCGAGGCGTTGGGGGACTTGGGCGAAACCAGAGTCTCAGGAGGCAGGAGACTTGGGCGCAACCAGAGTCTAGAGGGGCGGGAGACTTGGGCGAAACCAGAGCCTAATGGGGCGGCTAATGGGCGGCATATCCAAGGACAGGTGCGAGGCAGTCTGAGCTACACTCGAGCGGATATTCGGGAGAGAGGCATTTATTGCTTGGAGCACTAAATACAGGAGGGGTAACAGGTTGTTGCGTAAGAAGAGAAGAGAAGACAGGAAGATAGAGAGCCAGCGCTGCGGAGACCGAACGCAGAACACAACGGAAGACCATGGAAGATCTTACAAGCGAGCAGGCAAAATTACAAGGAGCAAGGGTTTAAGGACGAGGTATTTGATATAGAGCTAGAAAACCATATAGCTTACATATCCGTGAAGTCTAGATCTGGTGGAACCTTCGAGCAGATTCCAGAGGCGAGCGAATACTGTACCTGGTTGAGATTCCCGGGATGCGGTCGGTTATCTCAGCAGGTCAGGGTCCAGGGGTCAGGGATCAGGGTTGCCGGGATCGAGGCGATAGCCAGAGAGCCAGCAATAGCACATCTCGTGCTGAGTCAGGGTCATGTGAGGCTGCACGTGAGCATAGGCTGGCGAGTGCGTGGGTCGCCAGTAGCTACGGGGCCGTGGGTTCGAGTTCAAGGATCGAGGTTGTGTGCAGCCGCACGTGAGCCTAGGCTGGCGAGTGCGTGGGTCGCCAGGTAGCTCCGGGGCCGCGGTTAAGGATCGAGGAGTTGGGGTTGTGTGCAGCCGCACATGAGCATACGCTGGCGAGTCCGTGGGCCGCCAGGTAGCTCCAGGGCCGCAGTCAGGGGCAGGGCAAGGCAGGATCCGTAACATCAATCCACCACAGCGTAAGCTTCCACTTGCTATATTATAATATCTTATACTGATATCTTCAAGCTGTTCCCGTCGTCACTCCCGATATCGGGCAAGATGAGAGCCTCAAGCGTAAGCTAGATATTCTCGAAGAGATCCGGGAGGATGTTAAAGGTAGGGTTCTACCTTGTATATTCCTTGTCTATATCAGCCCATATAATTTAGCACTCCGCCAAATGTCGGTCAAAATCTCCATATCGAGAGTCTCCACTTCACAATACAAGAGTATCATGAATTATCTTGGCCTACTGAGGGTATCCGTGGAATTTGAGGTTCCACCCGTGAATAGAACATTTGAGGAGTTCAACTGGGGTCCATGAGGAGTTCAACTGGGGTCCAGAAAAAGAGGACGCACAGATGGATAAAAGCTTGGCCTGGCTCAGGACTCATATCACTTTGCCTGAAAACATGCAATTTCATCCTGTTGCCAACAATACCTCCTTCCTTAATTACACGGTTGGAGAAGGCACCTCAAAGTATTTCCTCAAGGGAACAACAGATTTCATAGTTCTCCCGACTAGATACATCAGAGATTTCAACTCCCATGGTGGAATGCAACTTGCAATCGAGTTGAACAAGGAGATCAAAGAAGCTGATTGTAGACAGGCAATCATGGAATTGATAGCAACTAATGCCTGCTCCAATTATCCCGTAGTGGTACTTCTTACGGACTTGCAGTTTTCATGGTTAAACTCAGTCTCCGAAGGCATTGAGAGCGTTACCTTCGGACTTCATTGTGGGGTCGCCTTGATGGAGTATATCCTGCACGGACGTGGAGAGGGCCCATATATCAATAGATGTAAGCTCAAAGACTGCCTCGGGGGGGGGGGGCTCACAAGGGGTTCCCGCTGAGGGTTCAATGCTAGAGCAACAAGGGTTTTTCAAGAAGGCTGATCCTTTTGATCTTGTCCCCAGACCAGAGGTTGGAAATATGGAGGAGTTTTTTGACGAGATGTCAGAAGTTGAGGTGAAGAAGTGGAAGTTTCAGCATGTGATGAATCATATCAGTGAAGCTCCTGGTTGGAAGTCAATGTATGTTTGAAGCTATGGCTGTTTTTGTTTCCTGCATTGGGCTTGTTGCTTTTTTTTGTCTTAATTTTCTACGGCATAGGGATGTTTTTTTCTCTGGGTTGGTGCGGGTTTGAGGGGCGTAATTTTCCTTTCGCTTATCCGGATAGGACAGTTTTTCCTTCTCTTCAGCTATCATACAAAACTTGAGCTCATGATGTTGTGGAAACGTTTTTGCTTGAGGCTATGGTGCCTTTTCTTTTCATACTAGATGGGGGTGTTTCTGGGTTACGGCAGGTTTTCTATTATATGATAGTAATCTTTCACATTCTGAGGACATGCTTCCGATAGTTGCCAAGCTCGAGGGTCGGGTGCCGAGACTACTGCCGATATAGGCGCACTGCCTGAGAGAATGGAAAATATGCCAAGCACACACAGGTTCAAGTAACAGCGCATGGCATTGGAGGAATTCTGCAAACTTTTTCCGAATCGCGAGGGAAATGCAATGCTCTACCATGTCCACAATTCTAAAGCAGTCCGATCGGTTACTCCTGTGAAGGAATGTATGGAGTGCCGGGCTTACAGTACTTCTGTCGCTGGTTTAAACAACGATACCTTGAATAGGGTTCTATCACCACCCTCCAGACACTAACTGCAATTTGGGGGCATGTCACTCACTACCAGTCGCTACTGTGGGAAATACTCTCACGTGGCATAAGCCGATATCACGGGAAATACAGGCATACGGAAATGGCTAATTGGGACGTTCATGGTATGAAACCAGTCGTCCCAATGTGGCCAATTGGGATATCTCGAGAAAGATAAAAGGGCGTGAAATGGCCGACAGAATAGGGGATTTTTCTTTAGAGCACTAGGACCGTAAGCAGGTACTGTTCACATGCAGTACTGATTTTTTAAATCTAAGTGCCGCTGAAAGTTGGCAAGTTTCCACGGGTGGCTAAGCCGTTGCCACTTTCAACAGCGACTAAAAAGTGTTGAAATACAGGTAAAATACAATACACTTTATACAACAGGCAGCGGGGTTCTACCGAATATCCAATGAAGGAAGTGTGGAGAATACGGAGTCTTATGGAGACTCGAACGCACGTACAGGAGACGTTGTAGCACTGCTGAGGTGCTGTGCAAGTTGAGAAATGGAGAGAAGAATCTTTATATGTAAGATGGAATCTTGTTTATATGAAGATGATTGTAGTGTGAGCTGATGATTGTCTGAAGTAGGGGAATTCCCCTCCTATATATACAACGATTCCAGCGTTCTAGCACATACTGTAGAGTATACTAATCTGTCCTCAACATAACTTTTATAACAATAAAGTTTGGACAAAAAGTATAACTCAAATTACAGTTGAACAGATATTATGACATGTGTAATAGAGCTTAAATAGGGTATTTAGAGCGTGACAACAACAGTATAAAGCATGTGCAAACCATGTGAAAATACTTAATCTATGTAAGTATATGTAACATAAATTAGATATGTAGTAGAATGTAATTGAGAATGAATTATACATGAGCAAGTGATTTGTGGTATGAAAATGAGTGTTTGAGAGCTGTATAGCTGTAGAGCTATTGAACAGAGTACGATTTTTAACAAAAAGTGGGCTAAGAAAACGCTAATAATGGGACAGACCCTCTACGATAACTACGAGGGTCTGATCGAGACTACTTTAACTACGTCTACTGCATAAGCTTGAGCGTTAGCATATATTTGAGTGTGGTTGCTTATATGAGTTGTGTTTGTTACTGATTCCATACGTAAATTCTACGTAATTGGCTATGCAGCTTGGTGCCGTCAGCCAAGCCACCGTCTTGCCAAGCGCTCCCATACTAAAAACTAAACTACAGGCAAACCTGGCTATAGTGAACCTCGACGTACTGAAAGAGATTTGTCAGACCATTCCTGCACACACCTAAAGTACCCTGGCTATAGTGAACCTAATCGGTATAACGATAGTGAAGAGAATTCTGCGCCTAATAAATTCAATCATAGCAAAACTATATTGGCTATAGTGAAACTAGTAGTGCGCTCTACAGTAATTCTAACTACATAATAATGAAAGCTAAGGGGCTTACCTACTTGACATCGCTACACTAGAAACCAGAAAGGGCAGAGGACTGCATAGAGAGGAATAAGGGAAAACACGACTTGATATAATACAAAATGCCAAGAAAAAAAAGGCATTGCATTTCCCTTGCAATTGGAAAGAGCTTGCAGAATTCCTCTAATGTCATCTCTCGAGGCCGCTGTCCTTGCACCTGTCTTGCTTGACATATCTGCCGTTTCTCCAAGGCCATATCTTCGGAGCGGAGGCATGTTACACAAGCGGAAGCAGGAAGAACACAAATTGATCGAGCTGAAGTAGAGAAAGCACAAATTGATCGAGCTGAAGTAGAGAGGACACAAATTGACTACGTCCTATCTTTTTACTCCGCACTTCTCCTTTACCCGGCGGGCACGTGACATCTTGTTATTGCGAAACCTGGCTATAAGGAAGGAAAGTGGTCAGAATCTTGGCATTCGTTATAGCCAGGTTTGCCTGTATTTCTCCAGACCCTCCTGTGGAGGGTGTTGTGCCAACCAGACTACCGTGGATCCAAGCGTTGCCTTGCCGAGCCAACTGGGCGAGAAATACAGCTAAGTATATGGCATAGCTGCACTTAGGGCGAATTTGCTAGTTAAGAACCAAGACTCTCACTGCGTTCGTTAGAACATCTTAGCAGTAGGGGTCTTGGCATGAGACTAACCTGCTTGACTTCACTAAAGTACAGTACCCTAACCCCCGTTCCGGGGGGTTGTGCCAACCAGACTATACCCTAACCATTTGAAAAATATAACCCCCCATAATGCTCTCGTAATAAAAAAAAAAAAAAAAAAAAAGAATTATCAAAAAGTCGTATAATCCAATCTCAACGCCCACTGTTCCACATCATTTATCCATTTGGGGATTTTTTGATGCTTTTGTCCTTGCAAATTGAGGTAATTTTGTGGGTTGATAAAATTAGGATATGCATCGTTGGGAATAACAAAGTATAAACGAACTTTCTTTGTCAACTTGGCTTTGATATTCTCTAAACCATTCACCTTTATACCATGCTGTTTTCCAACCGTCATTTGAAATAACTCATCGTAATCTCCGTGGCCAATGTGAAGTGCATCAATAGACTCAAATGTTTTGCTGTGTGGTCTGCAATAAAAGGCAGGCTTAATCTCGCCAATCGTGCGGAAGATCTGCAGTGTAGTCGCAGGAAGCGGCAATTTCTCCTTGATCGGATGCCCCAGGCGTCGAATCTAACAGCACATCAATATGAAATCCGTAATACTATGAACCCGGTAATACAAACCTCAAACACCCCCCCCCCCTAAGTATACGATGTGCCACAGCCTCGAAGATAAATCCCCTCATTGACGAAAGTTCGTTATTCTGTTCGGTCTCCCTGATATACTTAATGATATCTTCTTTCTTACCCTTTTCATAGGTTGAGATGACCATGTTTTCGATATAAAGAGAAGCGAATCTGACTCGGCGGTCCGCATAAAGTCCCTCGCACGTTACACTCATATGTAACACAGTCCCGCTGACAGCTGTAGAATTATAGCGCAATGTCCCAATGAACCTCATGCACATATCAATATCCACGGTCGAGCAGATATCTTCCAAGTCTTGCTGATATATGCTGTCTGTTCTCTCCAAGACTGATCGTGGGACTCCGCCCCATTTGTCAAAATATTTCTGAAGGTCTGCTTGAGTGACTGAAGAAAATCGCAACTTCCGTAACTCTTCCAACTCCACATGATCCCAAGTGGGCATACCCAACATCTTGACACTAGGTTTCTTTGCCAACTCCTTGTAGCGTGCCGCTTGTGGAGAGGTCACTAGCACAAAGGGCCTGAACTGACCCGCTGTGGGCTGTATGGCATCTGCAATGTAAAACGCTCCATCCATGAAGTAGTTTATATAATCCCCCTCGCCATGCTGTTCTATGGAAATGATGCTGTAGCCAGATAGCCGATATTGGATGCCACCATCTGCAAGGAAAATTACTCGTAGAGAGTCGTTTTCCCACTCGATGTTACTATGTGGAAATTCGTGTGCGTAACGACATATGAGATAAATTCCAAAGAACGATTTTCCAATGCCCGGTGTACCGTTTATGATATGTGAGCCCGTGATTGCAGTGCGTACGGGTACAGAGTCAGCGATATTGGAGTCAGCGGTATTGGAGTCAGTGGTATTGGAGTCAGCATGACCGAAATATCCAGTATTGCAAAACTGGTTCCAGATAATCTTATTATAGAGGTACTTGTAAGAATCCCTCACCAATATCACCGACCCAAAATCATCACAACCCAGTATGTTCACAGGGAATGTGATTATACTAGTATCTCCAAACCTAAGGTCGCGCACAGATTGCCACCACCTCCAGCAAAGGTAAGCTCTATTATCCTTGTTTAGGTGTGGAATTTTGCATGGACGTTGATTTCCACCCTCCGCGCCTTGAAAAAAAAAAAAATTATTAGCATAAGAAATTGATTGTATGGTAAATGAGAGTTTAAATAGATGTTGAAATAATCATACCATGTCTTGGCGTATATGGCACTTTATCCTGGTTTTCTAATGAAATAATTGAAGGAAGAGATTAGCATAAACATTCTGACGTCAGTATGAAGAGATCCTAGATAATGGCAAATAAAAAAGAAAAAAAGGCGAGCTGGTGATATTGATATTATAGCATGAAATCCTCAAGTATTGTAGTTAGAAACAAAGTAAGTGTTGCTTACCGGTGGCAGGTGTACCTTGTGGTTCGAATCCTTCGGGAAAGGCATTAAATGCAGTTCGCTTACTAACAAGGAGAGATGCTATGAAGTGAATGTCAGTAATCTGTAGATATGCAAAGGTAGTTGGAGTTGACATACCTTGTGGTTGTGTTAACGCGTTGCTGAGAAGCTCGATAGTGCCTGCTGCACCCCGATGCAACCCATAAGTTGTTGTAAGCTCGTTCTTAGTCAGTAGCAGGAGTACAAGACCAGAGACCCTTTCTTCGTAGAGCCGAGTGATATCTTCATCCTCAAGGTCATATTCTTCCTTGTTTGCTTCGAGATATTTTTTTACATCCCCCCGTTTCCACTTCCAGGGATTGAGTTGATTAAGCTCGGGTGGGATGGTGGCAGTGGGCACGTCAAGAGTGTGAGAGGCGCTGGTGGTGAGGTTTACTGGGGTTGAATCTGCTGGAATGCAATTCACCGGGAGGAACGTCCTGGGGTTCGCCGCGGAGGGGTCCCCAGGGGGTTCCCCTGCTTTGCGCTTGCTGCTGGAGGACATTCTGGGCAATTTTCTATGGCTTTTGCGTTTGGCGGGGAAAGAAGAATGTGGAGTGGGGAGATGGGAGTGACAGTAAGTAGAAGATAGCTTTCGGTTGTACTTAACCAAGCTGTGATGATACGCTCGGAGGAGGGCCGGGTCTTGGTATGAGACTACTGTGATGACTTACTTAGGTAAGCTCTCTTCGTCCTAAGCAAACAAGCCAAGCTGCTACTAGTCTCATGCCAAGACCCGGCCCTACTCCGAGCGTAGCTGCTACTTTACCTAACTGCGTAAAGCTCTCGCGTATGTGGTAATGCACGCTAGCAACGAATTCTTTAGAGCACTATGTACTTCTCTATCATAGAATGACAGCGTCTATAGAGTTGTGTGCACACAATGCAATCTAAAATTTTTCTGACGAGGGGAATACCGTACAATATATAGACTAGTTTTTGATCCTGAGGGCCTGGAAAAACAAATCATGTCTCATATCCTAGGACATGTCGAGATAAACCAAGCCGTTCAAAGCTGGTATAGCCGAGAATATGGCACTACCTCGGGACCGCATCTCTGTACTGAGTATATAAAAAAACAAAAGGTCCTGGTGTGGTGTACAGAGTACTAGTGTGGTGGTGTAGAATCTGGCGTGGTGTGCCAAAAGAGGAGGAGTAGCACGATTCCTAAATGGTAGTCTGCCAGACCAGAAATGGTAGGGGCCAAATCGGGACTCACTAGTGTGACTTCCCAAAAAGGTAACCAAGCAATGCCAGGGAAAATAATTGCAGATTGCCTGTTTAGTGCTGCGATGGGAGACTTTATCGCGGGGTCTCCCACCGCAGTAAATTGGCACTAAACCTACTAGCGTAGTCACTGCTTTCTTAGGCCTAGCATGTTGCAATTATCTGTGGTCGCGAAGCCCCTTGGGTGCCGTATGGAACTGGGTGACAAATCTTGGAATCCATTCCAATAGTGGATTTTGGGTATATGGACGTACGCTCGTATGCTCAGGGTCTTGGCATGAGACTAATATGGACGCAAAGTCCTCTTGGGCATGATTTGTCTCCGTAGGGGCATCGCATCCCGTGTGGACATAATTCCTCCCCGTAAGGGCATCTCAGCCCGTGTGGATATAGCTTCTCTCCATAGGGTAACCCACACATGTTGAGATGCCCTCCCGAGGGGCAGGGCACCGGCCTTGTGGGCGGGTCTCTAGCCCGTGCGGGTTCTGGGTTAACAAAACAAGACCATAGAGTCTATCTCCCTACGTACACAGTACAAAAGGGACACCCTCAATTGATGCTCCACTTCCAAGTAGGTAGTTTGTCCATAATTGCCTTTTTTGGTGCTCGAGACCCGCTATGCCGAGACGAGATACATATATACGTGTAGGTACTACACATAAAAATAAAAAAAACTAAAGCCAATGGAAGAAGCAACGGCCTGACCCATATCATCTCCACCGACCCTTCTCTTGTAGGTTACGTCCCAATTAGAATTTAGTAAGCATCCCAGCTCCGAGAGCAATTTAAAATCAGGTCCTTCGAAGTTCTCTACCCCCTGAGGGGTAAAAAGAAAATGGTGTAAAAAGGGGCAAGCACACAACAATGTTGTGAATAACTCTCGCTTGTACCTATGAAGGGTCACGGGAGTAAGCGACCAAAAGAAGGCAATTGGGAATGCAAGAAGAAAAACCGGGGTTCCGTTTTTTGGCAATTGGGAAAAGACCGCGAAGGATAAAAGAGTCGGAAAGTACGCAGGAAACATCTCTTTTCGATAAGAGCACTAGGACCGTAGCATTAAGACTATAGCGATACCTAAGATAGCTCCGTTATCAGTACTTTGAATACATTCAACCTATTCTCTTCACAATTCCTCGCTCGTATAACCTCGTAATCTTACAAACAAAACACCGCCCCCGTATCCATCCCGTCACCGGTTTTGCTACTTCTCTGCCGCCCACTCGGCCTCCTCCGCAGCCGCTGCCTCTGCCACCTCCTGAGCCGTCCAATGCCACCATGGACGCCCTCCAGCAGCTGTATTACCCTTCGGCGCAACTCTTATATCTGGCAACTCCTCACGTCCTGACCCCTCAGGCTCCGGGCTCTGCCCCTTCGAATCCGCACTCCCACTACTCTCCTTCCTCTCCCTCTTGACAACCTTCTCCACTGCGCGCTTCAACAAGCCTTCCAACCACTTAACTAATTCCTCAGCTACCTCCTTGGGCAAAAACGGCGGAAGGGCAATGGGGTATATATTCCCATGAGAATTCAAGACTTTTTAGCTCTGGCTGGTGTAAAACTGGCATGCCCTGATTACCAGACCACCCATCATCGCCTGAATCTGCCCCTGGCTGTGCTTAGACAGAAGAGAAAGCAGCTTTGTACACACTGGACAACATCTCTTCGAGACCCCAATTGTCCCATATGTGTTTTTGAACAACAAGAGCTCCTCTTCCATTCGTCGCATAAGCAGGTATCTTGATCTTTACACAGTGGGGGTGGTAGGAGAGATAGGAAAGTGTGCCAAGCATGCACTCGGCGTGATAAGCTCTGCAGAAGATGCCGGTGGCCAGCAAAGAGGGTTGATTTTCCTTTGTTTTTGCCAGGTGAGATAGAACAAGGTGGAAGAAGTGAGCTGAACTGTGTGTGAGGCAGAGACTTTATCGTGGCAATGAGCAGTTGAACGTGTAAGAATCTCACAGCTGTCGCACTGTGGTAATATGAAGAAGAAGAACAAGAAGAATCTATTGTATGACCGATATCACAAGAACAAGAGCAGAGATATCCTCCTTAAATAGACAAAGTAGACCAAACAACATCAATCACGACAAATGCTATAGCCCATGGCGACATCAATAAAAATTCCTTCCTTCCCAACATCCTTATCCCAAAACATCTTCTTCAACTATTCTCACCTCCGCATCCGTCCCTCCTAGGCCTTGTATCCCTTCCTTCTCCGCATCCGGCGTTCCGTCGGATCCCTCAGGCAGGCGGCGAGATTATCCTAGTTCAGTAGAACGAGTATATTCGAAGTGAATCATTGATTGATCTGTCTTGCTAAATACCGGGAGAACGAGGGCTTTAAATACATGAGTTGTAGGTAAAGACCGAGCTTATCACATGAGTCCAAGCTAGTATGTAGATATTAGCGGAGATGAAAAAGAACATGAAAAACCGCAAGCAGTAAATGGTCTAAGCCATGAGCAGAGAATTGCGAATAATACGGCAAACTAAACCTGTGAGCGTACAATATACTATACCCAGTGATCACGTTTTGTCCTAGCAGTTACACTCTCCAACAACCAAGCGAAAGGTTAAACATATACTAACAGCTTAACGGAGATACAGTAGGAGACTGGGCATTCATTCTAACAAAGATGGTTGCGTAGAGGAGTGGTAGTGGAGGGATACATGCTATGAATCACATCTGTCCACGATTCCATTTCTCTCATGCTACGCTTAGTAGGAGGTTCCAGGAATGTCACGAGGGTGGGAATTTTCGGAGTGCCCAGCGATTGGTGACAACTTCCATTGCTTATTGATGAGAGACTAAAAGCCACAATGCTTGTTGCACCATGCAGCTAGGAGAAGTCGCCTGCTCAAGGTTCATCTCTAAATCTATATCGTTCTGGTCATCATTAAAATCCTCATTTGGCACTGGTGGGTCACTGACAACTTTTTTCATGGCCACCTTCATTTCTCTACAACCAGGGATTCGAGAGCGCCGATGTGGCTTGAAAAATAGGTGAGTGGTGAATAAGTTTGTGGAGACAGATCATCCACTTGCTTGCGATGTATAACAAGGCTTTAGGGACTGAGGAAAGCAGTTTCAGTGTGGATATGAGGGAAGCAACATATTTTTTAGCCAAGGTGAGGGTGTACATAAGGAGAACACTTCCATCATCATAGATTGCTTGACTATCGCTTTGCCATTGTTTGTAGAGATATGGATATTCAGGCCTTAACTAAGTCTACATCGATAGAGTGGAGAATGTCTGTAATAAGATTTTGTTCGCCCTCGCCTCCTATGCTGATGGTGAGGTTGTTTTGATGAATAATCCCAGAGACCTCTTCTAGAGTCAAGGACTGGAGTGTCCGTGAGAAGGATGTGAGTGTGAGTGAATTGAACCGCCAATTCATCTTTGGTGCAGCTCGGAAGGTGATGTAAAGCTTTAATAAGGCAATGCCGGCTCTTGAGTTAGTAATGCATTTGTTGAGTAGTGCCTCAACGCTGAGGACATGTACTGGAAAAGAGCATGTCGGTGACTATCAAGATACTCCAGTAGTGAATTTGAGGTCTTGGGGTTTCTGGGGTGAGACAGTCGGCAGTAGGAGTTGGTGAGTCTGGCGAGTCGCAGGTGGGGTTCTGTGTCACTAAGTATTTTGTGGCTGAGAGTGGCTGAGGATCTTTGCTGCGAAGAGAGTAATCTTCCTAGAATCTTCCTCACTGTCCGAGTCCATGTTGACCATGATATTAACATGAGCCTGTGGGCCCGACCCAGTCGGTGCGTCAGGGTGCGTCCTGAACCTGTCGGTGCCGCAGATGCATCCTGGACATGTCCCTCTTTGCGCTGCTTCCCTAAAACCGGTCCACGTTACGACGTCGCAAGCAAAACAGCCTGGATATTCACTTCCATATGAGCGTCCGAATAAGTCTCGTATCATTCTCACGAAAGCATCAATATCAGCAAGATAGAGAGCTCGCGAAAGCATCAATATCAGCAATATACAGAGCTCGCGAAAGCATGGTTTTCATACATATAGAGAGCCCGCGAAAGCATGGTTTTCATACACATACAGAGTCCGCCTTTACCTTCTCGTTTGTTTCCCATACATGGCTATTTCCTCTCGGTACTAACAAAAGATATGTGGAGATATCTTGTTAGGCAGCGGAAGTGGTTCTAGCGAGGCGGCGGCGGCAACGGCAGCGAGCACGGGTGCACAGCAGATCTCTAGTAATAAACCTACTGGAGCGGATGGTAATACGCCGAGTGGATAATAGAACTAGGAGAAGAACGATGCGAGTGAGAACGAGGCGAATTGAAGACTTGCTTAATTCTCCGAAAAATACAGGTCCGGAGCGGTGTCTATATACATGGAAACTCAGGGTAAAAGACAAGCGCAGGGATGTGTTAATCGGCCAATGAAAATCAAGGAAATGCAAGGATCGCGGGTAGCGGTCCTGCGACAGCGACAACCGGGTGGCAACCAGAGTTGAGTCAACCCAACATACGCAAATAATTAATAATAATGATTGCGTATGTAAGAACGTAAGACGATTGCGTATGCGATCGTATGACTCTTATGTTCAGCTGAAAAATGGTGGCTTCGGCGATATCGGTGTTTTGGTGGTTGGCGGTGTTGGCGGTTGCCGGCGGCGGCGGTCCTTTTGCTGGATAGCGGGTGTGCCGGATGTGCGTTCCAACAGGTACTAGATTTTGCCAAGAGCAGCAGGAGCTCTAACCGATGCTATTCAACAAAGCGGAGTGGTTGGAGGTAAGACAAGTTCTAAGACAGCGCCAGTCGGTTGGGCAGCTGGATCCGACATCAGGGGGGGACAGCACGGAGAGTCCCTATTTCCAGGGTGTGGCCGGCTGGGACTTAGAGATCTTCTCCTGTTCAGTGCGCCCAAGATGCGAAGTGATTTCTATGCTTCTCTACACTACAGAGGTTTGCAGGCTCACATGGACCCGGATATCCAGGCAAGTAAGGACCCCCCCCCCCCCCTGGTGGGCGGTGCGATCCTTCTTAGGAAGCCGCCCCCCCGGTGGCTAGCCGGCTGCGGAGTAATTCGTATGCCGGAAGAGAGGAGTAAAGGCCACCGGAGATACTCCTGATAACTAACCGACAGCCTCCCAAGGGGCGTCGTCTACGGACCCATCACGGATTGGGGCAAGGGAGGATGTAAGCTGATCCTCCAGCACGGGAATGGAGAAGGGGAGGGACTGAGGAGACAATATGTGGTGGGGAATGTGGCCGAATGGGCATCAGTCCCAGAATTCGGGGAGAAGGGGGCAGAAGCACTCAGCCAAGCTGTGGAAAACACAGAACAGGCGAGGAAGGCATGGGCAGGGGAAGGGGATTGGTGCAGGCACATCTCTCAGATGGAGAGAAACCTGAGGGTAGAGGAGGAGGTTATCAGGGTGGGGGATAGCCCCTCAGTGGTGAGGGCCATAATGATCCTCAACAGGGCAGTAGCAATTCAGGACGGGGCCGCAAATGGACAACTGGACGGCTACCAGGTGGACTATTGCACGGTAGTCAAAGGGATGACCTACTGGAAAGCATCACCGTCAGGCAGGAGTCGGAGCTCTTTGGAACAACACACCATTGGACGCTGACGACACCAGGGAGCGGGAAGCCGGCAGATATCAAAGCAAGAACAGGTGATAGGGAGGGGGTGGGGGAGGACGAGGTATCGGAAGATGAGGCCATGAGACGAAAGGGGAAGAAGAGGAGGCTAGGGGATACGGAGGCAAGGAAGGAGTCAGGAAAGGAGATTCAGGAGGGACAAGGAGGAGAACCCTCCGGAGGAACCCTAACAGCAATGGACTGGGGGGAGGAATATATATCGGAAGCCGGCCAACCTGGGGGTGTGGGGGCTAGCCAAATCGGACTGGAGGCCAGCCAGCCAGGGGGAGCAGGGGGCAGCCAGCTAGGAGGACTGGAGGCCAGCCAACATGCGGCAAGGGAGCTGACAGAGGAGGAGGTGAGAAACCTTACTCGAGAGATGGTGGAGGGGCAAGCAGAGGGGAGGGGGGATGAGAACATGGGAGATGAAAATATGGACGGAGAAGAGAAACAGAGGGGAGAACAGAAGAGGACGTGGAAGGGGGTATGTGAGCTCCGAAGCGGGCTGGAACTAGTGGGGGCGATCAGGGAAAACGCGGAAGTCCTGAGGTCAATTGAGCAGCTAGAGCACGGAGAGAGGACTTGGAGGTCAAGGAGAGATGCTACCCTGGCCAAGACAATCATAGTGGTAAACGGGGACTGCATTGAGAGAGGCTGGTGCGAGCTCGGAAGAGGGGGGACAAGGGGGGCTGGAAGAGGCTGGCGGAAGAAGTCATGACAGAAGGGCATATGGGGAAGATCAGAGCAGTATCGGAGGCAGAAAGACACTGGAGGACGGCATCAGAGGTAAAGGCAGGAGTACTCCAGGGGCTGGAAAAAGAGATTAGCGAGATGAAGGAGCAGCTAGCACTACTGGCGGTGGCTATGGGAGCAGGCACAGCACAGGAGCAGGCAAGGGTGCAACAGACACTCTCAGCCGAAGAGGAAGGGTGGAGGAGGAGAAAAGGAAAGATAAGGAACTGAAGAAATAGAAGGCAGGAAGAGAGAGGTCGAAGCCGAAAGAAAGAGAGAGGTAGAAGCCCAGGGGGAGGCAGAAAGGGTGGCATCCCAGGCTAAGACAGTGAGGGCAAGTCAGCAGAAGGCATGGGACGCTTGCGAAGATGAACTGAACACTCTGGGGAGGAAAGATAGGGCAACCATGAGCGGGACGAGCTAATTGAGCTAGGGAGGCAAATAAAAGAGGCCAAGGCATGAAGGAGAGAATCGAGAAAGAGGTGAAACAGCTCCTGAAGACATGCGTAGGAAAGACTAGGCAGGTAATCGATGGGGAAATCACGAAAGCAGTACAGCTAGTGCTAGGGCACACTAAGGTAATCGACGCAAGGGGCAAAGTAGGCTTAGAGGCAGCAGTAGGCAAGGTCAACATGCTCTTGAGAACACTAGCAATAACACAGGATCGGAAAGCCTGGACAGTGACAGCGAAAGCAGGGGTAGGGGAGTTTAGAGACGAGTCCAACTGGCTAGTCGGGGGGTAGCACAACAAGAGGACCCGATAAGAGTTGCAGGAGAGGTAGGCAAAATGCTAGTCCAAGTATTTGGGTGCTTAGGGGACGTCCTAAATGTCTGGGTAGAGGAAGGCAAGGCAGTGAGAATGATAGCCCCCTCGGCCCCAATGGGAGCAGGAATTTGGAAGATAGGAAGGCCTTGGCAGCACAGCTTAGGAGGGAGAATAAAGACATAAGGGGGGCCAAAAGGATGCCGAAGGCCTGGGGGGTAGCTAAGGCCAAGGATTCACCTTTGATGCAGCGGACGCAGCGGAAGCGGCCAAACTGGTGAGAACGGGAATCGTATGGGAAGGCAAGGTGAGGAAGGTGGCCATGTATGAGCAGGGTAGGGCAGTACAAGGGGCAAGTAGGAAGGTGGAAGCTCCGCAGCCCAAGGGGCTGGAGGCCACCAGGGCTAATCGGGCAGTAAGAAATGATGGTATACACTTGGGACAACAACAACGACAGCAGAGCCAAGGATGAGTGGGATACAGTGCTTCGGATGCCTAGGCTGGGGACATATCAAACGAGACTGTATACTCAGGGCAGGACAACAGGGGGCATGCTGGCTGGGAGAGGCAGAGACAAGGATAAGCAGGACAGGGAGCAGGAGGGCAGGACGGACGAGGAGGGCTTCGTGGAAGTAGCTAATAGAAGAGGGGGGCTTAGGGGGATAGGGGGCAAAGAGAGCCCAGCAGAAGACAAAAGAAAGCGAGAAGTGCATGTAGAAGGGAGGGACACAGGGGGGGGGCCTACTAGTGGCCCTACCCGCTTGTAAGGGGGTGCAGGTGGCATATCAGAACGTATGTGGTAGCCACGTAAATACGCATGCGTTCTTGGAGTGGTGCAAGGAGAAGGAGGTAGATGTGGTATTTGTAGGAGAGGTATGGATAGATAAAAAGGGTAGTGGAACACAAAGTCATCCAAGCTACACACTCGGGTCAGAGGTTAAGAAGGGAAGGAGGGTAATGGCATATTGGAGTAAGAGATGGCAAGGGAAAGCAAGCTACACACTCGGGTCAGAGGTTAAGAAGGGAAGGAGGGTAATGGCATATTGGAGTAAGAGATGGCAAGGGAAAGCGAAGGTAGTAGCGGAGGAGGATAACAGCGTTTTCATAGAACTAGGCGGCAGAAGGCTAGGGGGCATCTATGGGAACGGAAAATCACAGGGAGATAAGTGGAAGGATTGGCTAGGAGAAATAGGCAGAAGAATGGGTACTGAGAGCGCAGTCGTGGGGGACTGGAATGCCCACAGTCAGACATGGGATGCGGGAAACAGAGAAGACAGTAGGGGGAAAGTCTTAACTGAATGGATAGAAGGCTGGGGGCTTGAGGTAGCAGATGGAGAAGAAGGGTAGACATGGGAAAGGACAAGGCGTGGGCGTCTGGAAAAGAGCAGGATCGATCTCTTCATAAGCAAGAGCGCGAGGGGATGGCAGAACGTAAGAAGCACTAAGCTGTTATCAGAGCATTGGGCAATCAGGGCAGAGCTGGAGGTAGACAGGGCAGGGGAGGTAGGAAGCGAATGGGAGGTAGTTGATTGGAAAGATTGGAGGGACTCGTTGAGAAGCTAGAAGAGGACCTAGGGGGGGAACAAGACCAGTGGTACAAAAGCTTAAGTGGAGCTAATGCATCCAAAAGATGGTGGGATGCAGAACTGACAACTCAGCTAAAGATCACAAGGAGGAGTAGGAGACAGAAGTTGGGGGAGGTGTTGGACTAGGCAGCGAGGGCCAAAAGATGGAAGGCAGAAAAGGAGAAAATGAGGGGAATGATCAGAGAGAAGAAGAGAGTCTGTTGACAAAGATTCTGCGAAGAGAACGGCAAAAAAGACCCCTGGGAGGTCGTCAAGTGGGCCAAAGACCCCTGGCACCTGCGCCAGCAAATGAGGACTCTAGAGGACACCGACGGCAGAATATTGGAAGGGGACCAGGAAAAAGCGGAGGGCTTAATTAGGGATCATTTTAGTTGGAGACCTGAGGGAAGGGGACTAGATGATGAAGAGCCAGAGCTAGAACCAGAGACGGAAGGAGAGGAGGAGGAGAAAGGGTTATGGGAGGAGGAGGTAAGGAAAGTGCTACGAGGAACTAGCAACAAATCAGTAGCCGGCCCAGATGGAATTGGATACCGGTTCATCAAGACAATCTTAAAGACCAGACTGGGAGATCAAGTGATAAAGGAAGTGGCCAGAAACCTAAGGAGGGGGAGGATCCCCGCTAGTTGGCAGTTCAGCAGAGTGGTGATGATCCCGAAACCCGGCAAGGACCTAGGGAAAACAAAAGGATGGAGGCCAATTAATCTCATCAACTGCATAGGCAAGCTGGGTGAAAAGGTAGTAGCAGAACAGCTACAAGGATCAGGCTTGCTCCACAAACATCAATTTGGGTCGGTAAAAGGAAGGTCAGCTACCGAAGCAGCCCTGAGGACGGTCACCAGATCCCAAAGATGCCTGGCCAGTAGGGGGGCGGTAGACTGGGCCTTCTGGGATGTCAAGGGGGGGTTCCAAAATATAAGGGAGGAAGATGTAATAAGGGAGCTAAGCAAGTCTGAAGAAGGGAGGAAGTGGATCCCCTGGGTCAAGCAGTTCTTCCGCGCCCGCCGGTTTGAGCTAGAATGGGATGGAAAAGTCAGGGGCTCAGGGAAGACGAATTTGGGATCACCGCAAGGATCCCCACTCTCCCCCGTAATTTTCCTGATATGGATCGCGCCGATCATCGGAAAAATGGAACGAGAACTGACCAGAAAGATGGGGGCAGAAGCAGACATGGAGCTCCCCTCATATGTAGACGACTTGCACTTAAACATCTGCGTATGGGATCATCCAGTGCCGGATATAGAAGATTGGTTAAGAAAGGCAGATGAGGTAGTAGGACAAGTGGCCGCAGAGAACTATCTACCTCTCGAAGAAGGCAAATATGAGGAGATGGTATTAAGGGAGAAGAGGAGAAGAAAAGATAAAGATGTTAAGACAGTCAAATGGGTAGGGTTCCTCATGGACGAGAGCCTAACCTTTAAGGAACACTGGAAAAGTAGAATCGCCAAGGCAAGAAAGCTACTGGGGCTAATGAATGGCCTGGGCAACTCCAACTGGGGGATGAGCGCGGTCAGTTGGAGGGCGGCATATACTGGAATGGTAAAGGCAGTAGCACTATGGGGAGCAGAGCTCGGCTGGAGGGGGCAAAAAGACTGGAAGGAAGAATTCGAGAAGCTTCAATACCAAGCCCTAAAGAAATGTGTAAACGCCACTCATGGCTCCTGCAGGGAGTTAGTGACGGAGCAAGGCAGGGGTACTGATGGAGGAGGGGAATGAGACAATCAGCATGGGAAGGGAAGTACCAATAACGGACATACCACTAGTAGACATGGGCCTAACGAAGGATGCAACACCAGACAGGTGGGTGGGCAGAATTAAGGAGGTAAAGGAGGATGCAGCCGTCCTCTACACAGATGGCAGCATGAGTGAGGATGGAAGGGTAGGAGGAGGCTGGAGTTCCCAGAGGGGGACAATTGAAGGGAGCATCGGGCTCAGTCGTATATGCACCGTGTGGGATGGGGAGGTGGCTGGAATAGACAAGGCACTAGAAATGACAAACGCAGGTTGGAAGATGCTCATCCTATCGGATTCGCAAACAGCCATTGCAGCAATCCGGAAGGCAGCACAGGTAGGGAAAGCAAGGACTGTGGAACTGGCCCGCACAATCCTGCAAATCAAGAGCCGACAGGAGGAACTGGGTGCCGGGGCAGTGAGGCTGGGTTGGGTAAAGGCCCACGTAGGGATACCAGGCAACGAACAAGCAGATGTAATGGCAAAGGCAGGAGCTGAGCAGCTAGACCCCCCTAACCCAATTATCACGGAGGGAGGCCTAAGCCAGGAATGGAGGAGGAGGAGGCAGGAGGAGAGAAAGGTAGTGGGGACAGGGATGGGCAGAATAGTGAAGTGGGGTAGGAAAGCCAGAGTCAATTATGTACACTGCAGGACGGGGAAGGGCAACCTGCAGTCCTGGAGGGCAAAACTGGATGACTCGGAGGACCCCACTTGCCGAAAGTGTAGAGAACAGGTCGAGACAGGAAGGCATGTGGCCTTGGCCTGCTCATATGGGGAGGCCCTGGGAAGGAGATGGAGCACCTGGGAGGAGGTCGATGATAAAGGGAGATGGGCAAGCAAGATAAGGGAGGAGGGGAAGGAGATCGTGGTGGACCTAGCGGAGACTTTCTTCGCTAGTTTAGATCTCGGGTGAGGAGCGGGGGGGTGCTACGAATAAGGGGAGGGCCTGACAGGGGCGTGGCGGGGGAGGAAGGGGTGATTTCAGCTAGTTTTCTTAGGTTCGGGAGGCTGGGCGCTCACGCAATCCGTTGCCCCGTGGATATACCGAGTCTGTTAAGACAAGGGAACGGGGCCATCTCATAGCCTTAGGCTCCATAGATGTACAGATTCTAAAAAAAAAAAAAAAAAAAACCGACAGCCTACCTACCAGCTACGCCCTGGCCCACTTGGAGCCCCGAAAAGCTCGAAAACCAACGCTGAGGTCGGAGTGGGAGGGGCGGACAACAACTCGGAAACTGACATTTCGGTTCTCGGGGGGTCCGCCCCAACAAAGTCATGAACCAACTTCCGAGGCGGGAATGGGAGGGAACACTCCAAGTCGTGCAAGTGCTAGGTAGGCTGACAGGTCATCTCTCGGGCATATCTTCGACATATGCTTTGGTTAGTAAGGTGTGGACGGGTGTTGCCTGCCGACGCATCCAAAACGTCTCACAGATTTCATCGGGTCACCTTGCGAGAACCCTGAGGGCCATGGGTGTCACAGACTCGATACAGCTTCACAAAGAGTTCAGGTCTGAAACACCATTCTCCATTGTGACAATCTCCCGACATACCTTAGTAGCCGGAAAGGAGACTAAAAACTCCCGAGCGGCAGTCACCATCTCATAGGGGGTTGGTGGGCTTGACAGGACGGTTTTAAAGCCGGGGTCGGTCCCAGCGAGCCTCATGCTCTATCCTTCAGTGATCAGCCACTCGTGTGAACTCAAGATCTAGGCAGTCTTAACTGTTAAGCTCCCCTTCGAGTCCTGGTGGGGGCCTCGGGAACTCGTCGCAGCGTGCTCACCTCCCTGCAGTGGTGAGAGCAGAAGGTCGCCGTTCCCTATGCAACTCAGGTATGTGCCACTCGACTGATAGTCTTAACTGCTACACCCGTCCTTCGAGTCCTGGTGGGGGCCCCTGACAGTCGAAGGCTATAGAGGGTCGAAATGCACCTGGGGTCGGGTTAGGGCAGAGACAGCAACTCGTCATAGAGGAAGCACCCCCAGTCGTATATAATAGACCAGCACTCATCGTGGGACTGAGCTAAGGCGATGACTCCCGGAAGTCGAAATACACCTGGGGGGGGTTAGGGTAGAGAAAGCAACTCACCGATGATGGAGGGGTAGCATAGTCTGCACTAAAGTGAGCGAAACTTTAGCGAAGGGGCTTAAGGTGCAAAGGGCGCATTTAATTCTCATCAGGTACGAAAGTATCATTCCTAATATACTGGGTTAATGCTCCAGACCACTATGTGCAAGTGCTATTTAGGATGACAGGTCACTCAAAACCTATTTATGATCAAAAGATGAGTCCGAGCATACCTATCCAGGAGGGTAGGGAGATCATGATGAGATTAATACCAGGGGGGGGGGAGGGCCCTCCCTGGGAGCTGGTCACTTTAAGAATAAGGGAAAGGCCTCCACCAAGCCCATACATGATACACCTCGATCCAGCTATTCTCTTATGTCGACGACATCAACCCATTAGTTATCAGTAACCTCAGCCCCAGAGGCCATCAACGACTAGTCCAAAGAGTCAATACTACACTCAACCAGATAGCAAAAGAGGACGGTCTTGAATGGGACCCCACAAAAGAATCTTGTCTCGACTTCCACCCCAAAGGAAAGGTCAATCAGTGCACTACTCTAGGGGTCACGATCACTAGCAATTTTTCTTGGAAGCCTCACATAAAGTCCCGAACAGAGAAAGCAGCCAAGATGCTGAAGGTACTCATAGATCTAGGAAACAGCAATGGTGGTATGAGCCCGAGGGCCCTAAGAACCCTCTATACGTCATGCATACGCAACATATTCCTATGGGGAGGAGAGCTCCTCGGTGACGGCTCACAACACTTGCTAGAACCCATGAAACGACTAGAATACAAGGCTCTTCGGAAAATCACAGGAGGATACCACGGCAGTAGCCATCAGGCTCTAGGATTCATTGCCAACATAGAACCCCTGGAGAGTAAGTTAGTAGACATGCAACGTTGCTGGGCAGCAAGAGCGATCAGAACTGGGGACTAGGCAATTAGAGCCTACTTGGAAAAGGACTCGTCATGGCAGATCTGCGACAATCCACACCTAGCAAGAACAGCAATCTCAGAGGCTTTCTTCTCTACCGGGGCTGACCTCGACGACTTATCCTGGGGCAACAGAGACAACACAACCCCCTTTCCAATTATCTACGAAGAAATCCTCGATCCGAACTCCGAGAATTCTAAAGTGCTAGGTTTCTGGGCAGCTAAGATAGGCACAATCTTAGATGCAGGCTGGCGCACATGCTTCACGGATGGCACCGGACGTGGAAATGAGATAGCCAGTGGCGTCCACAGCGACGACAGGACAGGAGGGCAACCAGCGGACTACGGGTTTTTTTTAGGAAACCAAGCCACGGTAGCAGATGGCGAGTTACATGCTATGCTACTCGCACTACAAAAGGAGGACTCGGATATGCTTGCCATCCTATCAGACTCTCAAGCAGCAGTCCAGGCAGTTCGAAACCTAAGCCTAGGCTCACCCCCACGGTCACAGATAGAAGAAGAAATTAAGCAGGCGTTGATCGATAAACCACACAGGGACCTCCGGTTATCATGGGTCAGAGGGCAACGGCAATGAAAGAGCAGACTGTAACGCCAGCTTCAACTCACACCTAGGTTCGCTGACAGGCAAGAGGAAAATAGTGACCGAAGGAGGCATACGAGCAACCTCTAAAGCGATGCGGAAAACGACCCGGACCAAAGCAAGCTACGGCTCAAGGAGGGTGGAATTGGACCGACACGCCCTCTCAGCATACACCTGGTTACGCACCAACCGAGGCCCACAGAAAAGCTGGCTCCACCAGGTCAAGAAATCAGACTCATCAGAATGTATATGCGGTCACCCATCGGAAACAGGGGACCACGTCACGTTCGCTTGTCCACGTTTCGGTCGCATCAGAAACGCGCTTCTAGGCGGGAAAGGCAGCTGGGAGGAGCTCGACAAGCCAGAGTGGAGACAAGAGGGGGAAGAGACGTTTGAGGCCATCGAGGCCTTTTTTAAGCTCTTATACTATGAGCTCACTTAGTCCTCAGCAGTCGGGGGTTCATATTTACGAGTCCCATTTGTTAGCGATTTCATAAGTCAGTCCTCAAGAGTCGGGGTTCATATTTACAAGTTTCTTGATTTCATAAGTCAGTCCAGTTCATCTCCTTTTCACGATTTTTTAACATCGTCAACCCGGGATCGAGGCACAGTCAGGCCCAAGGGCTATCGGCTAGTCCGTTTATGACAGCACGGTGTTGGAGAGTGTAACCGCTAGGACAAAACGTGATCACTGGGTAGGTTTGCCCAAACACCGATAGTATATTGTACGCTCACACAAATAAAAGGATGAATCGAACCTCTGACCTCCCAATTATAATGAACTTGAACTCAAAACCCAATCCACTACACCATAGTGCCCCCTTTTCGTTTATTTCCAGTTCAGCCATTCCATCATGTTATTTAATTTGCGCGGGTTGGGCAGATTAACTTGCCCCATCCTTCAATCCACCCGGGTTTCCGGGTGGCTCCTCATGGCCCCCCTAACGGGGCCGAATAGGTAGTAACTAGTTTTAAAAAAAGAAAAAAAAAAAAGTAAGGACCCCCAATTGCAAGCGAATATGGCAGCGAATATCCAGGCTAATAAGGACTCCGAATTGCAGGCTCAAATGGCCGCGGATATCCAGCCAAGTAAGGACCCCCAATTGCAGGATCATATGGACGCGAATACCCAGGCTAATAAGGACCGGTATTGCAGGCTCATATGACCCGGATATCCAAGCTAACATGGACTACGAATTCTAGACTTATATGGGTGCTTATAGATGGGCTTCTGTGGACGCAAATGCGAAGGGTGGTACGGACGGAGATGTTGGAGGCGTGTGTTAGTGTAGCTTTACTAGGTTCGCATGAGATGTTGACTGCGTAGAGGGTGGAGGGTTAAGGTAAATGTGAATCCGGGAATATAGCTTCAAATAAGTTGCGTAGGTGGAGTCAAATAAGATGGGTACTGACGCGCTGAAAATTGAGAATTGCTTGAAATGGAAGTTCGGTCGGGCTTGGCAGATCGGTGGGATTTCCCTATATGAGGTCCTCGCTTTTGTCCTTCACATAAAATAAATCAATCATCGAGCTTTGTTCATAGAATACATTCTGCAGATTCCTCACCAAGGGTTGTGAGTTGAGCTTTACTCTGCGTGTGTCCTTTTCATAGTCATCAGTGGCGGTACTGGAAAGACCGGTTACTCTATCCCTCTCGGTTAGCTGGATCTTCACTGCGGTGAGATCTTGGGAATCTGTCGAGGCAGAACCCTGGCATCGTTATAGCCGAGATAGTCTTCTTTCATCTTCTCTTTTCTGATCTTCTTTCATCTTCTCTTTTCTGATCTTCTTTCATCTTTTCTGAGTCTTCATTCATCTTCTCTTTTCAACGGAGAGCTGGATCTACAGAACTCTCTGGCTTCGTTTTAGCTGAGATACTCTTCTTTTGACTTTTCATCATTGTCTTGTCTTCTCAGCTTTCGTCTTCTCAGCTCTATCTATCTGTTCTCATTTGCTTGGTGATCAGCGTTGACACTGCGGTGCTACCCTGACTCTCTATCTGTTATTTTTCTTTCCTTTTCTCTTGGTTGGATCTCATTCATAGGGGTGACGAATTGGGATTCAATAAATCTCAGCCGAGGAACAGCCAAAACAGCTGGAATAGCTTATCGATCTGAATTCGAAATGTCTTCAATCTTTCAACTACTATTCAGACCTCTACGGTTCAGTGGAGAAGATGATACAGTATGCATTGAAGATTTCGTGGACATCTTAAGGTTCTCCTTTATGGGTTTGGAACTGGCCATGAAAGAAAGAGCAAAAGTATCGACCCTCCAAAGCTATCTGGACGGAAAAGCCAAACAGTACTGGATAACTCTAAAAGCAGATAAAAAGGCTACATTTGATATTTCTGCTAGCATCCTGATACAACGATTCACCCGTCCGGTAGACGACCTCGACGAATGGGCAGAAAAATCACATGCTATCTGGGATTTGAATAATCTGTCTCAAGGTTCGCTTACAAGCGAGAAATATATTGAAAGGGCAAATAAGATATTTTATGTATTGAGAGCTGAGTATTCTTTGCTATTAGCTACTAAGTTTGTGGATGGACTTGCAGACGACTCTACCAAACTCATAATCGACTTCCAGCTTGAAGCGGCCTATACCTTCCTAGAAGTAGTTAAGGTATATACAAAATCTACCAGATTCCTCAGACGAAAGGAGAAAGCTGCCCAACAACTCGAGAAAATATTTATTCCAACTTCAACTCAGGTTTTCGACTCTGGAGTTGACCAAGGTCCCCGTATTCAAACAGCTGCGTATGTGGTTGAATATATATCGAATGAAGAGCTAGGTCTAGTCATGGGAACGGACTCAGAAGAAATAGTTAATGAGTCTACACATATAGTAGAAGTGGTAACGAAGGTAATAGAAGATGAGAAAGGGCAATAGATAAATGCTTATATGGAAAGGTTGAATGAGGAAGAGCAGCATTATTTGGTGGCCCCGAGGTATGAGGTTCCAAGTAATGAGGTGACAGCTACCGAAAAACAAGAGATATTGGTGACCCGGAGGTATGAGGCTCCAATTAATACAAATGATGTTATTCGAACTATAACTGACAAAACCCACCCAATTCATTCCTGCACGAAGGTTGACCTGAATATCACCAGAGTGATAGCTGGAATTAAATTACTCCATACTGATTTTACAGATACCGAGAAAGAAGAGCTGGGATTAAGGCAAGGAAAGATAGATGCTATTGTGAATTGGTTCATCTCAAAGGCCAAGATGCAGTCCCAGACTCGGAAGTAGGAATTAGAGGAAGATAGTGGCTAAGAATGTATAGAATGGGAATCGCTTGCAGAGTCAGAAGATGAAAATACTGGAGGCCGATCTGAGGTTGCGACAGTAGATGTGGATCAATATATTGCCTCGAGGAAAATACATGATCCTGGAGGGATATGTGGGAATATGCTACAAGCCCAATTGACTTGGACAATTGTGGCTGGAATATTTTGTTTATATTATTTAGGGGATTTAGTGTTAAGAAGGAGGTTTAGAGGAGCTAAGTATCATTGGAAGAAAAAATGCGGGGTCTTGATAACCTGAGCGGGGTGAAGGAATGGTCTTTCTGTTAACTGTCTCTTTAGTTTTTTGTTGCGAAATTTGCTATGCTCTCTTGAGCTTCTTAGATATCAGTTTGTTTCTGGGGGGGTTGATATCGTGCGTGTTATGGTGATTTTTCCTCTTATGTTTCCCCTGTGCCGGAGCTTGGTGAACCATGGCGAGGAAAACTGGGGTGATCTGACGCGCTGAAAATTGAGAATTGCTTGAAATGGAAGTTCGGTCGGGCTTGGCAGATCGGCGGGATTCCCTATATGAGGTCCTCGCTTTTGTCCTTCACATAAAATAAATCAATCATCGAGCTTTGTTCATAGAATACATTCTGCAGATTCCTCACCAAGGGTTGTGAGTTGAGCTTTACTCTGCGTGTGTCCTTTTCATAGTCATCAGTACGTATTGTTTAAGTCAAATAAGATAGGTGTGAGTCAGGAAATACAGTGAGAAATCAATTGCGTCGAGACGCATCAGAATATGTGATTACGTAGCGAGATGTTGTAGTTGGCGTCAGATTCAGCAGTTTGCGTCAGAGCGTCAGGTGCTTCTGACGCACCTGATGCAGATATTATTTTTGCTGATGTTCTGGTAAAGCAAAGCTGTAAAGTGATGGATGCAATCAAGGAGAAGGTTTATGACCGGTTAGTTGAATATCTTGACATCGAAGGATATCCGACGGAAGCGAGTGTGGATTTCAAGGAAGCCAAAGTTAGGGACTTGTTTTACAGTACGCTCGGTCCGATACTAGCAAGGTTTAAGTACAATACAGGACGGGACATACATTTGGAGAGGGAGAAAGATATCATCTCGGTGGATGGTGAGACATGAAAAAATGGAGGAATTTGTGGTAATGGACCGGATTTCAGTGACGGAGGAAAAGTCTGTGTTGATTGTCGAGGCAAAGAGAGCATCTACCGGTCAGGCGATAAGCAGTGTGTTTTGTCATTGAAGGATGCATGGGATAACGAAAGAGGTTAAGTGTACATCAGGGGAACAATGGCAGATGATTAAATTCGATGGTAAGTCCGGAGCCGTTTATAGTCTTGTTTCAGCCTTGAAGGAGGACAAAATGAGATTGACGAAAAACTTTCGGTTGTGGTGGATTGTGTATATTTTGCGTTGAGTAATGGAGGAATCATCAAGGACGAGGTTTTAAGGATAGGTGATTGTAGTTTAGGTAGTATAGGATGAGGGTGTACCTACCTATTGAGCCCAATGTCGCCTGAAGAGAGACTAGGGCTGTCATGTGAGAGTACCAGTTGTGTGATGGGTGCTCACAAGCTTGTACCATAGCAACAGGGGCATAGTAGAAGGTCTGAAGTGTGATGAACCTATCGATATATTCATGATGTGTAGAGATTGAAGAGAGAAGAGATCAGAAGGTTTTACCTTACGGATCCTGTCAACTATCTAATGACCAGATCGGGTAGGTTGGTAGTGTTGTCACATGTCCTTTCACATAGAATGTGTTATTATGAAGATTATCATTTCAGAGTTTCGACTTGATCCCAAACTCTATCTATAGTAAGTAGCGAATCCCACCTGACATGGTTTAACTGGTAAAGATTACGTATGTACTTACTAGTAGCAGAATATACATTTGACTACCTAGTACAGCTGATCTAAGCCAGGCTTCAAATATGAGGCTACTCCAAAATTTTTGTATGCAGCACTTTGGGCCAAGGGCTCTGCCTGTTGGCGTCGTGGAGTCTCAATCTAAAAATGATAACCAGACTAAAAATGGTGTGGTAGGGGAGACTACAAAGATAGAACTACAGTAATTACAAAGTAGTCTCGATCAGACCCTCAACCTCAACGATACCTAGTTTTTGTACGCTAAACTAACTAGCGTAACCACTGCCTATTCCATACTAAGTAGTATTGTTATTCAAGGACTATCTATACTGTAATACGGAAGGTCTCTTTGGTAGACTAAAAATGCTTGGATATTCTTGACGCTTACCATTACATTAGTACCATGGCATTATTCATATCCTAATGCACTATGCCGGTATTATAAGGACTCACTCTACGAGTATGAGATCACTGAGAGAACCTCTACATTTGGGGCGTACTGTCCTATCCTCCACTTTTGAGAGTATCATGGTACTCTTCAAGATCTGGAAGATCGACTCATAACTATGGAGTTTTTTATTATCAACACAATTGCAATCGGTCTAGAAAGTGTGTTGATAGCGATTTCCAGCGATGAACTCTCAACACTTCTTCCCATCATCATCAACATCAAAGTCGATTGATATCCTCAATCAACTACATTACATTCAGCCGGCTCAATTCCATCATTGTCCAACATCTGTACAACCGCGCATATACACGCGACCTACTACAGGCTTTTCCACTCACTTTGCTCTTAAATTGACGCAATGCAATCCTCCCACGTCGCCACAATATATTTCTGTCCGTTGCGTCCTCTTGGAGCTTTGTGGGATGGAGTGATGAGAAATACCAAGATAAACTAGTGGTCGACCGCACTGGGGACCATCAAACACACGAGCTTTGCGTGGACTTTGCGCCGTTCGCCTACGGCGCTTCAGGCACAGTGGCACAGAGTCCTCACTTCGTACAGCCATGTCCCAGGACTTATTCCCCGTAATATAAGGCTTACCGTCAGTTTGCTGCTTCGACGCCTGCCTCAATGCCCTTATCTGCTGCACAAATTCAAATCAGGTGGCTCGTTCGGATGTTGTACCTCTTGAGTGTGTGTAGTATATAGTCCTGGTTTACTTTGAGCTGATCTTCCATGTCTGAATGAGGCAATTTCGAGGCCGTCTATAAGTAGTTAGTCTGGTTGACTAGTAGTTCTCCCAGACTACACTACAAACGAGTTGTGCCAACCAGACTATACAAACGGTAGTCTGGTTGGCACAGGAGGGTGTTGTGCCAACCGGACTATACAAACGGGCACTTTTGCACTTCCCAAACTGACGGTGCCTTGAAAATCTCATCTGCTATAAGCTTCTTCCCCCAGACTACCTCCTCTCTCACGCAGCCACCTCCGTTCTCGTGGGCCACTTCCGGTTTCCCTGCTCTTGAAACTTCTGATACATACGGGCTCCATTCTCACTCAACCTTCCAAAACCACCTCTCTTCTCAAGGGTTGACATAGCCCCACTCTCAAGGGTTGATATAGCCCCACCTTGAACTTTCTCCTCTGCACAGTAAGTGGGGCTGACTGTTTATGAGCAGGCTCTTTACAATGTCGTGGGAAGGAAAGCATAGGCCATCCCCTGGGAAACCACATCGACATCAAGGTAGGAGTTACGCTCATGGACTTCTCTTTCTGAGTTAGTTACTAAGGACTCCCTCGACTAGTACATCAGGGGGAGCGGGAGAAAGAACCCGCTGAGTTGGAGGGAGGGCGAGCTTCTGTTCATGGCTCCGAATTCATGCAACCTGAATTGATGAACATTCAGAGGAGGCCAGACCACATGAATGTCGACGTTGGGGGGGAGCGAGAGATAGGTGTTGACCAGCTCGCAAGCATAACTGAGTCTCAGAGAACAGGTAGGTACTGCACTTGCCGTATATATGTGGACTCTACTAATAAAAGGTGTACCAAATTTAGCTCAGGTCCAGCAGCTGCAGATACAAGAATTACCACGTACCGTACTGCCTTCGGCCCATTACAACCCGTATATGCCTGCGGATCAAGGATTGAGTCAGAGAGGTTTTCACCCTGCCGATACTACGTATCACCCATGGCCTAGAGCAGCTTGTTTTAGAGGGTGAGAGAACCGCAAATACAATCAGCGGGCGAGCATTAGTATTCAACATGTTGATTAGGTGAGATCCAAAAGTTACGTAATAGTCATTCAACGCGTACTACAGAAAAGTTAGGTTAGTGTCTACAAACTTACGCAAACCTTGATGAACATGTTTAAAACCTTACATGGCCTTCAATAGTATATAAGGCAGGCGGCGCGGCTGAGTACGAACCCCAACACAAGCTGGCCATGGTGAACATTAGTAAGTTATCTTGTCTCATTCTGATAGTAATTGGCTGCCAACTTACCTTAATACCTAGGCATGGAGAACATTCATGAAACAGATCCTGGTCACAGTTGGATCATCCGCCCGTTGCCCTTCGAAAAATCTCATTCCTATAATTTGAACCTAACCCCTATCGTAGAAAATGAGTTTTTTCCGGATCAAGAAGCTTGGTCTGGTCAACTTCAAGTTTTTTTCACCCTCACTGCCTATGATGCAGCCCAAGCACCGACAGCGAAAAGCGAATATCTCAGGGTTCTTACGTCTGTAAAGGATCTTCTAAGGGAGCACTCCCCCGAGGACTTTTTGATCACACTCCTGGGGCGAGTCAAGTATCCTTCAAAGAATAAAAAAGAACAGCGTGGCTATACACCATCAATCTATATATCCTGCCCTAAACCAAGTAGGCTCCTACAGGAACTTGTCGCGATTGACACGCCTTTAAGGATTGAGATTCATACTGGTAATGTCCAACCCCTAGCGGAATTGCCCGAGGAATACGTGCCGAGTACAGGTAGCACGGAATTCGAGCAAAAGATAACTATGGGAAGAAGCATTGGGGTAAAGGATAACGACACGAGTGGCACATTTGGTGGTTGGGTTTTTGATGTAGACAATGGAAGCTGTTATGGAGTGACAGCTGGACATGTGGTGGCAGCTCAGTCCAGGGGCCAGATACCATCACTTCCAGTCAAAATCACGGAGAAGGATAATATTACTTTAACGCAACCATCTGATCAAGATTTTCACAAGGATCTTAAAAGCGAGCAAAAGAAGCACCATCAACGTATTGTGGAGTGTGTGAAATTGTCTCAACAAAACAAAAGAGCGGAAGGGTCAATTCCGAGTCTCTTAAGACGCCTAGCGGGTGCGGTAGATATTCTGGTGGAGACAGAAAACCAAATGCAGGAATTTCTTCCGAAGGAAAGAGAGTTTGGTAGTGTTCTCTCGGCAATTGTAGGTGTGGATGGGCAATGGCAGGACTACGCCCTATTGATTGTCAATCAAGGTGTGATTTCTTGAACTACCGTCTTACCCCTACCCTAACACTAACCATATGCCGAAATGAACAGACCGTATCGGAAAAAACTGCTTGTTCCGAACAGGCAATCGGCCCCCACTCGATATCCAGGGCCATATAGACCCACAAAAAGATATGTATGTGACGAAAGTTAATGGGCGAACAACTGGTTGCATGAACGGCATCATAAACGCAGTTAAAGCGCAGGTTGCACTGACAGACAGGTTATGCAAAAACGGGATCACCTATGAAACCGAAGAGTGTATTATCGTTCCACAGCCAAGGAAAGTATTTGAAATGGGAGGATTATTTTCTCATGTTGGGGACTCAGGAGCCTTATGTGTGGAAAGATCGTCAAGTACCAGGTTTCGTCGTGTCATAGGCATGATGTTTGGAGGGCATCGGAAGTACACGAGCAAGGACAACGAATCGTTAGATATCACTTTTCTCACCCCCGCATCCCAACTCTTGAAGTGGTGGAAAGAAAAAGAGGGTTTGAATTTGGAATTCGGGATGCCTGGACTTGATGAATAAGAAAAAGACTTGTTACTCGATGTTATGATGTTTATACTGAGCTTCTCTGAGTATCAATACAAATCTACTATGTAGTACTCATATCTACGGTTTAGGGATGTAGGTCCCATGCTTGATCTTGTATTTGCTAATTGAGAAAGAATGAAAAAGAATCTAAGGTTGGACATGTCTACCTACCGGTTTATCAATGAGCTCCCACCCGAGAACGCTACAAGTAATTCCCCATGTCCACTTCCGGAAATCTTGCCAGGCCCGCCGAAGACCACAAAGGGGTTGTTGACTCCTTGGGTGCTACAGTGCTATAGCACTGACATAGAGTTCTGATAGAGCGGTATTCAGTCTCCTGCAAAGGCTTCGGTGGGAGATAGAGTAATCTTTAATGAACAGAACATGTATCAGATCGAGACTAACTGGACCCGATCGAGAACTAACTGGACCCGTAAAACCTTCGGATCCACCACGACTTCTTCTCTTTCTCTTCAACACGAATAATGACAGGATCATCACACTTCAGACCTTCTATGTTCTGAGTCTGGACCTCCGAGTATTTCAAACCAAACTATGAATATTTAACTCAACAACTAGTCAACCAGACATCATGTAATTAGTATTATTATTTACTGAGTTCCAGTCCTGTTTGACTGCGAAAGTGTGTTGACCGTATACAGATAGGCACAGTGAGTTAATCTTGTCAGGTTAGCACTGTCTGGTTGCACTGATCCCACAAACAAAAATATGATACAAACTGTTTTTTGTCCAATGCGAACGACTGGAGTCTTGGCGTAAGACTAGGAAAAGTCTCTGGGTATTACGTTATTATGAGAGCTTTGTAAGTTCAAAGGGGCGTAGTTTAGTTTTTTTTTTATTTTTTATAAATACTTATTACTCTTATGCGGCCCCGATAGGGGGAGCGTAGTTTAGTAGTGGTGCCATTTTAAATTGCCGAGTGCCTAAAGCTTCTTTTTGACCCTACCTCAATAGGGTCTGGAGAAATGAGTTAGTTTTTAGTATGGGCGTTACCTACCGCATAATGGTACAACACCAAGATGCGTAGCCAATTACATAGCTTTTACGTATGAAATCAATATCAAACACAGTAATATAAGAAACCACACTCTATGCTAATTCAGACATCTCAATCATGAGTGAATTCAGACATCTCGACCATGCGGATTCAGACATGTGAATTCAGACATCTCAAGCATGCAGATTCAGACATTCTGACCATGCGAATTCAGACATTCCGACCGTGCGAATTCAGACATCTCAACCATGACATAACTCTCGCTTATCCCCAACTATCATAACCTGCGACATGCCATTGCCGATAATCGAAACACATCATTCCTTTTTAAGAAGCTACTATTCATGTCCCAATACGTGAGCTATGGGCTTTAGTTGACCCTACTGCATTGACTACACTGATGAGAAAGAAATAAGTAGTTTACGAGATCAGCTTTTGTACACCTAGGTCGGGGAGAAAGTTCGGATAACCTGTACAAGTACAAGTTCAATGATTTTGCATTATTGTCGTATATGGTCTTTACTGGCAAATTTAGCTGGGAATTGGTCTTCTGTGTCGGGTTTGCGTGGAATTCCCTAGTCTGGTTGCTACCTCTGAGGAGGGTCTGGTTCAAATTTGTATGTAAAAAAGTCTTCTGCACTATTCACTAACTAGCGCCATTTTTGCGTTTTTAAAATGACTTCAATTCCGCAGCCAACTATGCCTGCCCAGGTCATCATGAATATTTATAAAAATCAGGGAAGAGACTATGAACCTTTTTCTTAAATCTATGGCTTTTTTCATGTTATGATTGATGGTAGTTGCTGGTATTCGCAGACTTGTGGTAGATCTGATACTGTCCAATTCAACTGTTTCCCCCCCCGCTCCTACGGTGGCCTCTCCTCGACTTAGTGCCTAAGACTTATACGGTGATGAAGCCACGTAGACTTGGGAAGTCTACTGGATTGGCAAGCATGATGTAGACATAAAGATACGTCCCTGCGAGTGCATACTTGAATGGTATACTCAAGTTTTCAGTATGGTCACGAGGATGGCTATTCTTTACATATTTACTAGCTATTGCGTAATATAGGTTGTACTCACTCAACTATGTTAGAGAGTCTGCTTTACAAATAGCACAGGAAGGCAGGGGAGGGTGGCCAGTGCGGTATATAGTATGGGTCGAAAGGGCAGTCTGGAGGCCAGTTACGGCAGCTGACTAGGCAACAAGGCAATGGTAGCGGATGGAGATCTCCAAGCTGTGCACCTGGCCCTCAGCACGGAAACCTCGGACATAATCGCAATCTTGTCCGACTCACGGGCTGCAGTTCAGACAGTCTCCAAATGACAGAGGAGCGCCTCCGAGGTCAGGGATCGAGGCAAGCATCAAAGGTTCTCTTGCCGAACTCGCGGACTCCAAGGACATAACGATCTCTAGGGTCAGAGGTCATATCGGCATTGACGGCAACGAGAAGGCGGCGGATCAGAGAGTATCCTACGAGCCGATTCTGGGAGAGCTGAAGGGCACAGGACGCACAGCTACGCAGGGAGGAGTAAGAGCCGCTTCTGTCCGGAATGAGGCGAGAACTAAGAGGAGATGTTCTGACCCATTGACTGCACGAACAAATAAACAATTCCAAAATACGAGCGAAATTCACCAGCACAATAGCCAATAATATTAACCAAATTAAAAAAAAACAGAATGCGACAGGCAAAAATAAAATAAAATAAAATAAAATAATAAGCCAAATTATAATGCGATGAGAAACAAAAATAAAAATAAAAATAAAAAAAACAGCCTGATAATTGAGCTTCTGCTTATGGCCTTCCGTAGAGAGTAAGAGAGTACCTAATGACTGATGAATTATTCCAATTTGACCACCATTGCTTTGGACCCTTACCCTGGAGGATTGAACACATTTGCAAACAGGGAGCGATTCTGGTTGGACTGCACCCATGTGAGGAATGCAATCTGGATTTCATCGGGAATAGCAGTGGGTATAGACATAAGTAGGCTCGTCAAGTTAGGCTCGTCACGAAGAAGATAAATCCTATTTTGAAGGCTTGTTTATTTAACAGAAGGTAGCAAAACCGAAGGATATATACACAGACGTGCGGTGGGTTCGCGCTGCACCATCACCCTCCACTTTGTATTATACTCCTATTCTTTCTATATGTGTACATACATATCTTATTTCCCTCCCCGCATATGTGCATTTGAAAATAGGCATGAGCGTGATGGAAGAAAGTAAAAGTAGAATAAGAAATAACAAGACTTCCGTATTCCGAGTTAGGGGTAAATACGGGTGTGGTGGATATGCAAAGATCAAGCGGCCATATGGCTAGGTGGTTGCACGTCAAGTTGAGGAATGGGCTAATATTGCAAATATGGCGGGTTGAAGACCCAGCTGGGAAGAGGCGAATATTGGATATATCGCAGGTTGAACATCCAGCAAAGGGAGGGGTGAATTCAGGGTAAACACGGGTGTGGGTAGATATGCAAAGATAAAGCGGCCATATGGCTAGGTGGTTGCATGTCAAGCTGGGAAATGGGCTAATATTGCAAATATGGCGGTTAAACCTCTAGCTAGGAAGGGACGGATATTAGATATATTGCAGGCTGTATATCCAGCTAAGGAATGGGCAAATTCACTGCTATTCCCGATGAGATCCAGACTGCATTCCTCACATGGGTGTAGTCCAACCAGAATCGCCCCCGGTTTGCAAATGTGTTCAACCCTCCAGGGTAAGGGCCCAAAGCAACGGTGATCAAATTGGAATAATTCATCAGTCATTAGGTACTCTCTTACTCTCTACGGAAGGCCATAAGCAGAAGCTCAATTATCAGGCTGGTTTTTTTTTCATTTTTGGCAACGAAGTTGCCAATTTCAATTGGTACGAAGTTGTTATTTATTTTCTTATAATATACTGTACTTCTTGCACGCTAGCACACTTGGCGCTTTTAGCGGGCAGCCACGTGATGACAGCCACGTGACATGACACAGGTGTATGTGTCAGCAGACCGTTGTAGACCCCGCCTGCGCACCGCATACCAACTGCCACAACCCGCACCGCATACCAACTGCCACAACTCGCACCGCATACCAACTACGAGACCCCGTTATGGCGCATTAAATAAACCCTGTTTCGTGCTCAAGGTGTAGAAAACCGTTCGATCCATCAGAATGGACATTCACGCAAACCGGTGATAGGTGGAGGACCTGTGATCGGTGCAGGTCTGGGAGACGGATTGTGAAGTTGACCGCAAGTTTTCCAAGTAGCCCATTCGATAAATATATGGCATTGATTTAACTATGTCCATGTCTATAGAGTAAACGGCGGGAAGAATTAGAAGAATTAGAACAGCAGCAAAATCACCTCGAACAACAGCCAGCTCAGCCCCACCAACCACCTGCCTGCCCGAGGTGCAGAAAAACCTTCGATCATTCGGACTGGACATGTACGCCAACTGGTGATAGGTGGAGGACCTGTGATCAGTGCATCTCAGCCCGAGGACGGTCCGTCCTCGCGTCACCCCATAAAATTTTACGTGAGGGTGATTTGCCGTGTCATAGTGCATCACCCTCCCACCCCTGCGTCCTCGCATACAAATTGATTTGGGGTGATTTGCGTATTCGGCCCACACCAATCCTCCATGTGTTACACCAATCACCCGCATCCAAGCGCAGTTGTAAATTCCTGTCACCCCATTGTTCACCCCAATTACCGCTTTGCCCAAACCATTGTTCATCCCAATCACCCCATTGTTCACCCCAATTACCACTTTGCCCAAACCATTGTTCATCCCCATCACCCCATTGTTCACCCCAATCACCCGCATATCACCCCAATTACACACATACTAGCGCTCCACACATGCTCCCTTATTCTGCCTTATTACCCACATCTACGGGCTTTGCACACCCATTCTTCTTGCTAATTAGCCACATCCACCCGCATTGTACCGGCAATCGAATATCCCGGCTGACATATAGGGCAAGCGAATATCCAGGCTGATATCCAGCGCGAGCGAATATTCAGGTTGGCATATGGAGCGAGCGAATATCCAGGCTGATATCCATGGCGAGCGAATATCCAGCGAGATATAGGGGGAATATCCAGGCTCACCGGAGGCGGTTATCCAGGCTGATATCTAGAGCGAGCAAATATCCAAGCTGACATATAGGGCAAGCGAATATCCAGGCTGACATATAGGGCGAGCGAATATCCAGGCTGACATATTAGGCGAGCGAATATTCAGGCTGACATATAGAGCGAGCAAATATCCAGGCTGATATCTAGGTCGAGCAAATATATAGGCTGATATCCAGGGCGAGCGAATATCCAGGCTGACATGTAGAGCGAGCGAATATCCAGGCTAACATATAGAGCGAGCGAATATCCAGGCTAACATGTAGAGCGAGCGAATATCCAGGCTAACATATAGAGCGAGCGAATATTCAGGCTGGCATATGGAGCGAGCGAATATCCAGGCTAATATCTAGGGCGAGCGAATATGCAGGCTGATATCCAGGGCGAGCTAATATCCAGGCTGATATCCAGGGCGAGCGAATATCTAGGCTGGCATATAGAGCGAGCAAATATCCAGGCTGGCATATAGAGCGAGCAAATATCCAGGCTGATATAGGGGGAATATGCAGGCTCACCGGAGGGGGTTATCCAGGCTAATATCTAGGGCCAGCAAATATCCAGGCTGATATCTGGGGCGAGCAAATATCCAGGCTGATATATGGGGCGAGCAAATATCCAGGCTGATATATGGGGCGAGCGAATATCCAGGCAGGCATATTGAGCGAGCGAATATCCAGGCTAACATATAGAGCAAGCGAATATTCAGGCTGACATGTAGAGCGAGTGAATATCCAGGCCGATATATAGAGCGAACGAATATCCTGGCATGTAGAACGAGCAAATATCCAAGCTGGCATATAGGGCGAGCAAATATCTAGGCTGGCATATAGAGCGAGCAAATATCCATGCTACTGTATGTTTCCTGTCGCTGTATGTTTCCTGTCTCTATGCGCTGTATGTTTCCTATCTCTATGCGCCTGTCTCTACAATTGAATTGGCAAGTGGAAAAAGTAACGAGTTTTAGCAGAATATAGCACTATAGTGTTTGAAACTGACAGTAGGCATAGCGCAGTGGTAAGTTCTTTACTTTACGGTTTATGTTTATTTATTGAGGGCCCGAGTTCGATTCCCAGTGGAGGCAAGAAGTTAATTGCCTTAATATCACTGTCGGCGGACCGGGAGCAGGGTTGTCGGGTATCCATTCCTTAATGCTCCAGTTCACTATATCTCCACCAAACCACAAGTCTACAACGAGGGCGACCTAAGAAGTAGTGTGATGGCGCTCGGAGTATAGTGAACTGGGGTAACTCATTTTGCCTTTTGACATAAGTGTCTTTCTTAGCGACCGCTCCAGGGATCGAGACTCCTTTTTTTCTATAACCTTTAATACGACTATGATCTTTGCCCGAGTAGTGATCGTTGCCAAATCAGGGTGACCACATCGTCGTCAACCTCAGTTACCTTGTTATTTTTGTTTCTCATCGCATTATAATTTAGGTTATTATTTCATTTTATTTATTTATTTTATTTTTTGCCTGTCGTCTGTGTATTTTATTTGGTTAATATTATTGGCTTTTGTGCTGGTGAATTTCGCTCCTATTTTGGAATTGTTTATTTGTTCGTGCAGTTATTGTTTTGTATGTAATATACGTACAACATTTCGTGAACTAGCTGAAGCACGCGACGGTAAATTAGTGAATGGGCTGTGCCCATTGCTGATGGGCCATGATTAGCGCGATTGGTGAATGGGTCGGCCCACCCAGCTATAGTTGGCCCTTTGCTGGGTGGGTCGCATTGCTGTATGTACCATACTTCACGGGGATGCCGATCATCACTGGGAAACCGATCAATTTTTCGGCTATCTACCGGACATACGAGATCTAGTTACATAGACCTTAGAAGAAATATGGGAGGTCAGGGAGGGCCCTGGGGTAGGGGAGGGGGGTGTCTGAGGCCGTTCTGACCCAGCTGGGAGCCCTGTAGCAGGTGTAGCGAGTGTAATAGTAGATAAAATAGAACTAGACGAGGTAATAGAAATAGTTTCCAAATCACTGTCCCATTCATCAAGCTCTTCCCCACTGATACTCTCTTCCCCATCCGATGAACAAATAGTGACAAATGAAACTGCCTTACGTTTTCCAGATTGCTTGCGGAAGGGATGGGGGCTGGGTTGTAGAGGTTTGCCGAGCTGTTTAGAGGACTTCTGCAGCCGTTTCTTCTTTTTTGCTTCCATTGCCTCTCGTTCAATATATAACTCCTTGAGGGTCTTTCCATCCATAACCCGACCATGAGACCTTCCTAGCTCCCTCCGATCAACTTTAGCTTCAAGCTTCTGTGCCTCTTGCCACTGCTGTAGTGTTCTCCGCTCTAGCTCCCGGTCCTTATCTGCAGCAATACCAAACTTCTCAAGTTGCTGAATTAAGTCTGCCAAATCTGCACGATCAAGGTCCGCTTCTTTGGATTTTAGTCGAAGAGTAGCCTGTCTTACTCGTCGATGAAGCTCGGCTGTATTACGAGGTGTAGGGGGTTCTGATGGTGGGGCAGGTGCACGGGCTCTTGGCAGAGCTTGTCCATGCGTTAACTTGTCTAAGACATGTCTTGAATTAAATGGAATGAGACCTGCTCCTCGCCATGCACTGAGGATATTCTTCTTAGTATATGTTGTAGTTCGTGCTATTATAAGCATAGGAAGAAAGTTGCCTTTGGTGACTGCCACATTCCCAAACCGAACAAGACGATCAACCTGTACCCCATAAGCTTTCTGTAGTGGTGAAAATAATCCGACATCGAGTGGTTGAAGTAGATGAGTAGAGTGTGCTGGTAAACAGTAGGCAATGATGTTAACACTAAGGCAGAATTCAATAAACTCAACTGTAATATGAGATCCATGACTATCCACGATTAGCAGTCTCCATTCTCCACCCATCACTATTTCTTTTGTTACCTTATGAAAATGTTTAATCCATTCCATCCCCAACATATGACTAGTCCAACCTTTTTTCGAGTAAGTAAACTTCCAGCCATCACAATCCACTTCCGGATTTTTCAAAGATTGATACCAGCCCATATAATGTCCTGCACCTTTATATATAATTAAAGGAGGTAGTACAATGCCTTCTCCAGATATTGCTTCTACCACTGTAATCATCTCTCGATTTCCATCTGTTGCTAGTTTACCAGTCATACCTCGACCACGTCTTAAGCAAATAACCTTAGCTCGATCTGAAATCCCTTGCCTAAATCCCTTCTCATCCATATTGTAGGTTGTAGCATCGGTGATTTGGTAAAGCCGCTTAAGCTGTAAAAGCTTATTGAAGTGATCTCGGATAATTTCAGGATTGCTAGCCTTGATTCTTTTTTTGTCAAACTGGCTGCTGAGCTTTGAAACAAGAAAGGGGTGACGATCCAGAAAGCGAGTAATCCAATTTTTCCCTACTGCAGATTTTTCATTCCACTCGGTACCTTTTAATAAGGCAACACCCTCCTTCACATGTAAAATTCGAGGAGGGAATCCCCACTCCTCTAATTTTAAAATCCATCGTATAATTGCCTTCTCTTCTGCTGGTGTACACAACTGTTGTACAACATGCCCCTTTACACGGGATTCTGCACCATTTAACCGCCCATGTAATGTAGCATAGGGAAGTCCAAAGGCTGCTGCTGTCTTCCGGATTGATGTGTATTTTCTCTGTTCAAATGCCAAAATTGCGCGCCGAATGTGCAGCTCTCGTTGAGCCTCTGAAACTTGCTTGCGTTGCTTTAGCCTTCCCATTGCTCGTTCCCGGCTTGCACTGGTCCCACATTAGCTTATACATTCCACTTGGTCGGTTTTCTAAACCTCATATAAAGAGTAGATAAATACCGGACAATTTTTTCCCAGCGCTCAAACTATGTCTTAGATACCCTAAAATGTGTAGGATCCCTCGGAGTTGATGCTGCAAGGACTGCTGATTCTAATGTTACCGCTGGTATTGAAATCCGTCGCGAACTGATGTTGTTGTAGCCTCGGAATTACCCCGCAATGCTGCGCCACTGATCGGCCTGTGGCTGATCGGCATCCCCGTGATGATCGGCATCCCCGTGAAGTATGGTATGGGTCAGAACAACGGGCCATTGCCTGTAACAACGTACGTGAGCCCCTTGAGTGTATTCCTGTCCTATTCTTTTGCCTACCGGCTAGTGCGGTGATCGTGAAGTCTTATCTGATCTCCGCGAGGTCGCTATGCAGGGCTGGTGCATCAGGTTGCCAACTATAACCCCTCCTTGGCTCTATAGTCTGCCTTCTGACTGGGAATTGACTTCATATGAAAGGGTTCCTTCTTAGAAAGTGATCCTTGCTGTTCACAAGTTATTACGGTATATGTTAGGCCATTCAGTGCCTCATTTCCCCAGCCAGGTGACATGGTCTCTGTTGGAGCGGGAAGTTGCCAGGCAGTGGTTGCAATTTCAGGCATATACATCAGCTTGCCTATCGATATATATCTCTACTCTCTCCTTTTCCCTATATGCCGATTTCTCATTCTTGATTTCTCCGCTGTGCCATTTTACTCACATCAGTGTTTGTTTATCTGTGTCTACATATGCTCGCCCCGGAAATACATAGGTCAAATTCTTTTATAAGTATCGCCATGGTATGCCTATGGCATTATATAGCTACATTTTCTTGCATATTCTAAGCCTCCAGATCCATACATACACCAATACACATACACATGTAACACACTACACATAGATACAGAAAGCCCACCACAATGACTCTCACTAGCGATACCATCATTACCGAGACCGATGATGACAGCAAAAGACAGGAATGGATCTATTGCCCAAACTGTGGGGCAAAAAAGCCTAAGTTTCTGCGTTGTGCGACTTGTGGGTTGTACCCTACAGTGCCTCCACAGGTGCAACCAGTCAAGGTTCTACTAGAGACTAGCTATGGAGGCTCGGCCGCACTAAGCCTCCAAACCTCGGTTCTTTAGAGTTTAGTATGGACTAATAACTTTTGCATTTGCCTGTGCTTAGGAGAATGAGAATTGAAAGTTTGTGTGAAGATTAAATTGTAATTTTATATCTTACTTGCCGATGTAAATGAAATGAATTCCTAATTATCCCATTCCCGCCTTTTGAGCCTCCAGTCCATCATAACGCACACATACATATATATATATAGAAACAGATTTCCCACCACAATGATTCTTACTACCGTCCATCACGAGAATACAGCAAACAAGAATAATGGATCCAATGTGAGTTTCTGCAAAGCAGCTGAACCCAAGAAAGAAATGATGCTTGCCGGGGTTCTAGGCTAGCCAGCAGGCCTGGAATAAAAGTACCTGTATGTATTCGAGAGGTGTGATTATGGGGCAAATGAGGAAGAGTATGGAATTTGAATTTATAAGCATCCCTTTTAAATATTTGCAAATAACTGGAATTCTGATATGCTTCAAGAGGGGATCTATAAATATTGTGACTATCAGTTCTGCTGAGAGAGAACAGCCACTTATTCTATTTTTACCTTTGATTCTCACTTCCTGGACTCTCCCCTTTTGCCGGGAGGGGCCGCCCTTGAGATTATGAATCCACCTGGATTTCTGGGTGGACCGAATAGGCGTAATGAGTATTTTAAAAAGAGATTCCGAGTTCAGGGTAACGTCTTCTTTCTTGTATGGGTCCGTGAGACTTCATATGGGCTGACTGGGATCTTTTTGAGGGGGAATCAGTACTTGTATTTATACTATCTTCATATGACGGGGCGCGTATCCATGAGCAGTAGCACGGTTGGATTGTCCAACCCCTGAGCTGCGCCAGCTCCTAGATACATGATTTTCTTCCTTCTCCAAGCTCCATCCCGCAATAGCAATATCGTAGAAGAATCAAGTCTATAGAAATGAATGTAGGAAAATATATGCTGCTTCTGCACCACTCCGGGGTCCTTCCAATCTCCTCCCACTGTCTCCTCTTTCCATTACCAATTTCCCTGCATTGCAGTATATGTGCCGCGTTTTGTGCTACACCGCCAATCCTCTACTTTTCCAATCTTACGCAACCAATATCCGAACAGGCGCTTGCCTGTAACAACGTACATGAGCCCCTTGTATGCATTCATCCCGTTCTTTTACCTACCGGCTAGTGCGGTGATCGTGAAGTCTTATTTGATGCCCCCGGGTGTCGCTATGCAGGGCTGGTGCATCAGTTTGCTCCCTAATATTTTCTCTGACCATTGTTGTTGACGTCCCCCCACACCAACTCCAATCCTTGCTCAACGCCGAGGGCAAACACAAACGCCATACAACATACGCAGAAACTTCTAGAGAACCTGATAGTGCCGTCTTCAAGCCAAGGAGAAATTCGTTGTTATCTACAATACGCTCCGCTCTTGCCCTAGTCTCGGGACTGCTTTCTCTTGCCCTTCCCCCACTCTGTCCTTGCTCTATAAGTCTGGTCCTTTTGCTCTTTTTCTTTCTTCCTTTCCCTCCCTCCGTTCTTCACTCCTCCCACATCTCTCTCCATCACATATCTTTCCACTCAACGAGGAAATTCTTTCCCCATTTCAAATATTAGTACTTCTCAACAGTCATTGCTAAACCTCCTCTTTTCTCAACTGCTTCGTAAAGTCTTGTACCGCTTCAAAGTCTTATACGGTTTCAAAGTCCTATACCGCTTCAAAGACCTATACTACTCCAAAGTCTTTCCCTACTCACTCACAGTCAGTGACTATTTCCCTTATTAATATTAGATTGTCCTGTCTCAACTGGCATTCGTCAACACACTTCCAAACCTATTAGCAACATATATCTGCTTTGAAGCTTCTCTGTCCATAACCAGAACGAGGACCAACACTCTCCTGTCACTGATGGTTACCTTTTTAAGACTTTACTATCCGGGCAGTCATGCCCAATATAGCCAGTATCCTCCAGGTTTGCTAGCGATAGCACTGGAAAAGTCCAATTTCAAGTTCCAGGGTATGTTTGTCCTCTTAAGTTCCTACTGCCTTTTCTTTACATGCTTCTGCATCTCCTTGCCCTCCTCCAGATTCTTACTTATATGAAACACTGACTGCTACTCTTAAGACCTAGTGCTCTGCAACTCCAGTTTTAACTGTTTACTGAATGAGCATCAATGCTAAGTAGCCTACACGGCCGAGCTATCCGTTTCCCACTTGGTGCTGGATGGTCGTCCAAAGATTTTATCCTCAGTTCTTTCTTTAGGTATTTTTATACTCACTTCTTGCTATCTAGGTCTTGTTTATGTCAACCACTAACTTTTCATACTAGAACCTGGCTGGTGCCATGCACAGTAAGGGAGACCCAGCACCTCCACATGTTATCTGCGAGTGCAAGTACTGGAGTGGATTGGAAACCGGGAGCTTTGGAAGAGCACTCTGCCCGCCACAATCACCAGCACAGTACCTGCTGCCTCAAACTTTTACTCTTCCGGTGAGGGTTCCAAAGGATTCAGGAACTATTCCTCCTCGTGTAGGTATGTTTCTCACTTCACTTCTTACTGCCTGTGTTAGATACCGCTTCTTGTTCTTTTCAATGTCGAACGCTAACTCCTCCTTCTACTTAGCTCCTCTACTCCTCATGGTCCCCTTACTGGGACCAAATAGGAGTAATGAGTATCTAAAAAAAAAAAAAAAAAAAATCATCCTCTAGGCCCGGCTTAGCTTGGCTGCACAATACAAACTGAAGCTGCTACCGTCAATCCCAGAACATCCAGACGGAATTGAGGCCCCCACAGCCTTCAGTAAAATAAATATTTTACCTCATTTTCCCCCAGGTCCCTGCAAAGGAACTCCTCGATTTCGATGAGCTAAATTTAAGTCCAACTAACAGTTCAAGAGCCTGCTCGTAATATAGCGCTCCTAGACACGAGTTCAGTTCCTACGAACTGTGTCCCCAGGTAAATTTAGAGATTAGAGATAAGTAATATGGTATGTTTCCCCTTCCTACTTCTTTTCTTAATCACTGACCTCTCGTCCTAGCTCCCTGTGCTCTAGGCTCGCCTTTCTCACTCGTGATCAGCGAATGCCTCGAGCGCAATCGTGCATATGGTGAGAGCAGAATCAAAACACCACCAATGACAAACCAACCTAATAGACTATCTTATTCACAACGAAACAAGGGCATCCTGTTCACCTGCAACTTACCACGAGCTCAGTTTGGATATTGGTACTTTCAGTGGTTCGTAATATAGCCATCTGAAGCTTTGGGGTACATCTCCCTTCTCACTTTGCCACTGGTTAACCTGCAAAAGATTACAATAGCTAACACCAAACACTTTCTTTAGCACATATATGCCCTGTGGGATAGACAGCACTTATCAGCTCCTCAATGCATCGGAAACGGCTTTCTTCAGCTTATATATAACACACTCTCCAAAACGCAGAAGGGGGACTTGGCTAAACGACCGAGCTGTACGGGAGCAGGGACTCTGGTAGCGAGGGATCTGTCTGGTGCGGCCTCCCTACTACGTGCTGGCATAGCGGGATAACTTGGAACGAGATTACTATGCTCAATTATCACTAGTAAGATTTTTGTAAGGGGAAAGTCAGGGAAAGCTGTCGAATGGGAGGGAGTCGGGGAGAATGCACATGCATTTACTAGGTGGAGGAGGACCGTGGAATTTCACGGGCTGGGAGAAGTAATTTAACCAGAAAGAGAGAGTAAAGAGAAGTTCGTATCTGAATTTTGACATATATCAACCTAATTGCCTGCTGTTGGCTTGTTCTGAACGTACATATTCTTCTCTTTGCTGTGGTTACAGTGTGGGTTTTCGCCAGGAGGACTACTTAATCCTGAATACCCCTCCAGCCGACAGACACAAGCCCGACTGCCTCCAGATTAGATATACTGTACCTAACCAAGTGCGTGAGTAAGTGGGCCACTTTTGGAATCAGATTTTTTTGCACTCTTGGCAATCATACGGAACTGAGGGTTGCCAACTAGTTGATGTTCCAGTCGACTACCTAACGTCCATGCATTCGGTCGGGTTCTTTGGGCTTGAAAGCTCAAACAAAACCAGTTTTTTCATGTATTCGTCCCAGTAACGGGTCGGAAAAATATCAGCAAAAATAAAACGAGTTCCGCCATCAATTATATCTGAAAATCAAGTGACCTTCGAACCCTGGTTACCAGTGGGTGCTATACCACTATGCTACAGAACAGTGCAATGATGCATGAGACGTGTCCAGGTATAAGAAATGTAGTCAGAGATGCGAGATGCCATTGCCAAGAGGTGGGCACGTGAAAAGACCACAATTACTCGTATATGTACACAGGCCCGGGCACAAGTCCTGAACGGTTAAATCTCAATGTAAGAGGCGGAGAATGTGCTCTTACATTGTGAGACACAATGCCAGCTGGAGCCTCATTCGTCATCCAACTGCAACCAACTAGTCTGCACCCTCTGCCTCATTATTACCTCCTCCCTTATCTCCTCCTGCAACCTCTCCACTGCACATCCAGAGCATTTCCCTTTCCCTGTCATCACGCGATGTACATGACACCGCTCCACTTCCACCGGCTCCACATTCTCCGCATGTTGCATTTGGGACAAAGTCATTAGCTCCAATCCGTCCATGCACCGAATCATGTCAGCTTCGTACAAGTACGGATTTGGATTCTCCCGGCCTCCAGCAAGGAAGTCTTCGACTTCCTGTGTGTGGGTTCTGGTAGTGGAGTTAGTCTGATCGAAGAAATTGGTGATGTCTAAGGATAGCCGGGAGGCACTACGTTTCAGGGTTTTCGGCCAGGATTGCCGGCGGCTGAGCGGCCTAGGGGTGGAGAGGGATGGAGATTGGCCGTAGAGTGAGGGTGCAGGGTTTACGCTTCGAGAGAAGGCGGGGTGGCTACTTGTTATGGTAGATCGAATGGGGGAAGTTGATGAGGCAGGAACAACTGGTGGAGTAGGGGAGGAGATGTTGTAGTACTCAGTATCTGTGAGATACACTGGAGTGGATTGAGGCCGGGAAGGAAGCAAAGAGGAGAGTCGCTTGCGGAATGTGAGGGTGAGTGTTTGGTTGCCGGTAGGTTCTACTGATTGGAGTTCGACTTTCTTACCTTTCCCGAGCTTGCTCGAGGAATTTTTCTTCTGAAGCTTCTTGCTAGAAGTTTTGGCCACTTTTGGTGACGGGGGGTAGATGGAGCTCAAAAGCTCAAATGAGATCTGGGAAAGGCTCATGTTGGAAGTTTTGGAGTTTTTGCAGTTAGGGAGACCAGATACTACTACGGTGGTGTCAAGGAGAGGGGTTGTAGCTGGTATTACCGATGCTAGCTAGGTCACCTATCCTGGAGAACAATTTTAGATCATGGGGGCCTTTAGTTTATACAAGAGAGGTTTGGGGGCCATATTGAACTCGCTGATTGTGGAGACCACCTTGTTGGGGTTACGGCCTGGCCATAGAGAATTTAAAGAAAGTACGTTCATCGATCTACCTACCACGGCCATGACGTCAAATAGAAATACCACTCAATTAAAACAATTACGACTGTTCTCCTAAATGGCCGTAGAAAAGTGTTAATTGATACACCCTACTTACACAAGAGGACATTGTATATGTTCTGGGCCGCTCGCGGGTATCGGCCACCCGCGGGCGGCATACCCACTGTGCCGCTCAGGGGCAACTTAGATAAATATTCAATTTGGTTTATGATGCACTTGTATTGATAAAAGTTTATGAGTACCGATTTACGGAGCTATCCAAACGACTGCAATAGATTCATGTATTTCCCAGTCGATTAGAACCCCTCTAACATTCCAATTTGGTTCAACTAGAGCTGAGAGGTTAATACAGTCATGATCTGTTAATACTTTCGTATGTGAATAAATTAAATATTTCAGATCTTTCTTAACGTATCAGCAACAACAATTTGAGTAGAAATTTTTTTGAAGACACCTGAAATGAAAACACCAGTACCTAGTTATAGATGCCTGGTGACTGTGATTTACCGAGCAGTTAGAGTATCTGAAATAGTTATTCTCTAAGCCCGTAAGGTCAGTAGCTAGTTAGAGGTCTGCAATTTAGTAAAAGTTATCAGATAGGCCATACTTAACACAATTGATAGGATTCAGGTTGTGATTTTGTAATAACTTTGTACATAGTCCTTTATTATCATGTTTGGCCATATCACAACTGCAAAAATATGATGTTTGTTGTAGCATCATGCCATTTGATCTCCCATAACTCTATATACAGCATCTACCTGTTGTATAATTCGAGGTAGAACCTGCTTAGTTTTGGTTTAAATCGAGGAATTGAAGTACCTTAGCAATCTGCGTATAAATAAGTACCTGCGATTAAGAAAATACTGTTTTGCACCTCACCTGGATCCTATAAGTAAGAAATAGCTGGGATTTTTCTTCTTTATAGGCTAAATCGTGCAACAAGATGTAGACTTAAAGCTTGGCTTTTCTGTAGATTGAAACGCTTCCTCCACTTTACGAGTAATTTGACCGTAGTCTGGCTCACGGCCATAGTTCGGGAATTCATCTTCCTCCGGCCTTGAATTGGGGCAGCTGATATATTCACCCTTCCTGAACGTGCCATCAACGCTCTTATCCAGGACTTTGATGAAAATTATTGTCATTTTGGTAGTGAGGAGTATATATTTATAGTGTATGCTTCGACGATGTGTACGAGTACTAAGTAAGCAATGAGTAAACTGGGAACTGACGAAGAGTGGGAAGAGAGTGAAGGGAAAATACCGGTTGGCCATAGTTGACGGGTCTTTGGCGTGTGGATAAAGGTGCATCTACGATGGTTTAAAAAACCTCATGTGTTAGCCCAAGACCTTCTCAGGAATCGTAAGTTTTGTAGGAGTGAAACAGGGAAGAGACTATTAAACTGATCAAAGGATTACAAGTAAATTCTCAAGGAAAGACTGTTCACACGTTCAATTAAGTCCAAGTGAACCTCAAGTAGCCAAAGAAATATTATACAAGACAAAAATCTTAGGGATATGCCTACAAAATTTCATTTATCCATTGAGTTTAATTTTGTTGATGAAAGTATGTTTTATGAAGCAGGCTTGATGTTTATCACCTTTCAATGTAGTTGGATCTTTTAACGACCTGTGTCACTCCCCTTAAGATAGATCAATCCCAGTACACAGAAGCTTCACCTACCGTAAGCCGCAACAAGGAAATACCAAATACTGTTAGTAGCATGCCATTGGCGGGGGGATTGTGCTAGTCTGGTTGGCACAACCCCTCGGATAGTCTGGTTGCCAACCAGACTACCCCTCGGAACGAGAGGATTGTGCCATAAGTAGTAACTTCATAATCGATTCTAGCGTAGTCTGGTTGGCACGCCTCTTTCGAGGGGCTTGTGCCAACCAGACTAGTTGGCACGTGCTAGCTACATATTTCATTGCTCCCATGCCCAGACCCTCGAAGAGGTGGTTGGCATAAGCCTCCCGTAGAGACACTCCCATATCCTCTAACTAAGCATGGTGCAAGACAATGACTAATATCAGATGGAAAAATAAGAACTTTACAAGTATTGACTATCGAAGCCGGTGCATTCAATCTCACAGAAGATACCTCGATTGCTCAAGTAGGATTTGCTCTAAGATTTCACTTTTAGAGCCTTGCTCTTAATCATCGGTCTCGTACTCGTTCCCCTTCATAATTATACGAGAAATCAACTTTAATTGATTTATTCACCTAAAGCACGCATTCTTGGCTACAGAGATGGATCCATGCTTCCAGGATTGCTACATTGCACTTATGCAGTAGACTCAGAAACTCTATCAGCTAAACCACTAAACCCAGATCGCTACTTCTTGTTATGTCCAGCATGTACAGGTACGGTACTGTATATACTGTTGCCAAAAAGTTCCAACCTCCATTCCTGCAAACATCATTCCCACATGGTGTTTCCTCTCCAAGTGGTTGGAACGGCTTTCAGCGATGGTGTTTCATACTTTCCTAGTAGTTATTAGAGCTCTAGTCTAACCTGGTGCTCTTATCCCTTGGATCTCTATCCAGTTCAGAGAAACTAAGAGACCTCTCCGACCGGTTGGGGAGAATCCGAATTATGCAAGGAAGGCACTCAAAGCAATCACCTACAAGGAATAAGGGGAGAAAGGGTACATACCACTGGAGCAGTGGGGTAAATAAGGGGGTCCGGCACCGGTAGGATAGATGCTGCGAATCAAAAATTAGGTGGGATGCGTGTGTTTATCCGAACGGCGTATGATACCGAGTCCGATCGATCAGTAATTCGTAAATGGGTAGTTCATATTGGGTGCCTCATATTAGGTTGTTCATATAAACCCAAACATCCCCTCTTTTCTCTTCATCCTAATACCTCACCCCTCGAATTCATACTCGTCCTCTGCCCTATAACCCCTTATATAGACATATCGATGCTGTCATTTGGCGCAGATTTCCCTGAACTATCCTGATCTCCATTGCAATCCCACCGACAACCAAGTTGACGAACCCAGCGAAAAGGTCCGGAACCTAACAACCATAGCAGATGCAAGCAAGCGCACAGTACCACTAGATAGCCCTCGCTGTCCACAACAATAATATCTACTCAGGTCTCGGGGGGATAACCATCGCGAGTCCTTCCCTCTCGCTTTCAGCTTTGTAACTATTCTTCTCCGGCCTCACGCAAACCCACCTCGAGCGGGCATTGGCCCACGACAGTCGTCCACAAGATGCAGGTTCGTCAACCACTGAGAGCCAAGTTAGCTCCCAAATCGACACAACCAGTTACAGTATGAATACGATCTCACACTAATAGCCAATCACAACTACAATGTCAGTGCAGCCAATAGTGCGAGTCGGGGCACCATGGGCCCCGCCCAGCAACCCCGCACACCAGTTGGGCACCAATTCCGAACGACTTATGCGAAGGCAGCCGGATGTGTCCAAAGCTAGGTGCAAAACTTCGTAAGTGTCCCTGCTGGCAAGAACCCAATAACAGGTAGGTACCTTAACCACAATGATGGCCGGAAAGCTGGTAGTCGGGCTCAGGAGAGCATAGTTAGGGACTCACTTCAAAACTTCCATATTCTTCTGGGAGTAGGCTGCAGATTACGAATTCAGGTCATTCCACTCTGTACCCTCCAGCCCAACGAGCACTCAAACTCCTCCCCTAACACCCGGTACGACAACAACCACAGATACTCGTACTAAGACTGACCCACCATCACCTCCGCCTGTTCACGCATATGTGGAGGTAGCAGCACAGGTCAAGCCGGTGCCAACTTCCCCACGAAGCCAATCTACACCACCACCACCACCACCACCACCACCAGTACTAAAGCAGAAGGGTATCAAGAACAGCGGAAGGGAAAAGGAAAAGGCACAGGAACAATCGGAAGGTACCGACACAGCAGGAGCAGTTCAGGCGGTATCACACTACCACCCCGAAACAAAGGAGTGGGCGGTGCGACCCGTAAGGGAAGCCGCCACCCCGACAGCAAGCTGGTTGAGGGGTAACTCGCAACCGGAAGAGAGGATAAAGCTGTCGGATATCTCCTAAAAACTAACCGACGTCCCAACTACCAGTGGTTACGTCCTGGCCCTTTTGTGCAAGTGCTAGCTGGGACGACAGGTCACCTCTCGCGGAGTGAGCAAGGTTCCAGAGTGCTCCGAAAGGGTCAAAGAAGAAACAAGAGTATAGAATGCACGGCCTCCGCTCCAGTGTAGGCCGATGGTTACGTTCAGGAAATACGGATGTCTTCTAGCACACTCCTCTCTGGCCTTCTAACTCCGTTGGTTAGTTGGACATGGACTGGCACTGGTATCCTCTGTATCAAACAGATCGACGCTATTGTTAGGGTGTCTAGCGAGAACCTGAGGGCCTTGGGTGTCACAGTTGCATCAGTCAACACTCTTTGGGTCCTGAACAGACAGCGAGAGTTATCTGAGCAATCGACATTCCTAGGTTGCCGGAAAGGGATTAAAAAACCACGAGCGGCAGTCAGTATACCGTAGGGGTTTACTGGGCTCGACAGGACGGTTCTAAAGCCGGGTTCGGTCCTTGCGACATTCCTAACACAATACTTCTGTATGCAACTCTAGGTCCTGCTCTTGTAGATTGTCGTAACTGTTACGCTTGCATGCTTGCCTTCGAGTCCTGGTGGGGGCCCAGACAGTCGAAGGCTGTAGTTGGTCGAAATGCACCTGGGGCGAGTATGCAAGCGATAACAGAAACCGCAACTCATCGTCAAGAGCATTTCCAAGTCATACTGAAGTGAGTTGAATGTTTAGCGACAGGGCTTAAGGTGCAAAGGGCGATTCACTCGCATTAGGTACGAAAGTACTATGCCAGGCCGCTCAAAGCCTGAATTATCACAAGATGAGCCGGCGCATACCTGCTCCCCGTATGGGGGGGGCAGGGAGATAATAATGCGGGTGATACCGACAGCAACGAGGGATGCCGTTGCCGTCGGGAGCTGGAAATCGGGGAAGCGGGAAAATTTCACCATCACCACCACCGCCAGTTGCAGAGGACACGAAGGGGATAAGTAGAAATCATGGGAACCAGGTAGTTGTTGAAGGAGAAACAACTAGGGAAGGTGGCGCCCCCTTGGTCACCTATCAGCAGAGGATTTGGACAAACTACGGATGGATAGGAGGTTGTTCCATACCACAAGCTGACTAGTACCGTCTGACCGCTTGGACACAATACGAGCGACCATCGGTACAGATTCCTCGGAGACCTGTGGGTAGGAGCAGATATGGGATGCTTCGTGTGTGGGGTGGAGGGGGGGATTGGGGTGATTGGGGCAGGGACGAATTGTTAAAGTTGTGATTATCTCGAGTGGTAGAATTTGGATATTTTCAACTGTGGTCCTAATTGTTTCTTTTTCTGGTTTTGTACGTACATAGATACAAGGGCCCCAGATGGTCCGAATACAAGTTACGAGTTGGAAAGTTAACTTCCTTAGGAGCAGGTCAATGGCAGTCTCGTACTTAAATTCAGGGACTTTAAAACAGCTGAGGAGTTGCTCTAGGTCTGTAAACTTACAATGGCGGATGCGAAAAGTGAAGGAGGGGACGGTGGACTTGGTGGAGATTTTCCTACTGAACCTAAATCTCACCTAAGGAAACGAAATTTCGTAGCAGATGGTTAAGGATGATGCATATTTTTTGTTTCTTTTGTGATCTTCTTTGTTATTTCCGAGGCTCGGAAGGCCGGAATTAGGTACGCTTCTTGTCCCGAAAGCATAGGTAGGTTGAACTTTATCCTCTTAAGGCAACGCTAGGGATACTATCAGTCATGGATGAAGGAGGACGACCCAGGCTGCCCCCCTTCGCCATAAAACCAGAAAGCCTACCACAATGACTCTCACGACCGATACCTTCATCACCGAGACCGTTATCAACAGCAAAGAGGAATGGACCCAATGCGAAACCTATGGGATTAGAATGCCTCATAAAGTTGGGCGTTTCCCAAGGTGTGGGCTATAGTCTAGTTATGGAGGCTGGGCCGTACAAAGCCTCCCCACATCGGATATTTAGAAATTAATGTGGATTAATAACCTTTGCATTTGCCCGTGGTTAGAAGGATGAGAATTGAAGGTTTAATTGCAATTTATATGCCAAAGAAATGGAATCGTACAATATTAATGTGTACCCAACTAGACTAAATAATATAACTACTTGTTTTTCTCCATATCATTTTCTACTAGATCTCACCTTTCTTCATCCCACACAAACTTGTCAGCATCAACATGACTTACAGTGTCAGTACTAGTGCTACCGCTGGAGACTGTACTTGTTTTGGCTTCGGTATAGGTGTGACATCCACATGTACAATCGCTCAGGCTTCTGCACAATTCGCATATTGGTTCTGGATGTTCCGCGCGTTGAAGGACGCCCTTGTAGTAGGTTAAGGCGAAGAATGTCATACCTATTGATCTTGGAATGTTAGGGTTCGGGGTTTGTAGGCTCTGTGTGAGTATGAGGAGGATAGGATGGAGTAGATTGGTTGGCACAACCCCTCGGTAGATCAGTGGGTGGGCTCTATTTATCTAGTCTCGTGCCTGGAGTAATGGCTGCTCATGGCCATGGGGCTAAGTGCTACTGTAAAGGAATTCGACCTCATAGCCGGCCGTGGACTGTTGAATTGAGAAGCTTGCCAGACCGTTCGGAAACTTGACGCAGTGGGAGTCTTGACGAATCTTTCAGCAGGAAAGGTTTGGGGAAGAGAACTCGCAAGTTGGATTTATTTATCTACAGCTGAATGCTTTGATCTGGTCCAAGCTTCAATGTAAAGTAACTATTTTCGTAGTACAGACTCTCGGTACAAGCATATCGTTCGGACCGGGGGAAGTATGCTTGTAACCAAATATTCTTTACATCAAGAGAAAATAGGAAAACATGGAATGAAGCTAGCCAGCGGTAGGAAAGGTTGCAGAATAAGATGATACATAAATACAGCGAGAAAGCATACAAGCAACAAAAGACAAATGAGATTAGATGCGGGGACCGGAAATTTCAAGGAGGAGAGGGTGGATGAAGTGGAGGAGGTGGCTCCGGGAGGCCCCAGAAAGTCAGTGATATGCACTGAATACGCTGAGGCCTACATTGAATATCCGGAGTCTCAATACACTTTTTCTCACGCTTTAGGACCTCTTGTAGCTCAATGCAATATTTCCAAGTGAATTTGAATGATATGACTACCTCACCAGCATGATAACTACTCCTTTCTCAATCACCCACCTTTATAATCATACATAACTCACTCAAAACAAATCGGGCAATACAAGCCCTTCGGTTTCACATGCGCGCAATGGCGACCCTTCTCCTGTGGTACTTTGGCGGTCATTGTTCAATTGATGAGGTTCCGCGTTTGTAGACTGTGTTTGTAGGGCTGCGTGTACGGTGGTTGTGTATGATGTGGAGGAGATAAAGGATGTGGTGAAGGGCCTATAGGTAAAACTAGTGGAGTAACAGCTCATCATGGCCATGAAATGCATTGGGATCACGCAAGGTCCACTTCTAGAATAGCTGCTCAAATTGTGGCTAGTCGACAGAGCTGAGGTAAGATATCTGAATTCGAGAGGTGAGGTTATTAGGTGAAGAACATGACGATGATGTATGCACTACCTATTTGGAACATAAAACCTATAATTTTAAACGTAGAGTGCAAATCGGGGACCCTCCCCAACGCCCATAAAATGTGTTAGCATTTTGATTAGACCTCATATACCGCCTCACCCGCCGGGGGGTCTGAAATCAACAAGCCTCGACGTTAATTAGGTAGGCTGTGCATGTTAGTTCAGAAAAACCCATGCAAATGAGCTTGTGGCTTTCAACTATTATGCACATTAATATGTAGCTTTCTCTTTAACCTATTGATCACACAGTGAATAGTTTGGGTGTCTCAATAGAAGGAGCAATGTAAGAAATGTACGTATAATTAGGTAGCTACGGGTTCTCAAAGGGTAACAAGATAATATTAATTAAACCATATCTCCAATCACCACCTTACTATCCTGCTATATACATACAATACATACAGTAGAACTCACCTTGGCTCTATAACCAAGCGGCCGCAGCCCAGCATAACAATTCCCGCAATACCCAAACTTCGGTTTCAAATTCCAGAACAGGAAATGTATCCTTGTTTCTGGTGTTTGTGAGAATGAAGAAAATGGTTGTTCAACTGTTGCAATTAGAGGCTTGTGTGGAGGATTGGGCTTCAAATTTAAGGGATTCGAGGTGGCCCAGCCGGCATAATCGCCTTCAGCCATCGATGTAATTAATTGGACATTACGGTTAGGGGAATAGGCCATGATTCCAGATCCCCTTGGTTTGTTTTAGAAAAAAGTCTGTATTCGCAATTGACCCTAGCTCATGACGAGGCCTGGAACCTTTGACAAAACCTTCATTGGGAGGGGTCGATCCCCTGTGACACCAGATATAGTGCCAGATGTCGTCCAACTACGTACATAATACTGTATAAGACCCCGACAAACTGAATCAGTATCCAGGAGAGATGACAGAAAAGAATGAAATTCCAAGTATAATGTCCACAACCAATCCGGAGTTATCTCCCTATTCCTGCCTCTGTCAAAGTCGTAGGCTTCGAATGGAAACTAGCGACCCCTCAACTTCACATGGCTCCCGAGCGCCAGCTCATTAAAAAAACCACAAAGGAGCTGATGGCTTTTCCCAAATCTCCGCATACCTCCTAAGAGCTCCTAATACACTATACGCCTGGATTATGATAGGTATCTGGAGTATTTTATGTAATGGATTTTTTTTTTTTTAAGGGTACGAAAAGCTGGTGCACTGCTTCCCAGCCGTTCTAAACAAATTAATACCTACAGTATTCAAAGCCGCGGCCTCACTGCCACAGATTGCCCGGCCAGCACAAAAGGGAGGATATTTGCGGCGTCCTGCATCCTGCCTTTAAACCTCTATTAACATTCCCACATATTCACTAGATTGATTGAACGGGATATGTACTGTACCGGTACAGGGCTAATCATGCAGCGCTGAGTAGAGACCAGGGGCAGGTGCATGCATGAGTCAAAGTGAAGCTCGTCCTTTCTTTCAGCCGCATGTGAGGTTACCTCGAGGACCGATGACTCCTGCGTCGGGTTGATCCCATCGCATAGGGCTTGGCATTTCAGGCCAACGACTCAGCCTTCAATTTGCTGGGAAAAATGCGAAGCAGACCCCACAAGAACTACCGGTACCTCCCAATTGCACCAGCTGCAGCATCACCGCATCACAGCACCCGAATTTGTACCGGTATGTCGACGACGGGATCGGCAGAAGACTCATACTCTGCACTAAGCATACTGCACAGTCAGATCTATGGCACCAATTGCAGGGGGTTTCACTTAGGGACGCTTTGAGGATCCACAAGTTGGTATCGTGTCCTATCAGGGGCAGGGTGGGAGGAGGTCATTATCTGGTGAGCAGACGAGGAGTATAAAGATACCGACATGGCAGCCTCGTTGAAGGTTTTTTTTTCTACGTCAAAGAGGAATTCTTATATACCATACCTCAGAGAACTTCCCCCCCACCAGGGCTGTGTTACGAATCTATCTATCTACCCATCTCACCAAACTTTGTTGGATACCGCTGTCACTGCATTCTTTCTTCCCCAGGGCTTTGAAGTTTCTGGGTCTACAAACTGCAACCAACGCCCACAATGTGCTGCTACAGGCTCCCCAGATGCCGGGATGAAGCTCCCTCCTCCGGGACAAACACCAGTGTCTCCTCCATCGTCCCCACCCCTTCCGAAGCTACCATCAATCCCTCTAATGATGAAAAACCCACCACCCCCGAAGAGGAAGCCTCCAAAGACTCTTCCGACCCTGAAAATGAAGATGACTCTCCCTCCGAGCCCGTCAAAATGACTCCTAGCCTCATCAACCTCATCACGAAATACGACAACGCCAGCGGCGAATACGTCACTAAACCCGCCACCACGTCCTCCCTCAGCCAATGCGAGGACGAGTTCGCCGGGTACGCACTTACTCTGACCTCAGCATTCAATAATTCCGGGCAGTTCACGAGAAAGATTTTGGAGATCAAGGCCCCCGTGCTGAAGCAGCTGTGTGAGGACATTATTGGAGATAAGTATCCGGGGCAGAGCTTCAAGACCGAGAGGGTCAGCATGAGTTGTCCACCGAAACCGCTATTCTTTTATAGGAACGAGTTTGAGGTGGTTAGGGGCTTGTGGAGGGAGAGATTGAGGATGTTGAGGATAGAGGATCAGGAGAGAAAGCAGAAGGAGAAGGAGGAGGAGGAGATGAGGGAGAGGGAGAGGAAGGAGAAAGGGGAGACTACTGAGGAGACTAGTGCTGCAGAGAAAGTCGAGGAGAAGCAGGAGGACAACGAGGGCGAGAAGAAGGATGAGGAGAAAGCAGAAAACTGCGAGGAAGACGAGGAAGAGGCACTTTTTGCTGACGACGACGCTCCTCTCGACTCCCAAAAAGAACCCCCCCGGCTCGAAAATCCTACCTCGACAAATCCCTCGACGAACTCACCGAAGACGTAAAATACATCAACCTCTTCATACGGTTAATCAAATCCGAGCTACGCAAGGAAATCGCCTCCTATAACTCCCTCATTTCACAAGGTCTCGTCTCCTACGACATCATCTGGACCATCTTCCCTCCGCACACAAAGTTCCTGACCCACACACACAACAACCAGCCCGCCTTGTACCAACTATACAAGGGCGTTGAAGTTACAGAGGGATGTAACCCCCGCTTCCATCTTGATTGCTTCGGGATTGACCATGATGGGTTTAATTTCGGTTATGCGGCTTCCGCGGCGGGGGTGCCGCCGTTTGAGGGGACGTTGCCGATTGCCACCCTTCCAGCGGTACCGTTGGAGTTTCTCCCTGACGCGGAGAAGGTCATTGGGGAATTGATTGAGCGAGGGAGGAAGTCGGAGAAACTCCAGTGCTCAGGGTCGTCGTATATGGTGTACAAAGGCCGCGCATTAGGCCCGATTGTAGATGAACGAAGGACTTATTACTCCATCAATGGACGGGTTATGGTTGACCCAAGTACCTTTGCTCGTATCAACCCCTACCGTGCAATCAGCATCACCTCCCTCCAATCCGCAAACCCGTTCAAGTCCGAGAGCGATAGAGAATGGTGGAATCGCGACAGGGATGTGTTTGAGGAAGGGTATAATGGAGTGAAGATTGATCTGGATGTGAACAACGTAAAGCACGACATCCAAGAGAGAAGCATCGATAAATCTGGGAAATTCTATATTCCGCTTACGGACGAACAAGCTGCTATGGTTCATCCGTTCGCGAGGGGTTTTGCGCTGGCGGAGAAAAAGTGGGCGGAGTTTGCGGTCGCGGATTTGAAGGAGGTAGAGTGGGTTCCAGATGCATTCAATAAACTTGTCCTGCCTAAGGAGCAGAAGGAGATCATTCTCTCCCTCGTTGAAGCGGCACCTACCGATAACGTCTTCGGTAATACATCCGCCGGGGGGTTGGAGGTGGGGGAGAATAAGGCGAAATATAAATTCGACGACTTTATCCCGAGTAAAGGTCTGGGGCTCGTAGCTGTTCTCCACGGTCCTCCCGGGGTAGGGAAAACTCTCACGGCGGAGGCCGTCGCAGAATATACCCGCCGGCCATTATACTCTGTTACCTCTGGCGAGCTCGGCACCGAACCCTCAGGTCTGGAGTCTACGCTTAGTGAGATCCTCGAGGTTGCTGGTACATGGAATGCAATCCTCCTCATCGACGAAGCCGATATCTTCCTAGAGGCGCGCAGTTCAAGCGGAGGTAGAGAAGGGATAATTAGAAATGCCATGGTGGGCATATTCCTCCGGTTATTAGAGTACTTCCGCGGAGTCATGTTCCTGACCACAAACCGCGTCGAGACGTTCGATCCAGCATTTAAGTCGAGGATTCATTTGGCTATGAGGTATAAGGAGTTGAGCGAGGAGGCAAGGGTGGAGGTTTGGAGGAATTTTGTGAGCAAGTTGCCGGAGAGTGTGAGGGAGGTGGAGCTGACTGAGGGAGAATACTCGGGAGTGGAGAGATTGGCGAAGAAGTGGCCAGCGGTTAATGGTAGGGAGATCAAGAATGCGGTGAAGACGGGGCTGAGGATTGTGCAAAGGAGGGGGGGCAAGCTGAGGACGGAGGTGTTGGAGGGGGTGTTGAGGATGGGGGGTGAGTTTGATGCGCAGATGAAGGCAGGAAAGTAAACGGGAGAGGGAGGATGTAGATTACGGGACTGGTTACACCTCTCTTTGGTATCTTTCTTTTCTGTTGGGTTTTTTTTAGGGGGCATACGGTGACGAAAGAATATGTGGAGAAAGGAAAGGGTGCTTGTTCTGGAACTGAGTATTGGTATTTACTACCCGGTTACTAACGTATTCTTACAATTTATATTCTGATGCTTTTATATGGCAGGAACGGGGGGATGGGGGGCGTGGATTGGCCTAGATTGGTCTGGTAGTAAGTGGATTTCATCTTGTGTGTAGATCCGAGATTCCCCGAGTATTGATATGAGTAGGAAAGCACGTGGAGAGAGAGGTCCTTTCCAGTCTGAGCGCTATCGACCCACTAGTGTACATATTACCTCATCCAGCCGTCTCATCTCACTTCCACCCTTTCCGGCTATTTGACTCTCCCTGCCCCCTCTCTCACCCTCGTCTCCTCCTAACCGTGCTTCCGCCTATACATTCCCCTCCATGCCCTTGTATGCTCCTGCTTCCACCACCATGCACCTCCAGTCCCACCGTTCCCCCTTACACCCTCGTTCCCCTACCCCGCCTCTTCGCTCATTCTGCTCCCCCACAGTATTGAGCTTCCCAGACTAGGTATAAACTACTTATCCGTGTATTATTATAAATAATCTCGCCAAATTATTGCCTTGTATATACATACTTATACTTTGAAAAGAAAAAATTACTAGCTACCACAGTAATAGCCAATTATTTTGTGATCTTGCTAAGGTGTTTTGGACCGGGTGCAATAAGAACTTGAAAAAGGATTAGAGATGTTTCTAAATTTTCTCTAATATAATACAGAGGTCTCTCGATACAAGCATACCGGATTTAAGCATATATTGGTTACAAGCATACATTCGCCAGTCCCACATAGTAAATAAGCATATTTTGGATACAAGAATATTCTTATTTTTTTCGTACATATGCTTGTGTCGAGAGAAGCGCTAAACCACAAATAGGCACTTATCGATAAGAAATTACCCCGCAGAATTGCATCTCCTGAGTAAATCCTAATGCGATAACAACTGAATCCTATGATCGAGGGTCGCTCAATCTTGAACGAATATTTTCGGCTTAGAACGTCGATTATAATTTTCAATTTAATCGCTTGATTATTTTAAGACTGAATACCCCTATTCGTACTTATTGACTTATGAGGAATTTCAAGAGATGCTATGTTTTTGGGATTTGGGGAATATCGGCATTGGGATGAGTACCACTATAATCATCGTGGTGGACATAGACAAAACGGAAGTCAAAAAAATCTACACCAGGGATTCCTACGGGATCTCCTACCGTAGTTATGTAGGTAATTGGCACCTGCTAGCGTCGTCACTGCCATATTCAACTCGGATGAATTCAAATGGCACTAAGCCTATCAGTCTGTAGTTACTTCATGTTGGAAATATCTAGCGTCCTTCACATGCTCCAAGAATGATGCTGTATTTCCACTGTATTAATAATTGGCAACCAGACTATATTAATTGCTGATTTCGACACCATGTCACGGCGACATCAGTAGCAATGTCAGCAAGCGACGTCGTCAGCAAGTGATGTCGGCAAGCGACGTCAGCTAGCGACGTCAACCAGTTCAACAAGAATAAGGTTATCGATGCGGATGTTGCTTAACATGTGTGATATGTACTAACATGTGTGACTCCTGAGATCTCTGTATAAGTATCTATCTGTATGCGCATTCTCTGTCTTCTTTCTTTACGCAAAGTCTTGTATATACTATAGCACTGCCTTTTGTCTTCTACTTAGCCATAGCCTCGCGACCCCGCCGTTACACACCAATCTGTGGCACAGAATAATGCCATATTTCTATGTGCGTAAGCAGCAACAACAATAACGCATGCATGAGGTGTTTCATGTCCACTATGCCGTAGGACACATCATATGTCCACATGAGAACATACCTAGACTACAAGAGGCAGTCCAATACCTAGGTTTAGGTTGTCATCTGAACTTGATGAGAACAGATATTCACTACTGCCTTGAGCCTTATAGCGATAGTCTGGTTGCACGACCCCTCCGTAGTAGCTACGATAGGTAGTAGGCTACGATAGTTCTCAATAGAAGCCTTTATTCAATTATGTAATCTGGACGGAGTGCTTAGCATTATTATGTCTAATGGATGTTCCGGCATTCAACGACTAGAGGCTTGGCATGAGCTCAGCGTCCGGCCTGTGGTTATCGTGAGATTTGCCTACATTCTCACATCTCTCAGCCCATCTCCCATCTACATACACACAGATCCTTGTCACCTTCACTCTTTCACACCTTCCCACCCCCCTTCATCACTAAATGCCTTGGCTTTTCTGTCAAGTCTGGGGTGACTCGGATGCCGAACCCTTTCCAGTAAAGATTGACGGAGGAGATACTGTTGGAGAGCTCAAGAAGCTCATTATAATCGAAGGGCCACTCAGTTTAAGGGACATGCGTGCGCCTAATCTTAAACTGTGGAAATGGAATAAACCCGACATGGTTACAGACTCGGACCTGGATAGCAATACTGTGCTGAATCCGATGGTCAAAATTGAGGGTATTTTCAAAAATGACCCTCCTCAAGAAGCGTGCGTTCATATCATCATTAGGACTCCTGAGCGTGGTATGTGAGACTCATTTCCTTCTTAAGTACGCATATTTGCTAATGTACTGTCGTGGTTAAAGTGACTAGTGCTGGTAAGTAACACTCATTCCTTTTAATTTCCGTTGCTGTGGTGTTTCCTGCTGACAGATTATCACACCAAAGGTGCTGGGTACCCTCAGGGGCTCGCATATAAACCTCCAAAGGACCTCCTTGCCACTAGTGGTGCACAGTGGGACTACCAGGCGGAAGCAGTCAAAGAAGTATTGCGTCCAGCCCTTACCGAACATTACAGGAACTATAAGGCGCAACGTATCGATAAAAAAACCATGCCACTCTATATGTTTCTTGCAGGCGCTGGTACAGGGAAGTCGAGAAACGCAAACGAATTTCGCCACACCGTATACAAGATCTTGGAGGAAACGAATCCAGTGCATGCAGAGCTTGCGGGTCGACTCAGGCGTGCCTGGGTGTTCCATGTCAGCTTTGAAAATGGCACTACGATCACGCCTCAGGAAAGGAAGAGCCCCACACATGCGGTTGCGGCTCGTATGATGTTGCAACTGTTGTCGAGCAGCGAGAGCTTGGAATCGATACACGCGGGAGACCGTAGCCAGTCACTTCACCCCGCCAGTGTGTTAGATCTTGTGTGCAAATATTACCACCAATCTCTGGCCGACTCAACGGTCATTCTGGTGATTGATGGAATTCATAATCTCATTGACCCTCAAACCGGGGATTATGTATATCTGGAGGAGGCGCTAACTAGACTCGGTGACCTAACCCATAGAGGATTCATTCTTGTCTGCTGCACATCCACGTTGTCGGTCCCGGTAAAGCAACTGGTTAGGAGGTCGAACAGGGAACGAATTTATTTACCAGTTCCTTCCCTATTGTCACCTACTCTGAATGGTGAAGCACTATCTAGGCACCTCCAGGGAAGACCAGCACTACTACAGGCTGAAAATGATTGTGGGGGTCACGGCCGTGCTATGGAAATCTTCTATGATCAAGTATTGAATTACCCAGCAGAAAATATCTCATACTTGATGAGTATGGTTGAGGGGAAGCTTAAAAGCCAGTATGAATCGGCATTTCCCTCGACTCTTCCGAAAGTTGAGATTGTTAAAGCTGTACTTGGAAACAAGCTACTCTATCCGAACAGTACTATTCCTGGAACCACACTACTTGTTGATGAGCTTTGCTCAACCGGCCTGATACGATTTATTCCTAGCAACGAACCCAATCACATGATTGGGAGTGGGTATCTAGAACTTCCATATATATGGTTATGGTTATGGTGCAAGGAGGATTTACTGTTTCAGAAACTACAACTCGACGACTATGCGTTTCATGAACAGGATCCAATGGCCCCTGCAGTCTTTGGTTGGAGCAACCTGGAAATCTTTAGGATTAATTTCAGGCAACTTAAGTCAATGATGTACACTGATGGGGAAATTATCCAAATTGGAGAGATTCATCGTGGGGCTAGAATGGGGGAGGCAAAGCATATCATTTTCAAAAACCACCACCTTAATTGTGTGCAGCTCACCAACCAGACAAATACCAGAACCACCAAGGAGAATAGTAAGGTATGGGAAGTGCATGCGAAATGGGCAGGTCAATCAGAAGGACAGATAGACCTCCGGAAATGCAACCATATTGCGAGAAATGCTCCATCAGCGCCATATGGAGATGCTGTCATGTGTTTGGATACTACTACGGGACCAGTAATGAATGAGGTGCACCAGTGGAAGCATACCAGTCAAGTCGGACTTAAGCTTAGTCGCAAGCAGCTCCTCACTGAGATAACCAAGGCCATCGGAACAGATCCTCTGGACATCCTTATCGTCAGTGCACCGAACTATGCGTGTTCTGATATAGTCGACCTCCCTGACAACATAATAATCATTGACAAAGATAGCTGGGTGAGTTACCACGGTCCATTTTCAGGGCGTGCGTATAGGTTTGCGGTCTCTGGTAATAGTGAAGGATGAGGATAACAGGAAGAGTTATTCTATAGTGGTCGCTCATAGAGCGTCTGGTCCAAAACCTTCATTTTTTTGTATGGCCTCAATTCTTGGCGAGAAGTGAATGTAATGTGGAAGTTGTTTAGTCTAGTTGAAGTTGTCCAGTGCACTGCACTAGTGTGGCATCACTCGTATAATTGTTACGGATCTCGCCTTGCCTTGCTCCTTGAACCTACAACCCCGGCGGTATACTGGCGACCAACGCCCTCGCCAGCCTATATTCCCGTGCGGCTCCACATGACCCTGACTTAGCACTCAGGAACCTCGACTCCCGGCATCGATCCTTGGTATGGATCATGCCTTTGCCTGAACTTGAAAATAACATATGTGCCTATATTGGCATCTTCATCAGAAGAGGATAATGTTTATAAGAAGATCTTATAGCTGCTTAAGAGCCTGAATACTCATGTTTGAGACGTCGGAATACACTTACTCAAGATGTTTGCTATCCATATACTCAGGATATTTGAACTCGCATGATCAGGATATTTGAACTTGCATGCTTGGGATGTCTGAACTCGCAATGATCAGAATATTTGAACTTGCATGCTTCGGATGTTTGAACTTGCATGCTTCGGATGTTTGAACTCGCATGCTTGGGATGTCTGAACTCGCAATGATCAGAATATTTGAACTTACATGCTTCGGATGTTTGAACTTGCATGCTTCGGATGTTTGAACTCGCATGCTAGAGATGTCTGAACTCGCATACTTGGGATGTCTGAACTCGCAATGATCAGAATATTTGAACTTGCATGCTTCGGATGTTTGAACTTGCATGCTTGGGATGTTTCAACTTGCATGCTAGAGATGTCTACATTAGCTTGCCCCAGACGTCTGAATTAGCTTATGCTCGAGATGTCTGAATTAAGCATATATTTGAGATATAAGTCTCTTTGCTATTCTTAACGTAAAACAAGCAAGTGTCAATAAGCGAGTGCCGCCACTTTCGTCATAAGTTATGTCACCACTCCTCAACTCATCACCCAACATCATACAGCACGGCTTCGGCATATATAGATGTATACATATAGACCTCATACAGATATACACCCATCCACACATACATTCGCACATACTGGGGCTCTCGCACGTCCGTACATATGTTTCTTATTCGTTGGATGAAGTGATCCTTGACTGGTCATACATCTATTCATCTGCTACATGCAGTTGCCCTCGTAAATTCATACAATACCAGCAGAACTCCGTCGGCTTGGAGTTGTTCTCAGAAAATTACGTAGCGACACGGCGAATTTTGGTGTGCCAAGCGAACGCACCATTCCAAACCAGTCTCCCATACAAAAAATTAATAAATTGCGCCAGACCCTCTACGAGGGGTAAACTACTACTAGAGACTAGGCATTAGACTACTAAGCTGGAAAGGTTACTGGGTAAGGTTCTATGCGTCGGTGGCTGGGGACGAGGTCCTTTTCCTTTCCATCTTCTTTCTTCTCAGATCATCTTCTTACTCGACAGCATCGTCGTTCTTCAGTTTTACGCAAGGGTTCCTTTTTCCATAGAATCCATTCTTCAGAGCTCCCCACGACTGACAGTGGATGGAGCCTTTTCTGAGTTTGTATCTTAACTGTCTCTGCTTTACAATAAAGGAGCTTCCTTTCTTCTTCCGACCTCGTTTCCTGCATCACTACATTGAACAATCTCCACAGTCTTACCTAAAGTACAGTCTGCCAAAAAACATCATGGACAAGAAGAAACAAAAGCGTCATAGTTCTGGATTGCAGGAAAGCTTTCTTGCGCGGAAGTGGATTACAGAGCTTAACCGGAAATACCCCTCAACTGCCGACCTTAATTTGTCAGGGGACGTGGATGAAGCGGATATAGCATACAGGATCTCCAATCGTCTCAAAGACGCTATAAATACGGAAGATATACCCTTCAGCCCCCACATTGTGTCTGTTTTGAAAGTCCAGACACGCAACCTCCATAAGATACAAGAGAAAGTAACTCTCTATCAAACACTTCTCAAAAACCGAGACTGGTACACAGCTTTGAAATCTCTGCTGCCCCCTGGTTCTGTCGAGGACGATACCAAAGGTATGTCAACTCAAAGTGTTGACCAGTCAATCATTTATCCGTTCTTCCATTCATCTATATTCATCTAACCCAATTGGTGGCGCCAATTTTGTCGTCAATCATATTGCCCTCTATGTATCCATTCATCTCTCCATCTATCTTTACAACTTTGTAACTCCATCATTGCTCCTTCATCCATCCATATTTTCCTAACTGATATTCTATGCTACACTTGCTAACAACTATGAGTGACATTCATCCTTCGTTGTTTCATAGACACATTATCCTTTCCTGAGCCAGACTGGTCCAACCTAGGTTCTATCTATACGTGGTTCCAAAGGTTTACATTACAACGGGGTAGAAACCCACTTGTTGGAACCTTCGGCCGTGACTTTAAATTTCTTGGACGTGAGAAGACAATTGAAGCTCTTTGGGATGGAAACGGGCTGCGTCCTGGAATTGCAAAACGATTCGAAAAACACAACGAACATGACAAGAACCTTCACCCCATCCCTATCTTAGCCGGAGGTCCTGGAACCGGAAAAAGCAGGTTCCTTGACGAAATTGAAGGATTGATCTTTTGCTGTGCGAGCAAGTCCCCCGACATGAACATTCAGAAGGGTTTCGAAAATATGGCCGTCATCAATGTCAATTATGGAAATGGATCTGCTGCCAGTGATATGGATATACGGATTGGCGCGCAGGCATCCCTTTCTCTACGGCTCCTTTTTGAGTACTTCAGACCCCAGGATTCCCCTAAGGCCCCTCTCAATTATGGAGGCTTTGTTAATCTCTATGCAAAGAACCCTCAGCATCTTACTCTGTATACCGCTCTATCTGTCATTGCCAAGGACTTTACGACACATAAGCAAAAAGGTTCCGATGCTACAGTAGTGATAGTTGTTGGAATTGATGAGATTAACAGGCTTCATGATTGGAACAAGGAAGTGTTGAGACACCTCATACATAGTATCGGAGCAGTCATGTGTTCACCCCCTATGAACATTTATTTTATCCCCATTTTAGCTGGAACTATTGAGGGACCTTTGGAGCGGTATATATCAGGCTCTATGCACAAAGCACTTCCTCTTCCGCTCCCTCTTCTCTCGGTCGACGACGCAATCAAGATTAGTAACCTTGGCGAAGTTGATGGCTTCGAAGAATACGTTGCACTCAATCCGTCTTTCAGAATGAGTGTTAGCGATCTCGGGGGTCACGCCAGAACATTAGAATATTTCTACGAACGGTTTACGCAGCTGGTGAAGCAGGACAAATGCAGCTTTAGTGATATTAATATCGTGAAGATAATCTCGAAAGTCAGAGACACGATCAGCGACGACTACCAATTAAAGAGATTGCCGAAGCAATTGGAAGGAGTTGCAATTAAGGTTTTACTGAACCAAGAAGTTAGGAAAAGCGATTTGGTCGCCGGTTCTGGGGAATCCTATAGAGATTTTAGTGATAGGGGAGTCTTGAGTCTGATTCCCTCACCAAGACATGGTTTCTGGAAAATTCGGATACCCTACCTATGGCTGTGTACCTTCATCGAATTCTGTGACAGTCCCGTAAGAAAATATTGGGAGGAGATGCTCAAGTACGATGAGCCAATGTATTGGCAAAACTTTGAGATGTTCAATCTCAAATTTCTCGCTATGCGCCTCACTCTTCTTCAGATGACAGGCCTTACAAAGGTTGATTTAAAGGAATTCCTTCAAGGTGCCATTTTTTCCGAACAATTTCCTGAGGTTGACATTATCCTCCCAACTGAAGCTCGGCTGGGTCAAATGAGATATCGATATCCAGAAACAGAAACCGGGACTATCAGGCAGAGTGGGGAACATTATGGGCGTGTCATTCTTAATGCACCGGGAGCATGTTGGGATCTCTTTATGTTTCTTGAAATACAATATAGGGGGAAGGCTCAAGGAAAAATAGGAACCCTGTGCCTGACCGGACAAGTCAAGAAAGCAAGTGTGGAAAGCAGCAATCCATTAGTTGCAAATGACCATTTGATTTCAACAGAACATGCCAAGGCAGCCAAAGCTGTCTCGAACATTCCTGTAGATGAATGGGTCTATCTTTTCCTGGCGGATGCTGAAACGAGAAACCTAGATATCAAAACCAAGGACAACTGCGCATTTGTTGGAGATGGCGAGTTTGCAAACTTTTACGGATATTCATATTCCAGTCGTGCACAATTTGCTTCTGCAAATGAGATCATCTACATCAACCATGCGTATCCCAAATCGCTTCAAATCCTCGGATTCAGCGAAGAGGAGGCTAAGGACATAGTAACAAAGCGTAAGAGACGCTGCTTTGACAGCTTGGACGATGTAAGGGAAAGGTTGGGATTGGGCAATAAAAGACTGCAGAATACCATTAGCTTTGCACGTCTTACATGAAATCAAAAAAACTCTATTTCCTCCGTTTTCGTATCATGGGTTGGTTCAACGTTATGAATGCTCTGGAAGGTCGTTGCTAGTGGGGGTGGTATGATGGCAAGTTACTATTGACGGCAGGGAGAGAGCTCATGTAGTATGCAACAGAGCCCAGGTTTGGGAGCAGATAACTGGTCATGAGGTATGATATGAGCGGCGGGAGGGGGGGGGGGGTATGATCATCACAAGAAGTATGTGGCGTAACAGTTTTGAGCATGGTTGAGGTTGGGTTTAAGTTATTTGTCCGATTAAAAACCTCTGTGTTTATAGCAATTCTAGCCAGACTATAGCAATCTCCTCACGCTCGACGTTTGTAAAATGTGTACGGTGCTCACCTGTTCTCAACTTTATATACTACTTATTCTAGCGGAAAACAGTAGAAGATTGGCGATATGCAATTGACAAACCAGAAAAAAAGAGAAAATCTACAACACCAGGGATTCTCCCATCGCAGTAAATTGGCACTAAACCTGCTAGCGTAGTCACTACCCTCTAGCACCTATTAACGAACAGGGATGGGCTAACAAACACCCCTGTAGCCAAGCGTCTCCAGCCACAATTCACAATATGGCAGGAGCTATGTTGTTCTGGCTGAATACATAACTATGGAAACAACAACACTCTACAAGATGGTCGGCCTCATATCTCGTCAAAATTAACCCTATACCAAATAACACACGTTCTAATATGACTTCCCCGATGACCCCCCCTCCCGCTCTACCCATCGGCAAAAAAATTTCTGCGTTGCAATGGAACCCTGCGTTACATGCCTTATTACAATTCCGAATGGCTTGTACGACGCAATTCCGTTGCCAACACGATTTACGTTCGCAACGCAGAATACCTTCCGAACAGTGGTGCGCCTAGATTACACATGCCAATGCAGTATGCATTGGGAAGACTGGCGCACAGAGAGTAGCATTGCCAAGCTAAGTTTCCCAGCTGCAATTCTCGCATGCGGCAGATTGGTTCTTATAATATTCCGACATTTTAGTTGGAAATTTAAAATTGCCGGGCACTACGAAAAGGCACGCTCTTATTTCTACCTCACTCGCTTATCACACCGGTGGCTATAGTCAAATTTTAGTTTAAATTTTATTACTTCTTGCTATGTACATAATTGGCAAAAAAGCTACAGGTTCTCGCGTATCTGGTAACAAGCCGAGTTCCGCAGAAGGATCTGCCAGGCATTAGGGAAAATAATGACGATGGATTAACATAACAACCACATTCTACCCAAACCGCCGCCGAAATCGCCACCGGATTCGCCACCTGAAACGCTGCCAGAAAGCCTGCCGGGAGCGCTGCCGGAATCGCTGCCAGAATACCTGGCGCGAGCGCTTCTGGAATCGCTGCTAGAATCGCTGCTGGAATCGCTGCTGGAATCGCTGCCGGAATGCCTGCCGGGAGCACGGCTGGAATCGCTGATGGAATCGCTACCGGAATGCCTGCCGGGAGAGCTGCTGGAATAGCTCCTAGAATTGCTGCCTGAATCGCTGCAGGAATGGCTACGGGAATGGACTCTGCTGGAATCTGTGCAATCGCCCGACCACGCGCGTGAGTTAGTTAATTTCCTTCCCAGTGCCAGAAGCCCAATTCTTACCATTTCCCTAATAGCTCATCCTATAGGTGTTGTAATAACTTCTGACCACTCTCCTGTGGTGGTGTGTCGCTTGTGTTCCTGCCTATAAGACGCGTCAACAGCGGATCATAATAATGCCCAAGGATAATCCCACGTACCGTTAGTAACGGCATTGCCATCTGCCATATGCCTATAAGTGCCTATAAGTGAGAGCTGCTCATGTTTACCGTTGGTGACCCTTTTTTGTGGACCTGCTGGATACCTAAGTAGTGCCCTCGTGCTGGGGACCAGCCACCCACCAAGGAGTGCGGCAAATGCCATATAATACGCTAAGCTAGAGTGGGCAATAACTTCATCTAGGCGTGCTAGTCTGGTTGGCACTAGGCGTGCTATATGCATGCTAGTCGGGTTGGTACAAGCCTCTCGTAGGGATAGGCATGCACCTGCCTTGTGAGCATGTACAGTAGATCTCACGCAGTGGTGGACACATGCGCCCTTGTGGTGGCAGGCACTCGCGCTTGTCGCGTAGGCACATGGCGTATCATACATATTAAGTCGCTGCCATATGGGCTGCCTACTACTATATGTAGGCAGGTCGCTACTATGTAGGCCGGTCGCTACTATGTAGGCTGGTCGCTACTATGTAGGCTAGTTAGCGCAATGTAGAGTGGTTTCGGTCATATGGTGTGCTTGCCGCTACATAGGGTGTTTCCGCCTCATAGGGTGGTTTCCGCCATATGGTGTGCTTTTCGCTTTATAGGGTTGTTTCCGCCATATAGGGTGGTTTCTGCCACATAGGCTGGTTTCCGCCACCTAGGGTGGTTTCCGCCTTATAGGGTAGTTTCCGCCATATGGTGTGCTTTCCGCCTGATAGGGTGGTTTCCGCCATATAGGGTGGTTTCTGCCTAATATAGGGTGATTTCCGCCTTATAGGGTGGTTTCCGCCATATGGTGTGCTTTCCGCCTTATAGGGTGGTTTCCGCCATATAGGGTGGTTTCTGCCTAATAGGGTGGTTTCCGCCATATGGTGTGCTTTCCGCCTTATAGGGTGGTTTCTGTCTCATACGGTGGTTTCCGCCATATAGGGTGGTTTTTAATGCTAAGTTCAATGCTAGGTTAAACACTGTGTTTGACTCTAGCTTAGACCAGGTTGGACGATGGGTTTGGCTTTGGATTGGTTACTAAGTTGGAAAGCAGTAGTCTGGCTTGCACTAGCCCCTCGTAGGGAAAGCAGTAGGTTGGAGGCTAGGAAAGCAGTTTGGTAAGACGTTGAGAGAACCTCTAGGTTGAATGCTGATTTAGACCGGGATGTTTCCGGGATAACCGGCCGGCCGACGGCACGACCACAGTCCGAGGCAAATGTTATTCAAGCTATCTACATATGTATAATGAGTGTAACTATCAAACTAAATTGCGACCTTAGAATAATAGGATCCTGTGTTTCTTGGAGTGGTCCACCGGCAACACCCATCTGCCTAGGGTTCTCAGTTGTAGTTTTTCGACATAGGAGGGGCGCTGTCGTTTACTAGATCTCTCTGCCACCTCCACCCCAGTAGGCCCGGCTCGTAGTTTTACAAAGGAGCTCGAGCCGGCTCGCGAGAATTGCAAGAGTAAATAGATAACTGCGTACGCTACATATCTGTATAGGTCATTGCGACACGGCGGGTCCGTTGTCTCAAGGTTGGACAGGCGTATCCTATGCCTTAAAGGAATATTGTGTGTTAGTATGTTTGTTTCTCTGTTAAACATTTTGGCGTTTAAAAATGGACTTGATTGCTAACACTGGCGTTTTCCTAAGTATTCTACCTTACTCCACCGCCGCCGGACATGTCTGCAGCGTCAAGCATGTGGAATTTGGAAGGTAAAAGAAATTGGCACGGTGGTGATCTCCTTCTCTGGGAGATTAAGAATTGAAGTTGAGGAAGGCTATGCAGTATTCTTTCGCAGAAATATTTAACCCACAATGTATTCAATATTACAGCAAGTGAAGGGGGTGGCGGTGGAAGGAATGTTGTGGACTTGTTCTCACATATTAACCTGTAACGGGTTGATCAAGCATGGGGTCGACATGGAAGAAAGATACCTAAGGGGCAAGAAGCGATAAGGACATTGGGGGGGACGAAGAGGAAGAGGCAAGGTGGTGTGAGAGGCTGGGAAGGAATACAACACTCTCTGCCGGTCTCTGTCGTTGAATGGGATGCGGTCAATGAGTAGAGTAATGGGATCGGGAGTGCACGTAAAGTTGTGTAATAGGTAGATTGATAGAATAAGATACATGATGTCCTCCACATTCCTCCGCCTCGTGCTTTATATTGTTGTCCGACCATACCAGCATCCCAGAGCTGATCATGTGACATGGCTTCCAGCACCAGGTTGGCTGCTGTGCTAAGCCTTGGACACCCTCAATTTAGTGCCTCGCCAGACATACCCTCACACCCTGTGGTAGGAAATACATGCTCATTATACATACATCACATCATCCTACACACCCTAGGTAGTTTTAGTCTAGTGTCTAATCTCTAGTGACTAGTTTTAGCGCGTCAGTAGGTACAGTATGTCACTAGTGACGAAATCTGAGAAACGGAGGACGGAAGGTCACTACCTAGTCTGGTTGGCACCAGACTTCTAACTTGGTTACTTATCCACATCATGCCTATAGCCTTGTTCCCAGGCTCTTGGCGTGAGAGGCTGGGTCGCTTAGTCATGTAGTTAGTCATATGATTGTCATCTGAACTTGATGAGAACAGATATTCACTACTGCCTTGAGCAACCACGACAGTACATTAGCAAATATGCGTACTTAAGAAGGAAATGAGTCTCACATACCACGCTCAGGAGTCCTAATGATGATATGAACGCACGCTTCTTGAGGAGGGTCATTTTTGAAAATACCCTCAATTTTGACCATCGGATTCAGCACAGTATTGCTATCCAGGTCCGAGTCTGTAACCATGTCGGGTTTATTCCATTTCCACAGTTTAAGATTAGGCGCACGCATGTCCCTTAAACTGAGTGGCCCTTCGATTATAATGAGCTTCTTGAGCTCTCCAACAGTATCTCCTCCGTCAATCTTTACTGGAAAGGGTTCGGCATCCGAGTCACCCCAGACTTGACAGAAAAGCTTGGGCATTTAGTGATGAAGGGGGGTGGGATGAAAGGTGAAGGTGACAAAGGATCTGTGTGTATGTAGATGGGAGATGGGCTGGTAGATGGGAGATGGGCTGTGTGGAGGGGTAGTGCAACCAGACTAGGCTGGTAGATGGGAGATGGGGCTGGCCTTAGCAGAAAGTCTATTTGGGCGGTGTGCGGAAAGTCTATTTCGTCGCCCTTAGTGATCGGCCTTGGCCTCTATATATATATAGCGCTAACATCTGGCGTAGACTTGCTCTCTAGGAGTGTCTGATCTAGACCAACTTCGTGCAGCACAGGTAGGAGCATTTCTAGGGCACTACCTAACGTGAACACTGGCTAACGTCTTTCTACAGGGGTTCTTACATGGATCTCAGCGAGTGTCAGAGCAAGGTTTGGAGCGAGGTTTGGAGCGAGGTTTGGAGCGAGGTTTGGAGCTAGCATTGGAGCGAGCATTTCTATGGTTCTAACGTGAACAATAGCTAACGTCTTTCTACAGGGCTTCTTACATGGGTCTCAGCGAGTGTTAGAGCGAGGTTTGGAGCGAGTGTTGTAGGGGCATGCATGTACCATGTATAACCGCGCGTATATTCTGAGTATGAGAGCATCAGGGCAGCCCGGGCGTAGCCAATATGCAAGCAACCTAAGAGCACGTCTGTAGCGTGGGCGCACCTACCAAGGACGTCGGGGAGGAAGGTTAGATTATCGTGGCGTCCAAGGCGTGAGTCCTCCCACGAAGTGCGTCGGTCCCGGGAGCACCGTCCAAGTGCATCCGGACGCTCGCGCGCCCAGCGTTGGCATCCTGATCTTGAGTTTCTCTCCTGTGCGTTACGTACAGGACGTAAATATTTTATTTCCTGATGTGTACCTATTTGCTTTCCTTGTCTTTGTTTCCTTTGGGATCGTTTATATTTATTTTTGCTACAACCGGGCACTTGAAGGGTACCTATTTGCTTTCCTTGTCTTTATTTCCTTTGGGATCGTTTATATTTATTTTTGCTACAGCTGGGCACTTGAAGGGCCCCAGTGTTTCTATCTCGGGAAACTTCCTAGGTTCATGACTGTGATACAGCTCATGTAAAACTCGATCTTCAACTAGTAGCTCAAAAGAAACATGAAGTGGTGTGTAGCATCCTCGTGAAGCACTTTGAATCTCAATGTTCATTCTCCCAGCCCCTACAGCTACTATCTCAAACGCATAAGTTCCATTCTCCAGGTCTCCCTTTGGCATTATAACCTTTGGGTCAGACTCTCCGCTACGGGCGGACTTGGCGGATCGGTGGGGATTCCCTATATGAGGTCCTCGCTTTTGTGCTTTACATACAAAAAAAAAAAAAAATCAATCACTTGTTCATAGCATACAGTATTCAGATTCCTCACGAGAGAGTGAGTTGAGCTTTATCTGAGCGTATCAATTTTATTTCTTCTTCAGTGATGGTACTGGAAAGACCGGTTACTCTATCCCTCTCGGAATAGCTGGATCTTCACTGCGGTGAGATCTCGGAGTCTTGAGAGAGCTATCGGTTCTACTGTGTTCACTGCAGTGACATTTGACTACGACTGCTGCGGTGGTCTTCTTCTGAGACTCGTTTTCTCGTCTTATTCTTCGGTGGTCACTGCGGTGCCATCTGTCTACGACTGCTACGGTGGTCTTCTTCTATTATTTGTTTCACTATCGGTTCTACTGAGAGTCTTTCTTACAATCAGTTCTTCTGTGTTCACTGCAGTGATGTCTGTCTATGACCGCTGCGGCTTCTCAGAGCTTGTTATATCTGTTTTTCTCATTTTCTCCATTTACAATCTGCCTTCGTTTCCTTATTGTGTCTGATAAGCCCAAACCTACTGTAACTTCGTTGATTTGCCTGCTTCTTAGAGCTTGTCGTACCTGTTTCCTGATATTCTTTATCATTTATCTGCTTTCAAGTCCTGCCACTATTGATTCCAGAGGTGATGTAGAAGGGGGTGAGCTGGGAGGGGCGTGTGAAGTGGGGTGAGCTGGAAGAGGGCGAGCTGAGAGAGGCGTGAAGTTGTGTAGTAGTTAGGCAGTTAGAGTGTTGTGTCATAGGAGCGATAAATTTTTCAACACTATGCATATGTCAAGTAGTTTTGCATATGGCTGGTAGTTGTGCATATAGCATGTATCTATGTATGTGCCTTGGAGTTTTGCATATGTAGATTAGAATTATGAACTACATATGCGAAGTTAGCTTTACATATGCCCTGAATTACTGCATGCATCTGTGCGCATATGTATTAGTATGTCTGCATATGTAGGTTACCCAAATAGGCAGGTGGAAAAGACTTTTGGTGTGCACCTCCGTATACACCCACAACCCACAATCGGTGGGTCGTGCAACCAGACTACCCACAATACACAGTGGACCGAAGCATTCCATGTCGCAGACTACCGACCATAGGTGCACTCTGTTTCAATTAGTCATGTTTATAGTATCACTTATGGTCTTGTATGGGTACCACAAAAACTTACAAATAAGAGCCCTTATCTGTCAACAAATCACTAAGTAGTATTCTTTGTTGTAAGTAATAATTATTATTTCTGGCACAGCAAGGCATGTAACCCCCAGTGAACAATAGAGTCGCCGACTTGGCAGCCTATAGATTATAATATAGGTATCACATTTGCAGAATGATGACTTCCATTTTTGGATGTGTCTATTTCTACAGCTTGCAGGGTACTAAACATAACCAAACAGACAAATGAGACAAGAAATTGGTATTAGGATAATGTAAGAACTTTGACCACATTCACTCTTGTCTTTGGTGGATGAAGGATTCTAGATCTGAAGGGATGGGTTTGTTGCCGACTAGCTCGCGGATAGAAAGTGATGGGCAGCACTGGTTTGGTGGTAGCGGGCTTACAAATTTGTCACTCTCTACAAATTTTGAGGAGAAGACCCTTACCATATCGCGATGATGGAAAATGTGAAGCAAACAATCAATGGGTTCCACCAGTCCGGGAATGAGCATTCCCTCCCTATTCAGCTCAATAAAGTACCCTGCCAACTTCGTGATAATATTGGGATCCGTCCACTGACCTACAAATCCCTCTGGCCATAGCTTTGCCTACAGCAACCATTAGTAAAAGCGTTTAGTAGGCAAGGAAGAAAACCTACCAGGGAGGTCTCGTGAGGGCTGCCTTACTTAATAATTTCAAGTATAATTACCATTTCCACTTGCCCATCTGTTCTTGTGAGATAGAGCTTTGCATCTTTAATTAGATCACACCATGGTTATGGGTCAACAACAATGTTGGGTATGCTGTCTTACTGTGCAAGACCTAGTATTGTGGCAACAGGGACCTTTTGAGACTGAGAAATGCTGCAATCACCACCAAAACTATACAACTGCTCTCAGTATTATCATGGTATAGGTAGGCTAATATGTCTACGAACCTTCACTTGTACCCATGATATCAAGGCCACACTCATCGTTTCCGGTAATCCGAGCAAGCTGGCCCATTCCACGCTCCGAAAGAAATCGCACAAATGCATTATAGTAGCTGGTACCCCCCACCCCCAAACAACTAACGCAGACCCCCCCACCACCCCCCGCCACTCCCACCTCCACCTCCCATCCAACAACCACCCACCCTCCAACCCCCCCGCCACATCTCCGAAACAACTACCAACCCCCCAACCCCCCGTCACAGTACCCCCCCGCCCCTCCCTCTCTGTAGCTACTTAGGCTACTGCTTATGTAGTCCAACTTAGGCTACTGCTTGCGTAGCCCAGCCCCAACTCTATATCTTATGACCGTACCGTACATGAGTTCCTCCGAAGAACCCAAACAACCATTCACAATACATGAACAGCCATTCACAGCTCAGGGTAGAGTTGTAGCTGAGATTGCAACACCTATAGAGAAAGTAATAGATTGTAAATATAAGTATAAAACTAGTAACCAAAATCGGGATGCTCGCGGCTTGGTCTCTATTTCGGAGGTATGAGCCAATCATATATATCTCTTGAACCAGTCGGTTACTTGAAATATAAGTACTAGGGAAGGTCACACCTCGTAAAAGCGATGGTTAAGTAGATCGTGAGAGTCGTAAGAGCAATAGCTGCAAAAAAAGGTAGATGCCATAGAACTGACTTTGGTTTCGTCAGGGTAATGTTGATCGTGCATAACCTATGGAGAGAATAGTAGATTGTCAATAAAGATAAAAATCCAGCAACCAAAATTAGAATGACTGTCACTTTGTCCCTATTTCATAGGTATTAGCCAATCATATATCTCTCTTGGACCAGTCGGTTACTTGAAACATAAGTACTAGGGAAGGTCTCACATCATAAGTGCGATGGTTGAGTAGGTCATAAAAGCAATAGATCAAAAAAATAGTCGATTCAATATAGATGCCAGTTTCGAGTAGGAACGTGAGGAAAAAGCAGGAGAAGGAGTAGAAGAAGGAGGGGAAGAAGTAGGAGAAGAAGACAAAGGACAGCCAGAGTAGGAGCACAGCTCATGTTGGCTAAGCGCATGCCGCGCCTAGGACGCAAATGACAGTGTGACTGCAATTTGAATTTCCTGAGGCCTGTGAGTGATGACTGGAGAGGCTGTAGAGACTGGTGGTTCAAGGAGGAGGGAATGACTGTACAATATATCAGGGCCTGGGTGAAAAACAAATGATCTGTCGTATTCTGGGACATGTCGAGCTAAACCAATAGGGGCCGAGAATATGGCAGCTGCAGAGTACTATATCGGGACCGCATACTGAGTATATAAAAAAACAAAAGGCAGTAGTAGAGTACACCACACCAGGTATTGAGAGTACTGGTGTGGTGTTGCAGAATACTAGCATGGTATGCCAAAAGAAGAGTAGCACAATTCCTAAAATAGTAGTCTGCGAGACCAGAGATGGTAGGGGCCAAATCAGAACTTACTAGGGTGACTTCCCAAAAAGGTAATCAAACAATGTGAAGGAAAATAATTGCAGATTACCTGTTTAGTACTGCAATGGGAGACTTTATCGCGTGGTCACCTACTGCAGTACTAGCCCAGCGATCTAAAGTTTCGATATGGTAGAGCGAATGGGATACCTCTTTTTCTTCAGTCTATGGTCGTAGATGTCAAATGATGATGCACTCTCGATTTTATGTCACCTATGCACTCTCAAATTAGCTTACTTGGTTTTGATATCGTCGAAAACCACATAACAAACCGAGTAATTAGCATCCCGATGATGTATATACTGTAGCTTAGTGCTATGAGAAAATAAAAAAATCTACAACACCAGGGATTCCCGCATGGTCACCCACTGCAGTACTAGCCTGGTGATCTGAAGCTTAGATATGGCAGAGCGGATGGGATGCCTCGTTTTCTTTAGTCTATGGTCGTAGATATCAAATTATAATGCACTCTCAATTCTATATCACCTGTTCACTGTCAAATTAGCTTACTTGGTTTTGTATTAGACCCAGTGTTCTAATAATATATACATACTAACTGTGAAAACAATGGCCTCTGTCACAACCGTCCTTTCCTAGCCAGGTTTGAGAGTCGGACGGAATCCCGTCCGACTCTCATTATCGTTGATTGATATCGTTGTTATCTCTGTTCCCGAGATAAGGGGTCTCGGGAACCTTATTCCTTCCGGTGGCCTTGGCCAGGAAGGAAGCCTGTATATATAGCTTGCTCTCTCCGCCCTCTCGTTGGATCCCCATCCAACGTCTTGTATACCCAATACAGGACCTTACTTCCCCCAGCGCTTGTGCACCTCCCTTGTGCACATCCTTGTCTCGAACAAACAACTCTGCAGTACAGCTGCCTCCCTTGACACACGCGGCAACTGCCTCCGCGTGTCTCGTGTCTCTTGCCTCTTGCCTCTTGCCTCTTGCCCCTTGCCTCTTGCCTCTTGCCTCTTGCCTCTTGCCCTTGCCCCCGTCTCAGTCTTCCCCTGGTCACACACGTAGCGTTCCTACGTGTGTCTTACCCTAGCCTTTCCCCCGATCACACACGTAGCGCTCCTACGTGTGCGATTGCCCCTTGCCACTTCCCCGGCGTACCCCTTGGTCGCCTTGTCCCCCAGAGCCCACGTTACACTACGTTGGATCTTTCAGACCAACCGGTACGATGTCCGCGAACATTCCACTACCCACCGATAGATTCGCAGCCTGGAGGGCGACTCCGATCCCATCAGACCCGACAGAACTATCAGCATACCGACGAACTGTGATCGAGATATTCACAGATACTTATGCCATCGGCGAACAACAAGGAGCGGACCTTCAGAAAGCCGAAAGGCGAATCGAGAAGCTGAAGATGAAATAACCCTCCTCCGAGAAGATGCAGCAGAGGACAGGATAACCATCCGGAGACTGACTCGCGCTTTGGACCTGACCGATGGTCCAAAAAACCAGAAAACACAAGACCTACCCACCCCGCCCAAGTTTAATGGGGACCGGGGCCGGCTACGAGCATGGAAAAACTCTGTGCAGATAAAACTCTCTGGGGACTCGGCGAAGTTCCCCACCGTCCACCACCAGCTCTCATACGTCTATGGCCTACTGGAGGGTAAGGCCATGGACCAGGTACAGCCCTTCGTCAAGGCCACGGGGATTGATCTGGTAGACATCCCAGCACTAATGGCAATCCTGGACCGAGCCTTCGGAGACCCGGATCCTAAAGGAACCGCCAGCAGGGCCCTGCGAGACCTCAAGCAAAAACACAACGAACTGTCAGCCTATGTCGCTGAGTTCTCCAGGCTAGCAGCAGAGCTCAATTGGAATGATGAAGCCAAGCTCGATCAGTTCAAAGACGGGCTTACCTTCGAGCTGAAAAAGGCTCTGGTTTACTGCCCACCGACCAAGACCCTGGAGGGACTTATTGAACAAGCTAGCTGGGTGGAACAGCAGACAGCGGCACTCAGAGCCCCCCAAAAGACACTCCCGACCTCGACTCCCCGTACACCATTTCTGACAGCACGCACCCAACAACAACAACCCACACCAGTCAACAAGCCTGCACACCCCTCCCTGGTAGCGGGTGGGGCTGCCCCCATGGACCTGTCAGCAGGTAGACCTCGTCTTACCCAGGAGGAAAGGGACCGTCGCCGCACTCAGGGTTTGTGCATTGCATGCGGAAAGGGGGACCATTTTATCGCGGCATGTCCCCTCCGCAAAAACCGCTCCCTAGCCGTCCACGCCATCTCAGACACCCCAGCCCGGATTGTGGAGGTGGATGAGTCGGGAAAAGCCCTGTCCCTTGCCTAGTCACTGACACTAGCAAGGGACCTGCATCAGGTCATCTGTCCTTGTCCGCTTTTTCTGTTCCTTCTTTGTCTATGTCTGTTGACGAGGCTCGCCTTTTTGGTGAGCATTTTGTTGTACCTATCACGATATCTTTCAATGGTAAAACACTCGTCACTTCTGCCCTTGTAGACTGTGGAGCCTCAGGAATTGCCTTCATCGACCAGACCTTTGTCAGTAAGCATGCCATACCCACCTCTAAGCTCAAGACCCCCCGCCTCCTTGATGTCATTGACGGCCGACCTATCTCTTCTGGAGCCATTACCGACCTCGCCTGTACTCCTGCCCAGATTGGGGACCACTCCGAAAGCCTCCCTATGTTCGTTACAAAGCTCAAGTATCCAATTGTCCTCGGAATCCCATGGCTTAGAATGCACGATGTATCGGTCAGCTTTGGCTCTTATACCCTGCAGTTTAACAGCCCTTACTGCAAAAGCCACTGTGGAAACCCAAAGGCCACCGTTACTGGGCTGTGTGCATTGCCGCCTCCAATAGTTCACCCAACCCAGGTGGTACACCATCCTGCACACGTTAATGTTCCCTCTGTCCCCCTCGCGCCCCCAAAACCCCTAAACGTTAGCTTTGTCGGAGCAGGGGCTTTCGCTTACCTTACTAGGAGGCACAAGCTGAAGGCACACGCTCTCTCCATACATGAGGTAAACCTAGAGATCAACAAGACGAGATCCAAGGAGGAGTGGAAATCCATGGTTCCAGATGAATATCATGAATTCATTGACCTGTTCTCGGAAAAAGCTGCGGAAAAGCTTGCCCCCCACCGACCATACGATCACACAATCCCGCTGGTAGAAGGTAAGACCCCCCCTTATGGACCTCTCTAGGGATGTCTCGGGTGGAACTGGAAGCTCTGAAAAAGTACTTGGAGGAAAACCTCAACAAGAGCTTCATTCGCCACAGCTCCTCTCCAGCGGGTGCCCCAGTGCTATTCGTGAAGAAGTCAGATGGCTCCCTTCGGTTATGTGTTGATTATCGTGGCCTGAACGAGATAACGGTCAAAAACAGGTATCCCTTACCCCTGATTCAGGAGACATTAGCCAGGCTTTCCAAAGCAAAGTGGTTCACCAAATTGGATCTGAGGGGGGCTTACAACCTGGTACGGATCGCCGAGGGAGAGGAGTGGAAAACTGCCTTCCGGACACGATATGGCCATTTCGAGTACAATGTAATGCCCTTCGGCCTAACTAATGCCCCGGCCTCCTTCCAGCACTTTATTAATGACACTCTACGAGACTTCCTGGATGTGTTCTGCACGGCTTACCTAGACGATATCCTAATCTATTCGGATACCCTGGCGGAGCACAAAATCCACGTCCGACAAGTCCTGGAAAAGCTAGAACAAGCAGGGTTGTACTTAAAGCCCGAAAAATGCGAATTCCACGTCCAAGAGGTGAAGTACCTGGGCTTGATAATAACCACGGAAGGTATTAGGATGGACCCCGCCAAAGTTGCTGCAATCCAAGAGTGGGAAACCCCAGCCAATTTGAAGGATGTGCAGGCCTTCCTAGGATTTGCCAACTTCTACCGCCGATTTATCCTGGGATACTCAAGAATTGTGGCACCCCTGACGGCCTTGACGAAAACGAAGGTAGAAGCTGGCTCACACCTGACAAAAAGGGCCTTCCACTGGAATCCAGAAGCCTAATCCGCCTTCCAGAACCTCAAGGAAGCCTTCTGCTCAGCCCCAATCCTGGTCCATTTTGACCCTGATAGCGAGTGCATCGTGGAAATGGACGCCTCCGACTATGTCTCCGCCGGAATCCTGTCCCAGTATGTTGATGGAGTCCTCCATCCAGTGGCCTATTTCTCCAAAAAGCACTCCCCGGCGGAGTGTAATTACGAAATCTATGATAAAGAGTTAATGGCCATTGTGCGAGCATTCGAGGAATGGAGACCACACCTGGAATCGGCAAAGGGGGTTATCGAGGTCCTCTCTGACCATAAGAACCTAGAGTACTTCACAACCACCAAATTGCTAAATCGCCGACAGGCTAGGTGGTCGGAATTCCTCTCTCGGTTTAACTTCAAGATAAGGTATCAGCCGGGAAAGGCTGGGGGTAAGCCGGATGCACTGACCAGGAGATCAGGAGATCTCCCTAAAGGGGAGGATGAAAGGCTGAAGTACCAGAATCAGGTGGTGCTGAAACCTGAAAATCTCGACCTGGCGGCCACTAGCCATGCTGATGCTGATGCTGATGCTGATGCTGATGCTGATGCTAGAGCTGAAGCGAACCCAGGAGCAGATCTCCTTCTGCGGATACAACGGGCATATGCGGAGGACGACCTGGTTAAGGATATAATCGCTGCAGTGGAGTCTGGACAGCGCCGTCACACCAAGATTTCCCTAGCCGAGTGCACCACTCAGGACGGCCTCCTATACCACCTAGATCGGCTCTATATACCTTAAGGAGAGCTGCGGATGCAGCTGATCAAGGAACACCATGATACCCTGGCTGCGGGTCATCCTGGGGTAGCTAAAACGTTAGAGCTGCTAGCTAGGCAATATACGTGGATTGACCAACGGAAGGAGGTGGAGCGGTACATACGGAATTGCCATATCTGCAAGCGTGCCAAACCCACCCGCCACGCTCCGTATGGTACCCTGAAGCCCCTGGAAGTCCCAGAACAACCCTGGCAACACCTGACTATGGACTTCGTCACCGGATTGCCGGAAGACTCGGAATTCAACGCCATCTTGATGGTAGTGGATCGGTTAACGAAAATGAGGCATGTGATACCCTGTCGAGACACCTGCTCGGCCCCCGAATTGGCATCCCTCTACCTGGATAATGTCTTCCGTTACCATGGCCTCCCAGCGTCGATTGTCTCAGACCGTGGCCCTCAGTTCGTCGCTGACTTCTGGAAAACATTCTGTGAGCTGTTGGGTATTGAAGTACACCTGTCTACGGCATACCACCCTCAGACTGATGGCCAGTCAGAACGTATGAACGCCATCATGGAGCAATATCTGAGGGCGTACATCAATTACCAGCAGAATAACTGGGTTTCATTGCTGGCCACCTGCGAATTCTCCGCCAACAACCACTTCTCTGAGACCCTGAAGACCTCCCCATTCCTGGCCAATTATGGCTGGCACCCTCGGTTCGTAGACTCCCTGGCACCTCTGCGCAAGGCCAGGGAGAACGCCCCAGCTAAGGAGTTCGCCACGCAGATTTCTGAACTTCACTCTACCCTGAAAGCCGAGCTGGGATATGCGCAAGCCAGGCAAGCTGAATATGCCAATGGATCACGGTTGCCAGCCCCCAAGTATCAGCCAGGAGATAAGGTGTGGCTCTCCAGCCGGCACTTCCGGACGGAACGGCCATCTCGCAAGCTCGACCACAAGTTCCTGGGTCCATTCAAGGTGTTGGCTGCTGTGGGCACTCATGCCTATCGATTGAGGTTCCCCAAGGACATCAAACGCCACCCGGTTGTACACGTATCGGAAATTGAGCCAGCGGCTGACGATCCCCTCCCAGGGCAGAAACACCCCCCTCCCCCTCCTGTGGTGATCGAAGGTGAAGAGGAGTGGGAGGTCGAAGAGGTATTGGACTCAAGGAAGAGGTACGGTCATCTGCAATACAAGGTCAAGTGGCTAGGGGACGAGGAGACTACCTGGCAACCTGGGGAAGACTTGGAAAACGCACAGGACTTGGCTACCCTGTTCCACCAACGTTACCCCCGGAAACTCCGCCCCGCCCAATGATGTTCTTGTCGTCCTGGAATTGGTTGTTAGGGTTGTTATTGTCGTTGTTGTTATAGTTATTGTTGGTACGTACTTCTGGCGTTGGGGTTGTGTTATGGGTTATTGGTTATTCGCCTGTTTTGTTTGTTTGTCTTGCCTTTCGCCTTGTCTTTTGTCGCTGGGGCTCCGAGCCTAAAGGGGGGATAGTGTCACAACCGTCCTTTCCTAGCCAGGTTTGAGAGTCGGACGGAATCCCGTCCGACTCTCATTATTGTTGATTGATATCGTTGTTATCTCTGTTCCCGAGATAAGGGGTCTCGGGAACCTTATTCCTTCCGGTGGCCTTGGCCAGGAAGGAAGCCTGTATATATAGCTTGCTCTCTCCGCCCTCTCGTTGGATCCCCATCCAACGTCTTGTATACCCAATACAGGACCTTGCTTCCCCCAGCGCTTGTGCACCTCCCTTGTGCACATCCTTGTCTCGAACAAACAACTCTGCAGTACAGCTGCCTCCCTTGACACACGCGGCAACTGCCTCCGCGTGTCTCGTGTCTCTTGCCTCTTGCCTCTTGCCTTTTGCCCCTTGCCTCTTGCCTCTTGCCTCTTGCCTCTTGCCCTTGCCCCCGTCTCAGTCTTCCCCTGGTCACACACGTAGCGTTCCTACATGTGTCTTACCCTAGCCTTTCCCCCGATCACACACGTAGCGCTCCTACGTGTGCGATTGCCCCTTGCCACTTCCCTGGCGTACCCCTTGGTCGCCTTGTCCCCCAGAGCCCACGTTACAGCCTCTTCTTCCAAATCTTTATTTGCCTAACAGTATTAAGTATAGTTAGGGCTTGACTGATTACACCTTAGTATAGTATCTATACATATTGAAGAATTACTCTCTTTTTCTCTTTAAGCTAAATCTACAGCCAATATCAGAGACCTACAAGATATTGTATAGTATGAAGAGAAAAGTATTAAGACTCTAGAAATTCAATACAAGTGTCTGCATATTTAGCAAAGAATCACTGACTTTCTAGTACCTCTTCTCCTTGATATTCTCGCCTCTATACCTACTACTTTTATTTAGATATTTCTTATTTATATACTCTGCTTAGATTCATAAGCCTATTCTACAATATTTTCTAGCACTAGTTATCTTCATTTTATAGTTACTTATTTTCTTTTACTATAAGTATATATTAGTTATAAGTATACTTCTCTCAGTCTGAACAATATACTTATATCATAATTGGATTATTTTCTTGTACTTTAGTATAGTGACTTGTGTAGCTCACCTGCAAATATTATTTCTGAGACATTAGGGATCTGCAAGGATTTTGCTTATTTTAGAAGCTTATTTAGAATAACTTGTAAATTAAAAGAAAGAATACTATAACTAGTAAAGGCAGTTTAGATAGTTGTCTAGTAGTAGTAGCACAACAAGCTTCTAAATATAATAGTAAGAAATTATCTTTATAAATACTATGACCTTTATAACTATAGGAAATACTCTTATGTAGCACAAAATTACAGGAAATACAGGTAGCTGAGAATAGCTAATTGGGATATTTATAGTATAAAACTAGTTGTCCCAATATGGCTAATTAAGATATCTCGAGAAAGGATAAAAAAGGCTAGAATCTATTATAGGATATAGGAATTAAAGTACTAGAACCATAGTAACAAGTTTATAATGATATCTAGATATCTCCTCTTTGAATATATATGATCAATTATCTTTACGATTTCTCTACTATATAACCTTGTAATCTTATAGGTTATGAGCCCAACACTCTACCAAATAAGTAAATAAGGTAATAGTTGAGATATCTATAGTCTAGACCTAGTAAGACTTCATCCTATTACTTAAGAAGTAGAAGACCCGTTCAAAGCAAAGAACTCTGCATATGCCTATACACTAATCCTAGTCCAAAAAGATTAATCATAAAAATAAATTACTCTTCAAGAACCTTTTCGACCAAAATGCAAGCAACACTTTAGAATAAGTCATATAAAGTGCTATTGATACTGAGTACCCTTAACACACTAGAAGCAACCAATCACTGAGAAGCGACTACCTCTGAAACCCTTCTGCAGGCCCCCCTGCAATAGATAATCAAATGACAGCTAGAGAGGACTATAACTAAGTAAATACATATCTATAGAAATGACTATGCTCTACAATATGGTTATCTTCATACTCCATCAAAACCAGCCTAGTACTCGAGAGCCTCCTTGCCAGTAAATCTTCCTCGATAACCTTCCCTACTTCTCTCTGCCCTCTCCTGTATATCGAATATCACGCCAATATACTCACAACTGCTGGAAAGCCTCATTCATGCATCTATATCTATGTTAGATAAATGTAACTAGTAAAGATTACTAAATAATAAAATGGCAAGCCAATAAATAAGAGCACTAACCTCTGCAAAATAAGCAATATCAAGAGTTCATATTGAATCCACTAAATCTTCTTCATTTTCACCTTTCTCAGCTCCTCCTTCAATCCCACTATTAGCCCCCTCTTCTAATATATCCTCTGCTATTATAGTGAGATCACTACTTGTAATAGGCCCTCCCTCTTTAGGTTTTAGAGGTCGTTTTGGCCGAGTAGGGTAGGAAGGTTTCTTGCCGATATACTTAGATCCCCTATTTGCCATAGCAATGGCCTTTGAGGCAGCCGAAGCCTGGTCAATCTTTGCATACTCTGCCTGCCATACTGGTATTTCAACCGCTTAATATTGCTGTAGATCATATCTCCACTGCTTATCAAGCGCTTCTTTAGCAACTCCTTTTTCCTCTGCAACCTTCTTCTTCTCTTCTGCAATCCGCCGCCTCTTAGCCTTTGCTGCCTCTGTATCTGCAAGCTTCTTGATCCCTTCATTAATATATTGGTAGGTTAGTACACGAGCTTCTCCAACATGTCTAGATCTCTTTCTTGTTTTGTGTATCTTTCCATCTCGAAGCTTATTGAGAGTTTTTGCATGAGGTGCAATATCCCTATACTTAGTCACCTTCTCTTCTGCAAAGTCAATAAGCTTATATACTATGCCCTTAAGTTCATCATCCTTATTGAGCTTCTACCGTGCCTGCTCTACAAGTATTCGAGAAAGCTGACAGAGATGAGCAGGGGTATCTACAGCTGACACCCTTGCACTTGCAGCTATAGCGCTTGTAACCAAAAAACTAGCAGCTGGCGGCTGAGGAGGTAGGATAGTGCGATCAATAGGCCAGCAACGGGATGCTCTCCATGCGCTCTAGATAATCTCATTAGTAAAGACCTTCCTACAAGTTTGCTGAAGGATATCGAGGAACTCAAGCTTTGATATTCCTAATAGAGGATTGCGATGGAGCTATGTGCTGAGGTTGCGCTCATATGTATGCTGCAGTAAGGCGAAGCAGCCAACATCAAGAGGTTGAAGAAAGTGAGTAAATTTGGATAGAAGACAGATCATATGAATATTGTGATCAAGAGTGTATTTAACTACTCTCCATGCCATATGAGAGGAATGACTATCCACAATTAAACATCGTGGTGGTGGATCACTATCATACTTATACGCACCCCCCCCCACCCCCCAGCGAGTATAAGGCTCAAAATATTGGCGTATATATTCAAACCCAAGCTTATTATCCATATATCTACTAGGAGATACAGCAAATGTTGCTTCATGTTTCACCTCTTCTTCCCGATAATAAGATTCCCGATGAGTTTTCCCCTGCTACATAATAAATGGGGGGATGATTTCTCCCCCAGCAGTTACGGTCTCCAACACACTGCAAAACTCTCGAGACCTCTCAGTCATAGCTGTACTTCTACCTTCAACTCATACAATAGCCATAGTATGCCTACTATTTCTTCCCATTGTAATTCCCTTTTCATCACAATTCCAGATATCATCCTGAGCTATTTTTTTCCGTTGTATAAGATTTGCTAGCTTTCATAGGAAATCAGCTTGTAGTTCTATATCATTTGTTGCTGCTGCCCTTGCCCTTTCCTGGTAGCAAATATAGACCTTTTTGAAGCCTGGATTGCGATTAAGAAATCTATCTACCCAACTAACATCAATGATATAGAGGCACTTCTCTCCTAACGGAGGAATATGCACTTTGTGACCGGTTGGTGAGAGCAACTATAGACAACAAAAATAAGGAGAGTAATAGTAGAAGGTGATTTCATTCAATTCATATAATACTATCCTCAACGCACGGCCTAAACACACACGGAGAACAATACACATTCTCTGCTGATAAACTGCTAACTGCTGCGCTGCTATACATGTATCTATGTCTGCATGCCTATCTTTATCACCGCAATTTTCCACCTCTTTTATCTTTAAAAACTCTCACATGTAAACTAATCTGCTGCCTTACTTAGGCCCTTATCACACGCGTTACCCTGTTCCCTCGTGCTATTTAATTGATCATTTTTGTGACATCTATTACCGATATCCAACATCATCCCGACACTTTAACAGTTTTAACTTCAGTCGACAAAAACTAATTCTTTCACCTTTCGATAAAAATAGCAACTCTTATCATCAATCCGAGAGTCATACCAAAAACTGTTCGACTCTCATAATCATTTAAAAACTTTTTGCTTGCAGGGTAATCTCAACCGATTTTCGCTTTTGCCAATGACTTCATTTGTATTGTTTAGGGTCTTCAGAAGTCTAACAATATAGCCTGATATATCCCCTAAATCAATTCTCCGCTAAACTAAATCAAAGGTAATCGAGCCGCGTGGTAATCTGAGAGTCATACCAAATCCTGTTCAACTCTCAGAATGTTAAAATAAATAAAAGATAAATAAAAACCAAAAAAAACCCAAAAAATGACCATTCCCTCCATATCCGTCCCCCCTTCTTAAAGTTGGCGTCCTCGTCAACACAGCCCGTCAATCATCTTGGTCCTGCCACTCCTCTTCATCATCATCCCCTTCACCTTCTTCCTTATCTTCGTATTCATCGGAGATGTAGACTCCGGTATTCCTACAAGCTTCTCTGACCTTGTCGATTGGTAATTCGGTATCTTGGTGACTTGGTAGAGCTAGTCGTTTTGACGGCAGCTGTACACTAGGAGATGCTGCTGTCACAGGTTGTGTTTGTGGTGGGTCCTGTTTTCTCATTTTTGGATGTGGAATCCCCTTGTCTTTTCGAGTTTTCCTGGGAGGAATGGGGTCATCACTTTCAATTGATACGACCTTCATTTTGATTCCCGACATTAGCATCCGTAGTCGTCTTGCTATCCTAGTTGTCGGTTTTTGTTGATCCTCATTAGCTTCATTAGTGGCTACTGATAGCAGAAGTTCTCGAATCTTTTCTACTACTTCGATATCGGTCTTTGTGTCATCGTCGAGATCCTCAATATCCTCCTGATCTAGTAGTTTGATGTATTCCGGGTCACAATCTTCAACCTCTGCCTGTTCAAATCGTACTCTGGTATATGCCGGTATTACCTCCTCTAGGGACTTCGCCCTTTTTCTCTTCGCTAGCTCCCCTCCTTACTTTGACCGTACTCCCTTCTTTGTAGTAGACTGAGCTGCAGTAACACTAGCTCTTTGTATTTGCTCGCTTCGGTGCACAGTAGCCACCGAACTACCTGCAGTTGGCACTACTATATCTTTGGATTGTGGAAGTTCATCTATACGGGATTGGCGTTGTTCAGCTTCAGCGTTCTGGATAAGATCTCTGGCATTTGTTGCCCCTTGTTTTTCTGCTATCGATGTCATCATAGCTACATACGCAGTATGATATTTCTTCTGATCGTTCGGGAGAATTGGAGGTAGGTCTTGATCCTGCAAGACCCATCTAATATCCTCTACCATAAGCCACTTATCTTTCTGCATGCGGGGGGTTGATTTTCGGTCTTCAATTTCTATGACGAACCGCGGTAAAATGTCGCGCACTAGATTCATTCCTCTATGAAATGACAATTCTTCCGCTGCGAGTGAACATTGTCTGGCAAATTCAATCGATGGCCAAGGGGGTTGTATATCCTGAAGCAATGGCATCCAATTTGGACCCCAGAATTTTTCGGTAGACAGATTGTAATTCTGTCTTCTCTTGACTGATGCATTGTACACTTCGCAGAACTTATTGAGTTCATCCATTCTTAGATCGTCACGTGCGTCTTCTCTAGAGACTCCCCACGCTTGTAGTTCTGCTTCGGTTGCTTGTTCAATTAGGGTGGATTGTACTGCGGCCAAGGCACCAACTTTCTCACTGTATTGTCTAGTCAATCTTGCTATACCTTTGAGGAATTTCCATTGATTTTTTCCGCTGACAATGGACTTTACCGCTCCTTCGAATTGGGTGTTGACGGTTGCCTCGCAACTCATCATTTCTTAGAACTTCGTCTGTAGCTCACCCTCTGCAACCGTCTTGAGTCGAGCCAGAATAATAGATGCTGACATTGTGTATAGAAGTAAAAGAGGAGATATAAAGATATGTGAAAGTAGAGGTGTATTCGGGAATATATGTGAAAGTGCTGTGTGTGTATGGTATGAAGTTCGAAAGAGAGGAGAATGGGTTATTCATCCCCCCTTCTTAATGGTAGTAAACTCCAGGCCATCCTGATGTTCCCTCATGACCAAATTTCGAATTGAAAATTTTTGCACTATTTGCTATTGGTCGAGATCTAGTTCGTTTGTTTCATCTTGTACTTCGCCATATTCTTCATAATCCACCCCTGTTCTTGGGTAAAACCTCTTCAATCTTTCTCCTGGATATGGTAGTTTCATGGGAGTGCCGTCCAATTCCTCCAATAGGTAAGTTCCCCGATCCCTGCGTAGATCTCTTATCCGGTATGGGCCAAGCCAACTGTTTTCTAGCTTTCTTGACCATTGCTTAGTTAGGATGCTGTTATAGAGAAGAACCAAATTTCCGATATTTAGATCTTCCTTCCTTTGTCTTCTATTCCGATCAAAGAATGTTTTGTTTGCTTGTCGATTCTTCGCTAACCGATCCGCTGCAATCTCTAAACGCTCTTTCTTTCTTTCTAGTTGTTTTGCTCAGGTAGCAAGCAGTTGATCTCTTGTAGAAATACGATTCCAATCAACCATTGCCTATGATATAGCTGTCAATTCAATTGGAAGTACGCAATCTTGTCCAAACACCAGTGTAAATAGCGGATATCCCGTAGAAACTCGTATTGTAATTCGATCAGCCCAAAGAACAAATGGCAAATTTTTAGTCCCGTTCTTCCCTAATTTCGCAAGCGCATCTATGATTTGTTGATGTCCTCTTTCCACTAAAGCGTTAGATTGAGGGTGGTACGCAGCAATCGCGATATTGACAATGTTGTATTGCTTCAATATTTCTTGTACTTCTCCTTTATTTTCTGATCCATTGTCACATACAATGCGCGCTGGTACTCCAAATCGGGTAATCCAATCTAGCACGAATGCTGCAACAGTCTTAGTGTTTGCACTTCAAATAGGTTTAGCTTCAATCCATCCAGTAAAATCATCCCGCATTGCCACCATGTAACCACAACCTGCATCTTTCGGCATATGAATTATGTCTAGTCCGACTTTTCTCTACATAGCACTATACAGTGTTGGGTGTAGTTCTTCATCAAACTGGTTAGGTTTGCGTCGTTGACATCCATCGCATGTACGGCCATATTCTCTTACGTCATCGTATAGATTTCTCCACCAATAACGTAGCTTGATTTTCTGGTAAGTACCATTCCTTCCGCGATGTCCACTTTCATCGTGTAATTCTTAAAAAATTCGCCTTTTTTCTGTATCATCCCAAATAACTCTTGCGGGAGGCATATTTCCTTTCATCCGTTTGTATAGATTCCCGTCCCGAATCATATATCTAGTTGCTTGATACCGGATTTTTCAAAAATCTTTATCCGCTATACCACCTGGCCTTTGCATCGTGGTAAGGTAATCTATAATGTTGCCAAACCATTTCGCATCTGTCGCTGATATTTGAGCTGGCAATATGCATTCCCGTAGTCCATGGGTCTCTGGCTCCAATTTTGCACTAATGAGGTCTAGATCTGCGTCTAGAATGTTATCAAACTCATCAGGTGAGAGTTCTTCCGATGAATCAACTCCTCTTTCTCTTCTAGATAATTCGTCAGGTCCACCATGTTTAACTCCGGAGACATGTTAACCTCGAAATCGAATAATCGAATCCATGCTAACCATCTCGTAACCACTGATCCTGGTAAATCAGAAGCTGGCTGGTTTAATTGATGCACTAAAGTCTTTGCATCAATCTCAACCAGAAATCTTACTCTATACAAGTAATTTCTTGTCTTCTTCAATGCCTTCAATAGTCCTCGACATTCTAATTTTCCAGAATCGTAGCCTTTCTCAGCTCCTTTCCATACACCGTTTTCGTACCTTGCAAGATGCCTTCTCTTTTCGTCCTGCAGTTCAGCTTGTTGTAATATTGCGCCCCACCCAATTAATGAAGAATCCACCGATAATATGATCTTCCCTTGTCCAGGTTCATAATCTATCGGTTTAAGTGCAGGCGGATTCGTCAACTTTTCCTTTAGAATCGCCATTGCCTTTTGTTGTTCTTCTCCCCAATTAAACTCCACATTACCTCTTGTTAACTTATATAATGGTTCCGCAATCCAAGTAAATTTTTCGATCCAAATCCGGTAATACACACAAGTTCCCATAAAAGCCTTGACATCAGTAACATTTCGACAGGGTGGCCAATCAATTATCTTCCTGACTTTTTCCTCGTCAGGCGTTCTGCCATTTGATCCACAGATAAAAGCCACAATTTTGAGACCATCCTTAAAAAATTCGCTCTTTTCTCCGGAAATTGTAGCCCCTGCTCTGTCAAGGTCTGCTAATGTTTGATCCACTGAATAGATCGCTTCCATAACATAACGCCTAACACTGGGTAAAACTTCTTTGAATGTTCCGTCTTCCAGAAGATACCAACTTCTTGAGCTAACTTTTGAAGCAATGTCATCAATAAAAGGTGCAGCTAATCGTCTTGCAATCTCAGCTCGAAGTGCTTTCTTAATAACTCGATTGAACACTTAAATACCATTCGTATATCCTTGTGGTAAGGTCGTCATACAAAGTAAACCGAACGGAGTAATAAATGTAGTCATATCTCTGGATTCAGGCGCCAAGGCACATTGATCGTACCCGGAAAATAAATCTATTAAAGATACCAATGGATATTGTCACAACCGTCCTTTCCTAGCCAGGTTTGAGAGTCAAACAGGATTCCGTCCGACTCTCATTATTGTTGATTGATATTGTTGTTATCTCTGTTCCCGAGATAAGGGGTCTCGGGAACCTTATTCCTTCCGGTTGCCTTGGCCAGGAAGGAAGCCTATATATATAGCTTGCTCTCTCTGCCCTCTCGTTGGATCCCCATCCAACGTCTTGTATATCCAATACAGGACCTTGCCTCTCCCAGCGCTTGTGCACCTCCCTTGTGCACCCCCCCTTGTCTCGTGAACTACTCTGCAGCACAGCTGCTTCCCTCCGACACACGCGGCAACTGCCTCCGCGTGTCTCGTGCCCCTTGCCCTCTGCCTCTCTCGCCCTCGCCCTTGCCCCCATCCCAGCCTTTTCCCCTAGTCACACACGTAGCATTCCTACGTGTGTGTCACCCTAGCCTTGCCCTTGCTCCAGCCTACCCCTTGGTCGCCTTGTCCCCGGAGCCCTCGTTATACTACGTTGGATCTTTCAGACCAACCAGTACGATGTCCGCGAGCATTCCACTACCCACCGATAGATTTGCAGCCTGGAGGGCGACTCCGATTCCATCAGACCCGACGGAACTTTCAGCATACCAAAGAACTGTGATCGAAATATTCACAGAGACTTATGCCATTGGCGAACAACAAGGAGCGGACCTTCAGAAAGCTGAAAAGCGAATCCGAAAAGTCGAAGACGAAATAACCCTCCTTCAAGAAGATGCAGCAGAGGATAGGATAACCATCCGGAGACTAACTCGTGCCTTGGACCTGGCCGACAGTCCAAAGAACCAGAAAACACAAGACCTACCAACCCCGCCCAAGTTTAATGGGGACCGGAGCCGGTTATGAGCATGGAAGAACTCTGTGCAAATAAAACTCTCTGGGGACTCGGCGAAGTTCCTCACTGTCCACCACCAGCTCTCATACGTCTATGGCCTCCTGGAGGGTAAGGCCATAGACCAGGTACAGCCCTTCGTCAAAGCAACGGGGATTGATCTGGTAGATATCCCGGCATTAATGGCAATCTTGGACCAAGCCTTCAGGGACCCGGATCCTAAAGGAACCGCCAGCAGGGCCCTGTGAGACCTCAAGCAAAAACACAACGAACTGTCAACCTATGTTGCCGAGTTCTCTAAGCTGGCAGCAGAGCTCAATTGGAATGACAAAGCCAAGCTCGACCAGTTCAAAGACGGGCTTACCTTCGAGCTGGAAAAGGCTCTGGTCTACTGCCCACCAACCAAGACCCTGGAGGAACTTATTGAGCAAGCTAGCTGGGTGGAACAGCAGACAGCGGCACTAAGAGCCCCCGAAAAGACACTCCCGACCTCGACTCCCCGTATCCCCTTCCCGATAGCACGCACCCAACCCACACCGGTCAACAAGCCTGCACACCCCTCCCTGGTAGCTGGTGGGGCTGCTCCCATGGACCTGTCAGCAGGTAGACCTCGTCTTACCCAGGAGGAAAGGGACCATCGCCGCACTCAGGGTTTGTGCATTGCATGCGGAAAGGGGGACCATTTCATCGTAGCGTGTCCCCTCCGAAAAAACCGTTCGATGGCCGCCCACGCCATCTCCGAATGCAGGATCGAGGAGGTTGATGAGTCGGGAAAAGCCCTGTCCCTTGCCTAGTTACTGACACTAGCAAGGGACCTGCCCAGGGCCACTTATCTTTGTCTGCGTTTTCCTTGCCTGCACCTATGTCTGTTGATGAATCTCGCTTGTTTAGCGAGCATTTTGTAGTACCAATAACTGTTAAATTCAATGGTAAAACAGTGGTAACATCAGCTCTCATCAATTGTGGTGCTTCGGGAATTGCATTCATTGATCAGACCTTCGTCAGTAAAAATTCCATACCAACCTCGAAGTTAAAAACCCCCCGCCTGCTCGAGGTCATTGATGGCTGCCCCATCTCTTCTGGGGCTATTACCGACCTCACGTGTCTGCCCAGTGCTATTGGAGACCATTCAGAGGACCTCCCAATGTTTGTAACCAAACTAAAATATCCAATTGTGCTTGGGATCCCCTGGCTCAGAATGCACGATGTGTCAGTCAGCTTCGGCTCGTACACCTTGCAATTCAATAGCCGTTATTGCAGAAAAAACTGTGGAGGTCCAAAAATTACCGTCACGGGGCTATGCGCATTACCACTCCTGATAATCCACCCAGCCCAGGTGGTACACCAGCCCGCGCACATCAATGCTGCCCACTCCCCGGTTACCCCTGTTCCCCCTGTTCCCCCTTTTTCCCCTGTTGTAACGAGGGCTCTGGGGGACAAGGCGACCAAGGGGTACGCCGGGGAAGTGGCAAGGGGCAATCGCACACGTAGGAGCGCTACGTGTGTGATCGGGGGAAAGGCTAGGGTAAGACACATGTAGGAACGCTACGTGTGTGACCAGGAGAAGACTGAGACGGGGGCAAGGGCAAGAGGCAAGAGGCAAGAGGCAAGAGGCAAGAGGCAAGAGGCAAGAGACACGAGACATGCGGAGGCAGTTGCCGCGTGTGTCAATGGAGGCAGCTGTACTGCAGAGTTGTTTGTTCGAGACAAGGATGTGCACAAGGGAGGTGCACAAGCGCTGGGGGAAGCAAGGTCCTGTATTGGGTATACAAAACGTTGGATGGGGATCCAACAAGAGGGCGGAGAGAGCAAGCTATATATACAGGCTTCCTTCCTGGCCAAGGCTACCGGAAGGAATAAGGTTCCCGAGACCCCTTATCTCGGGAACAGAGATAACAACGATATCAATCAACAATAATGAGAGTCGGACGGGATTCCGTCCGACTCTCAAACCTAGCTAGGAAAGGACGGTTGTGACACTATCCCCCCTTTAGGCTCGGAGCTCCAACGACTAGGAGGCCTGGGTACGATAACTAGCAAAATCAACACAGGAAACAACAACAACAACAACAAGGTAAGGACAAAGACCCCAACTCCGAACAACCTGACAACAACAGAAACAACAATCATAATTCCAACTCCAAATCAACGAAGACAAGACAAAAATATCATTCAGCAGGGCGAGGCTTGAGAGGGTAACGCTGGTGGAATAGGGTGACCAGGTCAGGGGCGTTTTCCAGGTCCTCCGCTGGTTGCCAGGTCGTCTCCTCATCTCCCAGCCATTTGACCTTATATTGCAGGTGCCCATACCTTCTTCGGGAGTCCAGCACTTCCTCTACCTCCCATTCCTCCTCACCTTCGATCACTACAGGAGGGGGAGGGGGGTGTTTCTGCCCTGGGAGGGGATCGTCAGCCGCTGGCTCAATTTCCGATACGTGTACAACCGGGTGGCGTTTGATATCCTTGGGGAACCTCAATCGATAGGCATGAGTGCCCACAGCAGCCAACACCTCGAATGGACCCAGGAACTTGTGGTCGAGCTTGCGAGATGGCCGTTCCGTCCGGAAGTGCCGGCTGGAGAGCCACACCTTATCTCCTGGCTGATACTTGGGGGCTGGCAACCATGATCCATTGGCATATTCAGCTTGCCTGGCTTGCGCATATCCCAGCTCGGCTTTCAGGGTAGAGTGAAGTTCAGAAATCTGCGTGGCGAACTCCTTAGCTGGGGCGTTCTCCCTGGCCTTGCGCAGAGGTGCCAGGGAGTCTACGAACCGAGGGTGCCAGCCATAATTGGCCAGGAATGGGGAGGTCTTCAGGGTCTCAGAGAAGTGGTTGTTGGCGGAGAATTTGCAGGTGGCCAGCAATGAAACCCAGTTATTCTGCTGGTAATTGATGTACGCCCTCAGATATTGCTCCATGATGGCGTTCATACGTTCTGACTGGCCATCAGTCTGAGGGTGGTATGCCGTAGACAGGTGTACTTCAATACCCAACAGCTCACAGAATGTTTTCCAGAAGTCGGCGACGAACTGAGGGCCACGGTCTGAGACAATCGACGCTGGGAGGCCATGGTAACGGAAGACATTATCCAGGTAGAGGGATGCCAATTCGGGGGCCGAGCAGGTGTCTCGACAGGGTATCACATGCCTCATTTTCGTTAACCGATCCACTACCATCAAGATGGCGTTGAATCCCGAGTCTTCCGGCAATCCGGTGACGAAGTCCATAGTCAGGTGTTGCCAGGGTTGTTCTGGGACTTCCAGGGGCTTCAGGGTACCATACGGAGCGTGGCGGGTGGGTTTGGCACGCTTGCAGACATGGCAATTCCGTATGTACCGCTCCACCTCCTTCCGTTGGTCAATCCACGTATATTGCCTAGCTAGCAGCTCTAACGTTTTAGCTACTCCAAGATGACCCGCAGCCAGGGTATCATGGTGTTCCTTGATCAGCTGCATCCGCAGCTCTCCTTCAGGTATATAGAGCCGATCTAGGTGGTATAGGAGGCCGTCCTGAGTGGTGCACTCGGCTAGGGAAATCTTGGTGTGACGGCGCTGTCCAGACTCCACTGTAGCGATTATATCCTTAACCAGGTCGTCCTCCGCATATGCCCGTTGTATCCGCAGAAGGAGATCTGCTCCTGGGTTCGCTTCAGCTTTAGCATCAGCATCAGCATCAGCATCAGCATCAGCATCAGCATCAGCATCAGCATCAGCATCAGCATCAGCATCAGCATGGCTAGTGGCCGCCAGGTCGAGATTTTCAGGTTTCAGTACCACCTGATTTTGGTACTTCAGCCTTTCATCCCCCCCATTAGGGAGATCTCCTGATCTCCTGGTCAGTGCGTCTGGTTTCCCACCAGCCTTTCCAGGCCGATACTTGATCTTGAAGTTGAATCGAGATAAGAACTCCGACCACCTAGCCTGCCGTCGGTTCAGCAGCTTAGTGGTGGTGAAGTACTCAAGATTCTTATGATCGGATAGCACCTCAATGATCCCCTTGGCTTACTCCAGGTGTGGCCTCCACTCCTCGAATACTCGCACAATGGCCATTAACTCCTTATCATAGATTTCATAATTACACTCCGCCGGAGAGTGCTTTTTTGAGAAGTATGCCACTGGGTGGAGGATGCCGTTCACATGCTGGGACAGGATTCCGGCAGACACATAGTCGGAGGCATCTGTTTCTACGATACACTCGCTGTCGGGGTCGAAGTGGGCCAGGATCGGGGCTGAGCAGAAGGCTTCTTTGAGTTTCTCGAAGGCAGATTGGGCTTCCAGACCCCACTGGAAGCGTTGGCCCTTTTCCATGCCCTTGGTCTTGGTTAATGCTGTCAGTGGTGCCACGATCTTCGAATATCCCACAATGAACCGGTGACAGAAGTTAGCAAAACCCAGGAAGGCCTGTACATCCTTGAGGTTGGCTGGAGTTTCCCACTCCTGGATCGCAGCAACCTTCGCAGGGTCCATCTGGATGCCCTCCGTGGTAATAATTAGCCCCAGATACTTGACCTTCTGCACATGGAACTCGCATTTTTCCGGCTTCAGATATAACCCAGCTCCCTCCAGCTTCTCCAGCACTTGTCGGACGTGGATCTTGTGTTCTGCTAGGGTATCCGAGTAAATGAGGATATCGTCCAGGTAGGCGGTGCAGAATACGTCCAGAAAGTCCCGCAGAGTATCATTGATAAAGTGCTGAAAAGAGGCGGGGGCGTTGGTTAAGCCGAAAGGCATCACATTATACTCAAAATGGCCATATCGCGTCCGGAAGGCAGTTTTCTACTCCTCCCCCTCGGCGATCCGTACCAGGTTGTAAGCCCCTCTTAAATCCAGTTTAGTGAACCATTTTGCCTTGGAGAGCCTGGCTAATGTTTCCTGGATCAGAGGTAGGGGATACCTGTTCTTGACCGTTATCTCGTTCAGGCCACGATAATCAACGCACAACTGAAGAGAGCCGTCCGACTTCTTCACGAACAGCACAGGGGCACCCGCTGGAGAGGAGCTATGGCGAATAAAGCTCTTGTTGAGGTTTTCCTCCAAGTATTTCTTCAAAGCTTCCAGCTCCAACCGGGACATTCCGTAGAGGGGCCCATAGGGGGGGGTCTTACCCTCTATCAGCGGAATCGTGTGGTCATATGGCCGGTGGGGCGCCAGCTTCTCCGCGGCTTTTTCCGAGAACAGATCAATAAACTCGTAATATTCATCCAGGACCATAGCCTTCCACTCCTCCTTAGGCTGCATCTTGTTGATTTCCAGGTTAACCTCGTGTATAGATAGGGCATGAGCCTTCAGCTTGTGCCTCCTGGTGAGGTAAGCGAAAGCCCCTGCCCCGATGAAGCTAACATTCAGAGGTTTTTGGGGACCCGGGGGCACAGGGGGCACAGGGGAAACCAGGGGCACAGGGGAAATCGGGGGTATAGGGGGAAAAGCGGGGGGAACAGGGGAATTGGCATCGAGGTGCACAGGCAGGTGCAACACCTGGGTCGGGTGGATTATCGGGGTGGGCAAGGCACACAACCCAGTGACGGTGGCCTTTGGATTCCCGCAGTGCTTTTTGCAATATTGGCTGTTGAACTGCAGGGTGTAGGAGCCAAAGCTGACCGATACATCATGCATTCTAAGCCAGGGGATTCCAAGGACAATCGGGTATTTGAGCTTTGTCACGAACATTGGGAGGTTTGCCTCGGAGTGATCCCCGACCAGGGCAGGCACGCACGCAATATCGGTGATATCTCCGGAGGAGATGGGTCGACCGTCGATAACATCCAGAACGTGGGGGGTTTTGAGCTTGGACGTGGGTATAGCGAATTTACTGACAAAGGCCTGGTCAACGAATGCAATTCCTGAGGCTCCGCAATCTATAAGGGCTGACGTGGTAATTGTTCTATCATTGATATTGAGAGAGATAGATACAACAAAATACTCGCTGAACAAGCGAGATTCGTCAACAACAGAAGAAGTGGAATACACAGAAAATTCAGACAAAGACAAATGGCCTGGGGCAGGTCCCTTGCTAGTGTCAGTGACTAGGCAAGGGACAGGGCTTTTCCCGCCTCGTCAACCTCCTCGATCCGGGCTTCCGAGATGGCATGAGCGGCCAGGGAGCGGTTTTTTCGGAGGGGACATGCCGCAATAAAATGGTCCCCCTTTCCGCATGCAATGCACAAACCCTGAGTGCGGCGACGGTCCCTTTCCTCCTGGGTAAGACGAGGTCTACCTGCTGACAGGTCCATGGGGGCAGCCCCACCCGCTACCAGGGAGGGGTGTGCAGGCTTGTTGACTGGTGTGGGTTGTTGTTGTTGGGTGCGTGCTGTCAGAAATGGTGTACGGGGAGTCGAGGTCGGGAGTGTCTTTTGGGGGGCTCTGAGTGCCGCTGTCTGCTGTTCCACCCAGCTAGCTTGTTCAATAAGTCCCTCCAGGGTCTTGGTCAGTGGGCAGTAAACCAGAGCCTTTTTCAGCTCGAAGGTAAGCCCATCTTTGAACTGATCGAGCTTGGCTTCGTCATTCCAATTGAGCTCTGCTGCTAGCCTGGAGAACTCAGCGACATAGGCTGACAGTTCGTTGTGTTTTTGCTTGAGGTCTCGCAGGGCCCTGCTGGCAGTTCCTTTAGGATCCGGGTCTCCGAAGGCTCGGTCCAGGATTGCCATTAGTGCTGGGATGTCTACTAGATCAATCCCCGTGGCCTTGACGAAGGGCTGTACCTGGTCCATGGCCTTACCCTCCAGTAGGCCATAGACGTATGAGAGCTGGTGGTGGATGGTGGGGAACTTCGCCGAGTCCCCAAAGAGTTTTATCTGCACAGAGTTTTTCCATGCTCGTAGCCGGCCCCGGTCCCCATTAAACTTGGGCGGGGTGGGTAGGTCTTGTGTTTTCTGGTTTTTTGGACCATCGGTCAGGTCCAAAGCGCGAGTCAGTCTCCGGATGGTTATCCTGTCCTCTGCTGCATCTTCTCGGAGGAGGGTTATTTCATCTTCAGCTTCTTGGATTCGCCTTTCGGCTTTCTGAAGGTCCGCTCCTTGTTGTTCGCCGATGGCATAAGTATCTATGAATATCTCGATCACAGTTCGTCGGTATGCTGATAGTTCTGTCGGGTCTGATGGGATCGGAGTCGCCCTCCAGGCTGCGAATCTATCGGTGGGTAGTGGAATGTTCGCGGACATCGTACCGGTTGGTCTGAAAGATCCAACGTAGTGTAACGAGGGCTCTGGGGGACAAGGCGACCAAGGGGTACGCCGGGGAAGTGGCAAGGGGCAATCGCACACGTAGGAGCGCTACGTGTGTGATCGGGGGAAAGGCTAGGGTAAGACACACGTAGGAACGCTACGTGTGTGACCAGGGGAAGACTGAGACGGGGGCAAGGGCAAGAGGCAAGAGGCAAGAGGCAAGAGGCAAGAGGCAAGAGGCAAGAGACACAAGACATGCGGAGGCAGTTGCCGCGTGTGTCAATGGAGGCAGCTGTACTGCAGAGTTGTTTGTTCAAGACAAGGATGTGCACAAGGGAGGTGCACAAGCGCTGGGGGAAGCAAGGTCCTGTATTGGGTATACAAGACGTTGGATGGGGATCCAACAAGAGGGCGGAGAGAGCAAGCTATATATACAGGCTTCCTTCCTGGCCAAGGCCACCGGAAGGAATAAGGTTCCCGAGACCCCTTATCTCGGGAACAGAGATAACAACGATATCAATCAACAATAATGAGAGTCGGACAGGATTCCGTCTGACTCTCAAACCTGGCTAGGAAAGGACGGTTGTGACACCTGTTCCCCCTGTTTCCCCTGCTCCCCCTGTTTCCCCTGTCCCCTCTATCCCCCTGGCGACCCCAAAACCCCTGAACGTTAGCTTTATCGGGGCAGGGGCTTTCGCTTACCTCACCAGGAGGCACAAGCTGAAGGCACACACTCTCTCCATACATGAAGTGAACCTAGAGATTAACAAGACGAGATCCAAGGAGGAGTGGAAATCCATGGTTCTGGGGGAATACCATGAATTCAATGACCTGTTCTCAGAAAAAGCAGCAGAAAAGCTTGCCCCCCATCGACTATACAACCACACAATCCCACTGGTGGAAGGAAAGACCCCCCTTATGGACCTCTCTATGGGATGTCTCGAGTGGAACTGGAAGCTCTGAAAAAGTATCTGGAAGAAAACCTCAACAAGAGCTTCATTCGCTACAGCTCCTCCCCAGCGGGTGCCCCTATGCTGTTCGTGAAGAAGTCGGACGGCTCTCTTCGGTTGTGTGTTGATTATTGTGGCCTGAACGAGATAACGGTCAAGAACAGATACCCCTTGCCCCTGATCCAGGAGACATTAGCTAGACTTTCCAAGGCAAAATGGTTCACCAAATTGGATCTGAGAGGGGCATACAACTTGGTACGAATTGCTGAGGGGGAGGAGTGGAAGACTGCCTTCCAGACACGATATGGCCATTTTGAGTATAACGTGATGCCTTTCGGCCTAACCAACGCCCCCGCCTCTTTTCAGCACTTTATCAACGACACTCTGCGGGACTTTCTGGATGTATTCTGCACCGCCTACCTGGACGATATCCTCATCTACTCGTATACCCTAGCGGAACACAAGATCCACATTCGACAAGTGCTGGAGAAGCTGGAGGGAGCTGGGTTGTATCTGAAGCCGGAAAAGTGCGAGTTCCATGTGCAGGAGGTTAAGTATCTAGGGTTGATCATCACCACGGAAGGTATTAGAATGGACCCCGCCAAGGTCACTGCCGTTCAGGAGTGGGAAGTCCCAGCAAATCTCAGGGATGTTCAGGCCTTCCAGGGATTCGCCAACTTTTACCGACGGTTCATTCTAGGGTATTCCAAGATCGTGGCCCCCCTCACAGCCCTGACCAAAAAGGACCGGCGATTCCACTGGAGTCCAGAAGCCCAATCCGCCTTCCAGAACCTCAAGGAAGCCTTCTGCTCAGCACCAATCCTGGCCCACTTTGACTCAGACAGTGAATATATTGTGGAGACTGACGCCTCCGACTATGTCTCCGCGGGAATCTTGTCTCAGTATATCAATGGGATCCTCCACCCAGTGGCATACTTCTCAAAAAAGCACTCTCCGGCTGAGTGTAATTATGAAATCTATGATAAAGAGTTAATGGCCATTGTGCGAGCATTCGAGGAGTGGAGGCCACACCTGGAGTTAGCCAAGAGGATCATCGAGGTGCTATCCGATCATAAGAATCTTGAGTACTTCACCACCACTAAGCTGCTGAACCGACGGCAGGCTAGGTGGTTGGAGTTCTTATCTCGATTCAACTTCAAGATCAAGTATCGGCCTGGAAAAGCTGGGGGTAAGCCGGATGCACTGACCAGGAGATCAGGAGATCTCCCTAAAGGGGGGATGAAAGGCTGAAGTACCAAAATCAGGTGGTACTGAAACCTGAAAATCTCGACCTGGCGGCCACTAGCCATACTGATGCTGATGCTGATGCTGATGCTGATGCTGATGCTGATGCTGATGCTGATGCTGATGCTAATGCTGATGCTGATGCTGATGCTAAAGCTGAAGTGAACTCAGGAGCAGATCTCCTTCTGCGGATACAATGGGCATATGCGGAGGATGACCTGGTTAAGGATATAATTGCTGCAGTGGAGTCTAGACAGCGCCGTCACACCAAGATTTCCCTAGCTGAGTGCACCACTCAGAACGGCCTCCTATACTACCTAGATCGGCTCTATATACCTGAAGGAGAGCTGCGGATGCAGCTGATCAAGGAACACTATGATACCCTGGCTGCGGGTCATCCTGGGGTAGCTAAAACGTTAGAGCTGCTAGCTAGGCAATATACGTGGATTGACCAATGGAAGGAGGTAGAGCGGTACATACGGAATTGCCATATCTGCAAGTGTGCCAAACCCACCCGCCACGCTCCGTATGGTACCCTGAAGCCCCTGGAAGTCCCAGACCAACCCTGGCAACATCTGACTATGGACTTTGTCACCGGATTGCCAGAAGACTCGGGATTCAATGCCATCTTAATGGTAGTGGATCGGTTGACAAAAATGAGGCATGTGATACCCTGTCAAGACACCTGCTCAGCCCCTGAATTGGCATCCCTTTACCTGAATAATGTCTTCCATTACCATGGCCTCCCGGCATCGGTTGTCTCAGACCGCAGCCCTCAGTTCGTCGTCGACTTCTGGAGAACCTTCTGTGAGCTGCTGGGTATTGAAGTACACCTGTCCACGGCATACCATCCTCAGACTGATGGCCAGTCAGAACGCATGAACGCCATCATGGAGCAGTACCTGAGGGCGTACATCAATTATCAGCAGAATAACTGGGTTTCGTTGCTGGCGACCTGCGAGTTCTCCGCCAACAACTACTTCTCCGAGACCCTGAAGACCTCCCCATTCCTGGCCAATTATGGCTGGCACCCTTGGTTCGTAGACTCCCTGGCACCCCTGCGCAAGGCCAGGGAGAATGCCCCAGCCAAGGACTTCGCAACAGAGATCACAAAACTCCATGCTACCTTGAAGGCTGAGTTGGCCTACACCCAAGCCAGGCAAGCGGAGTATGCCAATGGGTCCCGGTTGCCAGCTTCTAAATACCACCCAGGGGACCAAGTATGGCTATCCAGCAGACACTTCCGAACAGAACGGCCCTCCCGCAAACTGGACCATAAGTTTTTAGGCTCCTTCGAGGTGCTAGGCGCTGTAGGCACTCATGCCTATCGATTGAGGTTTCCCAAGGACATCAAACGCCACCTGGTCGTTTATGTCTCGGAGATCGAGCCAGCCGCAGACGATCCTCTTCCAGGTCAAAGGCATCCGCCACCCCCTCCCGTGGTGATTGCAGGAGAAGAGGAGTGGGAGGTTGAGGAGGTACTGGACTCCAGGAAGCGCTATGGACGAGTTCAGTACAAGGTCAAATGGTTAGGGGATGAGGAGACCACCTGGCAACCAGCAGAGGATCTGGAAAACGCCCCTGACCTGGTCACCCTATTCCACCAGCTTTATCCTCTCAAGCCTCGCCCAGCTGAATGATATTTTTGTCTTGTCTTCGTTGTTCAGAGTTGGGGTTTTTGTCCTTACCTTGTTGTTGTTGTTTCCTGTGTTGATTTTGCCGGTTATCGTGCCCAGGCCTCCTAGTCGCTGGAGCTCCGAGCCTAAAGGGGGGATAGTGTCACAACCATCCTTTCCTAGCCAGGTTTGAGAGTCGGACGGGATTCCGTTCGACTCTCGTTATTGTTGATTGATGTCATTGTTATCTCTGTTCCCAAGATAAGGGGTCTCGGGAACCTTATTCCTTCCGGTAGCCTTGGCCAGGAAGGAAGCCTGTATATATAGCTTGCTCTCTCCGCCCTCTCGTTGGATCCCCATCCAACATCTTGTATATCCAATACAGGACCTTGCCTCTCCCAGCGCTTGTGCACCTCCCTTGTGCACCCCCCTTTGTCTCTTGAATTACTCTGCAGCACAGCTGCCTCCCTCCGACACACGTGGCAACTGCCTCCGTGTGTCTCGTGCCCCTTGCCCTCTGTCTCTCTCGCCCTCGCCCTTGCCCCCGTCCCAGCCTTTTCCCCTAGTCACACACGTAGCGTTCCTACATGTGTGTCACCCTAGCCTTGCCCTTGCCCCGGCGTACCCCTTGGTCGCCTTATCCTCGGAGCCCTCATTACAGATATCTCGCAAATTCTTCACTGAACACATCGACATTCGGGGGAAGAGACGCATTTTTAATAGTAACCGCATTGAGATGTATAGCCGCGTTAATTAACCGATATTTCACATTTTTCTTCTTGACCAGGAACCATGGATTTCTGTATGGCCCAAAACTGTATTCTAGCGTTCCACACTTAATTCTGTCCTCGCAAATTTTCATAACTTCAGGAATCAATGCCTTAGGTATATGAAAACTTGGTGCTTGCCACAGTATATATGGAATAGTCGGTATTTTATGTGGCGGTTCAACCTCTTCTCGAAATACCCCTTTTTGTGAGAAATCATAAGCAATAGCTGCTTCCCGATTATATAATACTTCTATCAGTATCTGTTTTTCTTAAGACGTAATGCTTTCTCCTATATGTAGATTTTGTACTTGTTCCAGTATTAATCTCAATCCCCTAGGAATATCTGAAAATTTCGGTACTAGCCATCTGAGTTCGTAAAGGGATTGGTCTATATCTGATCTGAGAGTCATACCGTTTTTTGTTCGACTCTCAAAAAGCGCTTTTTTGGAAGCAATTCTTTTTTCTCTCCAATCTTTGTGTCCCGCTGGCTTCGCTCCATCTTCATGCGGCACATTAACCGGTCGTACTTTATCTGCTTTCTTCTTATATAACGTCTGTATTTCTTTTTTCGACAAAACAGAATCCTGAAGACAAAAATCACCCATATCCATATTAGTATTATCATTATTCTGTCCCGGTATTATCCTCCAATCAATGAGCTCCGGGAAGTTCATTGATTGTCCTCTTTTCCCACAATATACCTGATCTTTGCTTCATCCCGGTTCCTCCCATGATTTGCCGGAACTGCGCAGAACATTACTTCGTCTCCATTTGTTCCTGTAACCGTAATATAGCAATTGCCATCATCTTGATTATCTTCCTTCATTCTCACTGACCTTACCCAAGGTCCACCCAAGATCACTTCACGTGTCATATCTTCCATCACAAAGAATCTTCCAGAGGTAACAACTCCTCCTATCGTGACTGTGACCTTATGACAAACTCCTAGTACTCGTATACTATGTCCTGTTGCTCCTCCTACCAACCAATTGACCTTAACATCCATGGGAATATTATATTCTCAGACAATATCTTCGTGCACAATATTGAGTTCAGAACCTCCATCAATAAGCATCTCGAGTGCTTCTCGATCTTTGTCATTTAGGATAGCTATGCATGTAGGACATGCTGCTGCATACAGTTCCCGATCTGCTTCTTGCCTAAAAACTCTGTTCACAACTGCGTGTATGTTTTGTTCGAGTCTTTGCTGAATTTCATTGATCTTCGGCACACACTTGATCCCAGTGCACCTTTGTACATGTTCAGTTCCCGCAGTCGCTAAAATTTCCTCCATATTTAGACCTTCTCCACTCATCAACTTATATGTGAGCTTGTCCAAATCCACGTTCTCATACATTTTTACCCAGTTTGGTACTATCTTTAACTCTTCTTCTTCCTGAGTCTTCTTCTTTGTCTTTTTTGTAGGTTCCTCAGGCTGAGACCGCAGATCTGGAGTTCTTCAATATTCTGCATGATCTTATCTTCCATTGACAGTTCTTCCTTAGGTGGCTCAGGTTTCTGGACTTCTTTAGGCTTCCAAAACTTCATCTTTTCATGAACATCTTTCTTAAGAAGTCCCTGGCTCATGGTTTCAGACTCGGGTTTAGCTTTCTTGACGATCACAGGTTGGTCGTGCATCATCATCGTTTCACTGCAATCTGCAGCAATCGTTTTTTTCGCAGGAAAATCCAAAGTAATGACACTTAAAGTCGAACTTATTTCCTCATTTTCGACTCCTTTGTCTTCATGGCCTTTTCAACCCATTCTTTTTGCATTCAGTCACTTGCCCATCTTCGTCCTGTGTTGGAAATGGTACTCGGTGTTCATTGACGTTTCTGAATCCCCCAAAACAAGTATATCCCTTGAAGTGCACTTCTCCTCGTTCGATGGCCTTCTTGAGACTTTGCATTCTTCTCTTCTGTGTTGCCCTCCACACCAGTAGCATCCTCTAGGTCTATCGAAAAGCGAGTTATTCTGTGATAGCTTCTACGCCGTATTGATTTGGGTTGAAAAGCTGCTGAGGCGGTGTCGTACCAGTGCCCACTATTTTCTTAAGCTCGGTATTCTGTATTTTCAAGTCCTTTAGTTGTTGAATGATTTCGTCCATTGGGTCAGGAATCTCTTGTTTTTTCGGGGCTTTTTCCTTTTCCTTCTTTGCATTATTCTCCTTTTTCAAGATCTTCATTACTGGAGTATCATCATCCTCGTCTGCTGGATCTTCGGCTTCTTCTCGAAGTAGCTTTCTCATCTGGGATCTACGACTATCTAACCACGCAATTGCCGCTTCCTTAACATCATTCCATCGTTCCCTGCATGAGTCTGGTTCACTTAAGAGCATGTCATTCTTCTTCAGAATTTGATCTCCTGCTTTAACTGGGAAAGCCGTCAAGAATAACCGAATTCTGCTAATCTTTGCCAATCTTTCTTCCTTGACCAGAACCTCGGATTTGTCACTAAATTCCATAATAAACGCTCGATAATCCCCGCACTTGGTTTCGTCTTCTTTTTCAAGTTCGCAATCAGCTTATGCAAGTACTTCTGAGTATACTTTTGCATTTCTGTGTCACTTTCCTTGAAATCCTTGAGCATTGCGGTTCGAAAATCCTTCCAATTCAGGGTTTCATATGTTGCATAGGATTTAAGATACTTCCCAACCACAGGTTCACAGTAAGAAACTAGTCGAATAATCCTTTCCTCATCCGTCCATTTGCAGTCAAGTTTTCCCAGTTTCCACAAATCTCAAGACATTGGTACCGTCGAACAGAGGTGCCCCAATCTGTCCGGGCAAGGGTAAGAAGGTATAAGGTCCACGGTTTGCCTTTATAGTCTGATTTTTTCCTCCTGATTCTGTGTCTCCTAAACTAGATCCCGATCTAGAACCTGAACCAGATGCCATTGTCATATATCTTTCTGCCGAATTGTGTGATATATTTTGTGTTGTGTTGTGTGGGTTTCCCCGAAGTTGTTCTTCGAACAAAAATAAGAAGAACTTGAACCCGAGATCAAATAACAATTGTCGAAATGTTCTTTGATTCTGTGATAAGTCCTTATCTGTCGAAGGTCTTTGCGTATTCGATAGCGTAGAAGCTACTATTCGAATTGCTGTATCCACGAATGCTGCTGTTGATGATTTTATCCAGGGCGAACTCAGGTTATTATATACCTGAGCAGACTGAAAACCAATCATCATCCAAAATATGATATCCCATGGCATACCCTTTAGCGTCCAGGTACACATACTCCATAGTTCATCATAAAAAGTATATCCGAAGCTAGATAAAAGTAACAGTGATATCCGTATCTCTATTCGTGATATCATATCGCCTTCATTCTGATGCTTTGCCGATTTCATCATACCTACCACCATTTTCCAAATCGTTGTCCGAACTCTTCGGTCGAAGGGACCAAAAATATAGAGGCACTTCTCTCCTAACAGAGGAACATACACTTTGTGACTGATTGGTGAGAGCAACTATAGACAACGAAAATAAGGAGAGTAATAGTAGAAGGTGATTTCATTCAATTCATATGATACTGTCTTCAATGCACAGCCTAAATACGTACGGAGAACAATACACGTTCTCTGCTAATAAACTGCTAACTGCTACGCTGCTGTACACGTATCTATATCTGCATGCCTATCTTTATCACCACAATTTTCCACCTCTTTTATCTTTAAAAACTCTCACATATAAACTAATCTGCTGCCTTACTTAGGCCCTTATCACACGCGTTACTCTGTTCCCTCGTGCTATTTAATCGATCTTTTTTGTGACATCCATTACCGATATCCAACATCATCCCAACACTTCAACAGTTTTAACTTTAGTCGACAAAAACTAATTCTTTCACCTTTCGATAAAAATAGCAACTCTTATCATCAATCCGAGAGTCATACCAAAAACTGTTCGACTCTCATAATCATTTGAAAACTTTTTACTTACAGGGTAATCTCAACCGATTTTCGCTTTTGCCAATGACTTCATTTGCGTTGTTTAGGGTCTTTAGAAGTCTAACAATATAGCCTGATATATCCCCTAAATCAATTCTCCGCTAAACTAAATCAAAGGTAATCGAGCTGCGTGGTAATCTGAGAGTCATACCAAATCCTGTTCGACTCTCAGAATGTTAAAATAAATAAAAGATAAATAAAAACCAAAAAAAACCAAAAAAATAACCATTCCCTCCATAACGATATGGATAGGGGTATTTATAGAGCTGGAAGGGTTACCAAAGGCGGCGGAAGAGCTGCTAGAGGTAGAAGGATTACTAGTAGAAGGGCAGCTAGCAGAGGATGCACATGAGGGGCTATGCTGGGTTATCTTCCTCTTATTAACAATTCCTTAGGCAATTTGCTGCAAAAGCTCAGGCCCAAGTGGAAATCCCGCATCTGCCATGATACTAGCATAGCCTGCGATTGTTTTCTCATTACCTATAGAGAAGAGTTGCTGGTCCTGATGTACTATAAACTGCTCCTGCTGTGTCTCTAGCACCCTCCGGCGTAATGTCTGGCAGTTGTAACGGGGGCTCAGGGGACAAGGCGACCAAGGGTATGCCAGGGCAAGAACAAGGCTAGGATAACACACACATAGGAACACTACGTGTGTGACGGGGGCAAGGGCAAGAGGCAAGAGAGACAGAGGGCAAGGGGCACGAGACACGCGGAGGCAGTTGCCGCGTATGTCGGAGGGGGGCAGCTGTGCTGCAGAGCTGTTCACGAGATAAAGGGGGTGCACAAGGGAGGTGCACAAGCGTTGGGAGAGGCAAGGTCCTGTATTGGATATACAAGACATTGGATGGGGATCCAACGAGAGGGCGAAGAAATGAAGATATATATACATGATTCCAGGCCAAGGCCATGGAAGGAATAAGCTTCCCGAGATTCCTATCTCGGAAGCTAAGATAACAATCACCTATTGACGACACCCAAACAAGCCTATTTGAGTGTCAAATCAAGACTAAAAACATGGTTATGACAGTGGTCTACCCCATATAAATCTACAATCCATAGCATAGGTGCATCTGGCTCTTGTTTTGCATGCTTGATTGCTTCCTGCAGCTGCTGCTTCATATATTTTGGCATGCTTGTAATCGCGGAGTATTGTTAATGTTGCTAGAGACTTGGTGATTCGATTGATACTAGTTAAGACCATTATACTGATAAGGTGGGGGTATTGGGTCTGCGGAGAGGCTGACGAGGTCGGTCAAGCTGTATGTCTTAGACAGTAGTCGATTCTCGGTAATTGGTCGCTTCTAGTGTGCCAAGAGTAAAGGTTAAGAAAGATCTATGAATAAGATCTAGTTGAAACTCAAAGATACCTTAGATTATGCAAATACCATTATGATCTAACTATCAAGAGATTTGGACTACTAAGAATATGTGAAGAGCTACTAAGCAAGCAAGTAATAAAAGAAATACAAGAAGAAGAAAAAAACTTTTAAGAGCTTAGAAACTTCTTAATCGACCTTAATACTCAAGAAGCAGAAGCATTTCTACTAGATAAAAGAATCCAGTATGAGGATAAGCTAATAAACTTTAATTTGATCTTTTCCATACTTATTTAAATAAGCAGTAGCCTAGCTGGACCAGCCCCAAAATCTAAGTTAGAATATGAAATTTAATATCAAGATTTTCCAGCTAATATCTAAGTTCAGAGAGGATGAAGATAAAGAGCAAGAACTCCACTACCTCCATCAGATTCACCAATACCACTTCTACTAGTAAAAATGTCCGACTCCTCTAGAAAAATCCTAACTTTAGACACCAAGCTATTAGAACCTACTACATATCTAGAATAGGTAATGGTAATTGAGAATTACCTAGATCTTATACTAGTAGAAGAAAAAAGAGTATAGGATGTAGTTATAAGAATATATGAAAAGCTAGAAGAAATAGTGACTCTTAAAGCAAAGAGGACCTGGAAAGATATAAATGTAGTAGCCTTATTAATAATTTAGAAAAACTGCAAGTATAATATGTGAGTGAGAATAGGTAGTATAGAGTTAGCAAAAGAAGCATAAAAGAATTATAAAAGGCCTATAAAGGAAAAACCTTCATAGAATTCTATTTTTTACTAAATAGTATATCAAAAATATAATTTGATGATAAGACCTAGTTGATAGAGGAAAATATCATTGCTTTTGAACGAACTTGGAATACTTTTATCAGGATCATTGAAAGAGCTGATCTCACTACAGCAGGAGATAATGAGTTTGGAGAAGGACTTTAAAAATTCATAAAATTAGACTAAGCCAAATCTGAATTTCTCCTCATATTTTTGCTACTATACTACTCTAACACTGTTACAAACATTAGGCAAAAGATTATAGATATGATGACACAGCTAGAAGGCTTAAGGAATATATCTCATAGAAGCTAAAAGGATGAAGACTAAAAGTCAATAATAAATCTAAGGAAAATCTAGTTGTTTTCAGAACTGATGTAGGAAGAGCAAGAGATAGAGGAGATAATAATAAGAGATATGACTACTACATCAGCAAAGGATGGAAAGGACTAAACTACATGAAATCCGAGTACTTTACCAAAAAGTGTGAAAAGAAAAAAGTTAAGAAGGCTAAAAAATAGAACTCCGATAATGAAGAATCTAAAAAAGAAGGAGTTACTATTAAAGTCATTTGGATTAGGAAAACTAGAGTAGGACGTGAAGGATGTTATGAGTATAATAAAGCAGCTACCTACTACTAGTATATGACTAATAAATATAACTACCTTACTAATATCTAATATAACCTCAATATCAAGGTATCTGCCTACAATCAAACTGAGTCTATTTGCTATACTATAGGAACTCTAGTATTCAGATATAATGGCCACAACATCTGCTATAAGCAATATTTATATGACTTTATATATAGCAGCATTATCAGCAGCCTTCGAATACTAGAAAACATTATTATGCAAGGAAAGAAAGATAAGGTAGAGCTAAAAACAGGAAGAAAAATACTCTACAAAATTGATCGAGGTATTAATAAGATGTAGATCAAGCCTAAGAATATAGTCAAAAGCTGGAAGAGAGTAGGAATAAAGAAAATCAAGAAAAAAGAAGCTACAATTAGACTGCATGAAAGGTATGGACATATTTCCTATAACACCTTTAGAACTTTCCCTAAATACTGGAAGGATTAGAAAGAGAAGATTTAATGCAAGGTGTTACGGTACAAGGCAGACAGGGGTGGGGGGTATGCGAATCATCATGGGTCAGGTGATATGTTGCAATTCGATGGATTGGAGGCCTGACGAACCCTGCTTCCTATATATATGCCCACTTCCTGTATCTAGCTTTTGGCTCTTCGAGCAATATTCTAAGTTCTAAGTTCGAAGACAAGTTCTAAGTTCACCTCGTACCCGTATGTGCAGTTAGGCCCGAGTTATGTGATCTTGCCTTTACTTCGCTAATAACCCTCCAAATACCTGTATTCTGATAATATTGCCTTGATCACCCGGCTCGCCCCTAACATTACATTACTCCTAACCCCCAGGACCAGCGATATTGCTCTATTTGCCTCTCCCATCTCTATATTTGTCTGAACCCCTTCTAGAGCACTCTAGAAGCAAACTTCACTTGCACCAAGTCTAATCACCCCTCCTTACCTACACACTGTCGGACAGCTCGAAAATGGCTAAAGTTATGTCACTAGATTATTCGGCTATATGAGCGACGTCGAAAATAATTATTTCCTTCTCCTATTTGCTTATTAGCTTGTTTTAGCCGACATACTAAACATATATTGAGATTCTCAATGTTCTAGAAGTCAAGCGAGCTTATAAGGCCCCCGGCGAGTGAACGATCTTATAAGCATTCCAACAAGCTTATAAGCCACCCGACGAGTGAGAGAGCTTATAAGCCCCCCAACGAGCGAGTGAGCTCATAAGCACCCTAACGAGCTTATAAGCCCCCAGACGAGCGAGCGAGCTGATAAGCCCCCCGACGAGCGAGCGAGCTTATAAGCCCCCCGATGAGCGAGCGAGCTTATAAGCCCCCCGGCGAGCAAGCTCAATACCCTCGAGTGAGCACAGCTCAATACCTTCGAGCGAGCACAGCTCAATACCCCCGAGTGAGCAAAGCTCAATACCCCCAAGTGAGCAAAGCTTACGACCCCCAAGCAAGCAAGCTCAAGACCCCCGACGAGCAAGCTCAATACCCCTGAGCGAGCACAGCTCAATACCCCCAAGTGAGCAAAGCTCACGACCCCCGAGCAAGCAAGCTCAATACCCCCGAGTGAGTACAGGTCAATACCCTCGAGCGAGCAAAGCCCCTGAGCAAGCAAAGCCCCCGAGCAAGCAAAGCCCCCAAGCGAGCAAAGCCCCCGAGCAAGCAAACCCCCCAAAACGAGGCTATTTTTTTTCTCTGTACCAGAAGCATTGCAGAGGGAGGAGTTATCAGTCGGGATGCCTGATTGAAAACAGGGAGTAGTACTAGTGTGGATATCTATGCCAAACAGCTACCAGATGTTGGCATGGGAAGCCTAGTACAGGCTGGATATAGCACTACAACTTAGATAAGCCCTCGCCTTAAGTGGCAAATGCCAACAAAATTTTTTCTGAGCTATCGAGCTCTTAAAGACCCTGTTCGAGCTCCGAAAGCTCGAAGACCCCCGCCTTGGTTGAAGGCCCCACCTTGGTTGAAGGACCCTATGTTGGGTGAAGACCCCCGCTTTAGTTGAAGGACCCTATATTGGGTAAAGACCCCAGCTTTGGTTGAAGGACCCTATATTGGGTGAAGACTCCTGCTTTGGTTGCAGGACCCTATGTTGGGTAAAGACCTCTGCTTTGGTTGAAGGACCCTATGTTGGGTGGCCCCTGCTTTGGTTGAAGGACCCTATGTTGGGTGAAGACCTCCGTCTTGGTTAAAGACCCCGTTCGACCTCGAAGCTCAAAGACCTCCTTGACTCAAGCCAGCGCTGCGAGCGCTGAAGACCCAAACGAGTGCCACGAGCGCACAAATGAACAAGACCCCTCCTTGCACAGGCAAGTCGGGTTGGACAGTTGGGAAAGCATACGTCTGAGGTTCAAACCTATGTCAAGTTTGTCAATGGATGAAGACATGGTACCTTTTACCGTCCTACTTGTCGCCTTTTCCCTATGGGTTTTTTGGCGAGAGGTTTGGTTTTTAATGGCCATGGCATGTATGTGTAGGCACACCGGTCTTGTAGTACCCTTAAATGGGATAGAGGTATCTGCCTGCATAGTCAGTGCTTAGCCACCATAGTTACCTGAGTTGTTACTAATACTTGTCTTCTCTGGTCGGAAGGACTTGTATTCAGCTGAGGACAGCTGCCTCGGAATAGGGAGTAATATTACAGCTCAGGTAAGAGGCCTACCCTCGATAGGGAATATCCCAATACCTAATTATGGCTGCTAACTGTTATGGCCTGATCAACCATACAGATGTGGGTAATGCATCCGAAATGGACGGGTATTGGCACAAGGAAGTGTGTAACCTCTGAATGTGTTCTCATACATGTACTCTCTTCGAAAATTCCATTGATAAGCAGGGTGGTAAAGTTAGTCGGTCGGGACAACCTCTTGGAAAGGGGAAGTACTGTTACGGTACAAGGCAGATAGGGGTAGGGGGTATGCGAATCGTCATGGGTCAGGTGATATGTTGCAATTCGATGGATTGGAGGCCTGACGAATCCCGCTTCCTATATATGTGCCCACTTCCTGTATCTAGCTTTTGGCTCTTCGAACAATGTTCTAAGTTCTAAGTTCAAAGACCAGTTCTAAGTTCACCTCGCACCTGTATGTGCAGTTAGGCCTGAGTTATGTGATCTTGCCTTTACTTCACTAATAACCCTCCAAATACCTGTATTCCGACAATATTGCCTTGATCACCTAGCTCGCCCCTAACACAAGGTATGTGAATAAGGAAAGGCCACTAAACTAGCTATATCTAAGCAGCCCAAAGATCTACAGATCAGGACAAACTGACTGCTAAAATAGGTCTATACAGACCTTGTCGAGCCAATTGAATCTCCTATACCTAGCAAACAATACCAATATCTACTAGTAATTATGGATGACTTCAGCTAGTATATAGCTGTACAACTCCTTTGAAAGAAAAGTAAAACTAGAAAAGTATTAATCAAAATAATCAATAAACTAGAAGTAGCTATAAACCTATAAGTTAGTCAAATTCAAGTAGATTAGAGAGGAGAATTCCATAATAATGAGCTTCAAAAAGAACTAAAGCAATGAGCTATAGCCTCTAAAGATACTATCTTGAAGCATAGCAAAATAAATACTATAATTAAACAAGTAAACTAAATAATCTTTACTATGACTACTTTTATAGGATTAGCTTTACCTAAAGACTTATAAGATAAAGCTTCGAGTTAGGCAGCTTATACAAAGAATCAGATTCCCTATAAAACTTTTCAAGGAAAAACCCTCATCAAAATCATGCTTAAAAAGAATTCAGAAACCAAGTAAACAAAACTAAGACTATTTAGATAATGAGTCCTCTATTTTAATTACGATATCTCTAATAAGCTCTCTCTAAAGAGTTATAAAGCTAATATAATTAGCTATACAGAAAGCTTCAAAAGCTATAAAGTACAAACAGACACTAGCCAAGTAAAGCTTGCCCTTCAGCTAGTTTCTATAAAAAATTTAGAAACTAGTAGCTTAGAATCTCTAGATGAAGCTTCTAGTGAAGAGAAAGATAATACTCTCTAGAATTGGAAATGCAAAGATCTTTTGAAAGACCTAAAATCACCAATACTAGTTCTCTAGTCTATGGTACTACTTCTAATAAAGAAGCTTAGAAAGGTTAGTACAGAAAATTAGAGTAACAGCCAGTTTGGAGAAAGATATTCATAGTAGGAGCTGATTTAGATCCCTCAACCAATAAGTAAACTTGTAGCTCTCTACAAGCCTTAAAATGAGCTAAAGCTCGAGTTAAAGAATAAGAACAATTGAATCGATATAGGGTATACATCAAAATTGATAAATCCAAAATCCCCAAAGGGACATAGATTGTTAATACCAAATAGGTATACCTAGTCAAAAGAAAAGTAGATAGAAGTATTGAAAAATATAAAGCTTACAAGGTTAGAAGAGGGTTCACTCAAGAAGCAGGTATCAACTATAATAAAACTTATATATAAATAATATGCTCTGAAATATTCAAAATCCTTCTAGTCATTGCCCTCTATCAAGTAGGCAATCTGCTAATAGGATGTTATAGCTATATACCAACAAGTCCTCCTTAAACATGATGTCTATATTATAGATATAAATGAAGAAGAAGAGGTTGAGTACTAGAAGTTTAATAAAGCCCTTTATGTTCTAAAACAAGCAAGCTATGAATAGTTCAAAACTCTCTATAAAATACTTGGTACTTTTTGTTAAACCTTAAGTAAGAGACCTAACTCTTCGAGAGCTAATACCAATACTTTACTATAATACTAACTAATATGGCCTGATCAACTATATAGATAGGGTAGTGCAAATAAAAAAATTAGCATATTAAAGTATATAGCCTCTGATATTAGATCTCATACATATATCTTACTTCTCATTTCCATTATATTCTATTTTGTATGTCATTTATATATCATTATTAGATGTATTCAAGTTAGCTCCTATATGACAGCCTGACTGTGAAGCATTGTAGTTCAATCTGCTTAATCAATATATATTAGACTGCAATGTTCCTAATTAGGAAGCATCTTTCCAATTAGATAACAACCTAATGCTAGTGCTACTAAGCTGTTATAAGAAGTATTGTCCAAATGTAATTATTCATTATTAGATCTAAGCTTCTATATAATCCACTACTTTTATATAGTTAATACAATAAGACCCAAGTAGTGTTCTAAATCTCATCTAGCTTTACTTTTATTGAGTCTGCCTTATACTTGAGTTGTCACTACATTTATACTTGTAGTTATTACTAATAACTTCTTTATACTTTTCTGCCAACTTGTATATTTATAGTTACAGCCTGCCTGTAACATTACACTACTTGTCTATAATACTTTATAGACATTATCTCCAACATCAATATATCTATACTTAGAAGACTACTTGGTACTGAATCTAATGACCATATGGCTGATAATAATAATAATAGTATTGTATGAGCCTAACAACAAGCTAAAGAATTTATTCAGCACCAATATTCATCTATTTAGAGCTTACTCCCACTACAAGATACATGAGGACCTTGCCAAATTAGACCACCAATATCCATATCTACCTCTTTAGAAGAACCTATTATCCAATTAGTTATACTATTAGTGCTACCACTACTATTCTTGAGTTCTACATAGCCTGGACTATTAGAGAAGGGCAAGTAGCTAGTATTCTATTATTGAACACTAGTACTAAATTCCTCCACAACTATGAAGCTCCTCAAACAGCTAGAGGAAAAGAAAGAAGTAGCCTTATAAGAAGTTTATAAACTTTAGGCTGTATAATAGCAAAATACTATATTTATCTAGTAAACAGCTGTTGATATTCAGAATACTAAAAATGCTGCTGCTACTAGACAGACTAAGTTATCTAATAATACTAATACTACACTCACTCAAAAACAGGATTTAATCTTCAAAGCATAAAGTACTCAAGCCGATAAATTTCATACTATTCACTATAATATTGAATAACTAAGAAACCAAGCCAAACAATACTATCTCTATTATGACCAATGATTTATAGCAATAGAAAACTGATTTGATGGAATAGAGAATTAACTATTACAGCTAGAAGAATAAGTTCTAGCACCATGACCTATTCCCCCTTATAATAGCCTTACACACTGATTAGAGCAAGTAGTAGGTAATCCACCTCTACTACCTCCACCAATAGTTCTACCTGCATCTCTACTAAGAGATCTTATTCCACTATAACTACTAATACCACCAATGCTGCTAGTATAAGTTGTAGAAAAGGTACTATTTCTGAACAAATTCAAGGAAGACTAAATATATCTAGAAGGCTGGATCCTTCAAATGGACAA